>VDCT01000238.1:600000-849843 GCA_009763385.1 Coix lacryma-jobi var. lacryma-jobi | reverse complement strand
AGCCCCACCTCGAGGACGTTGAGAAGACTTTGATGGAGAAAGCAAAGCTTAGGACAGCATCATGGTCCGCCGGGGCCACGACTTACTCACCGAGGTCCTGGGAACCCCCAAGCACCGCGGCCGCGTTCGTGGTGTCGGGTCGAAGATGAGCTGGAAGTCGGTTGAGTCATGGCAATCCGACGCGGCCACATACAAGTCCAGGCAGAGGTATAAAGATGAGCTATATAAGAAGGGTTGCAATGAAGGCGTGGCCGAAAAGATCAAAAGCTCAATAAAGGAAGCCTTCACGAGCAACGACCCAGAGATGGTCGCGATGAGGTCGAAGATGTTTGATCACCATGGCCTACTGTTGGGTATTTTAAACGCACACAGAATAATCCGCAAGCGCACAGATACCGATGTAGCTTTCACCCGAGAGTATTCCAGGGTATCGATTTCCACGTGGAACGCGAAGTGTACTAGAAGAATTAAGAACGTCCTAAGAAGAGGTAACTATATGGTAGAGAGATATTATCTAAGGTTCTCTAAGTTGATTTTATTAATTAAGATCAGCTCACTATACTTCACCTACTTCGGAGCAATAGTACCTTTCCGATTCTCGAAAAAACTGGGAAACGGGTAATCGGGAGAAGGCTGCCAAAAAGCTCTACGAAACACCAATCCTAACGTGGTGGATTATAACAATCTACAAAGCTGTCACCCCTGTAGCTACCACAACTAACCGGAGGATTGGGCGCAACTCAGGTAAACACTAGCCTACACAACACGCGTCTACACTAATGATTACTACTCTAATCCAGATCTAAAGACTAGAGCATTCAATACGACGGAGATCCAGTAAATGAATATAGTAAGAACTAAACTTCATTAAACGAAGAACTTAGAAATAATAATGAAGAGCGCAGAGATTGCTAAAGACAAACCAGATCCTGCAGTAGTACAATGTTGAAGAAGATCCGACAGATCCGGCTCCTAAGCTTTCTCCTTTCTCTCTTTCTAGATTACAACTAGATGATGAACTAGAACTAGATCTAGAACTAGAAGATGAACTAGAACTAGAACTAGACTAGAGACGATCACTAGAGGGATCTCTACTTCTACTTTGAAACCCTAGTTTCTGATGTGGAGATGAATAATGAAGGTGGAGATGCCTCTGGGTCTGGTTTTATAGCCCGGAGCATGGAACGTGAGCCCTTGGATCAAACCAACTTTAGGGACGGTGGAGATGCATCCTAGGAGGCGATGGAAGAAGGTTCCAGAAGGCGGAGGCAAAATGGCCTCCATGGCCGACCGGTCGGTCATGGGGTGGGACCGGTCGGTCTGGGCCAGTGGGCCCCCATGGCGGGCCTCCTCGTGGTGTCTTCTGGTGTCTTCTAGATCCTTCTTTTGCAGATTTCGTTGCAAAATTAATATCTTTTCATCCGGGACTCCGAATATAGCAAATGATATGTCCGTTTCGATCGTCTCGACGAGCTCTTCTTCGCAATGGTGTGCTCCAATTCATCACTTGAGATACTTTTATATGGTGAAATTTTGATGTCCTACAAAATAAGTGAGAGCACCAAAACTTGTGGAACTTGTTAGTTTCAAACCCTACAACTATGGTTTATGGTTTATTTCATGTTAATTCTTGCAATAGTTGATGGTTAATTATGAGCATTAGTGAGCATCAACAAGTTCCCCCAAGCTTAGCCTTTGCTAGTCCCGAGCAAAGCCAATCTCAGCAATGGATCAGGAGTTGCTGCAGTATCTGAACTTTCAACAAGTATACAAGCATTCAAACAAAAGTTCTCATAAAGATATCATATTATTTATCACGGGGTTAGTACTTTACCTTGAATCTTGAGTAATTGAAAGATAGAACGATCAAATCAAGCACTATGTCTCTTGCTCTTTCACTTCACCATTATCCTGGAGTTTTTTTTCAAAAAGGTTAAAACATATGTTTGCCAAATTAACAATGGATCCAAAGAGAAAGTCAACCATACCATTGAATCGAGAAGTGCATGTGTGTGGAAAATGGAGTCGGATGCTCTTTTGAATATATCACTCTCTTTTTGTTTATCAGAGACACATGGCTATCAGACTAATTCTACTAGCGAGCACATGCCCATTTTTTTAATATTTTTTTTCAATTTTTTTCGAGGTTCCGGATACTTGTCTCTTTTTATTTCCTCGGATCTATCTTTTTTGAGGTTTCGGACACTTGTCCCTTTTTATTTCCTTGGATATATATATATATATTTAATAGCCACATGTTTCCAACAAACTTTTGAGAGGATAGGAACAAATAATCATGAGCATTTATGTGGATTAAAATGGATGAATGTGTAAGTGATCTCAATTGAATAGCATGATAACTTCTCATAAGGTCAACAAAGCTTAATTTAACTCAACGCAATTACTAGTCATATTTATATTGAGAAACTCCGGAACTCTAGTGTTGTTTAGAACAAGATAATAGCAGCTCAGATCATCACATATCATATCTGTCAACTACCTAGACTCTAGATCAAGCATTTGCTACCCATGCATTTAATTTCATTTTTAAGCATCATTATTAATCAGGAGAACTCATGCTTTGAAAGTTAGGTACTTGAAAGAAATTAGATAGAGCAACTATTCATCATTTCCATGTAAAAGATTAGAGAGAGAGTTCTTCTTTTATTATTAAAACAAATTAAGCAAACTTACATAGATTATTTAACCTAACACACTTATTATAAATAACTAGATAGTGAATAAGACATACTTGGATCACGAAGATAACGGGGGTGCGTCTCCCCAAGCCGGTTCCCTTATAGCGTTGAGCCTCATGTGCCCATATTTTTTTTCTTTTTATTAATGGTGAGCCTTCATGTGCCCACATTTTTTTTTCTTTTATTTTTATTTATGTATCAAAAGAAAACTTAAGATGATAAGGATACTTACCTGGATACACAGGGGTGGCCTCCCCCAAGCTAGATGTTGACGTAGTCATTCAATCTGTGTAGTAGACTGGCAATGGAGGTGTACTTCCCCTATTAGAGCATTGATTGATGATGATGACGGATGAGACAGTGCTCCAACAGTGGTAAAACATCCACTTGCTTGTCAACTCTCCTTAATGATCCTGCATAGTAAATAGACAACAAAACTCGTGGAACTGATAAGTGTTAGACATATGAGTTTTAATTGTCTAGAGCCTTGGTGATTGATTGATTTTTAGATAGGATCTTTAATCTGTAAAAAATTCAATCACATCAATTTCTTCCAATTTTCAGGTTCTAGAAAAACTTTCAAATGTTGACCATTTACTTTGAATGTGTTACCTTCATCGTCTTGGATTGTGATGGCGCCATGTGATGAGGTTTCCACTACTTTGAATGGTCCTTCCCATTTACTCCAAAGTTTTCCATGACCAAAAAGCTTCACTCTTGAGTTGAACAGAAGTACTTTGTCATCAGGCTTGAACTCCTTGTGCATGATTCTCTTATCATGCCACCTTTTTTCTTTCTTTGTATATCTTAGAGCTATGGTAGGCCTTCTCTCTCCATTCTTCTAGCTCTGATATTTGCATCTGACGATTCTTGCCAGCTAGGTGGAGATCCATGTTCCATTTCTTGATTGCCCAGTGAGCTCTGAATTCTAATTCAACAGGTAGGTGACATGTTTTCCCATACACAAGCTGATAAGGTGACATTCCTATGGGTGTTTGTATGCTGTTCGATATGCCCACAGTGCATCGTGAAGCTTGTACTTCCATTTCTTCCCCATTTCATCCACAGTCTTCTATAGAATGTTCTTGATTTGCTTATTTGATGTTTCAGCTTGACTGCTTGTCTGTGGATGGTATGGAGTTGCAATGTTGTGTTTGACTCCATATTCTTCTAGGAACTTTCTGAAGGTTTTGTCAATGAAGTGTGATCCTCCATCACTTATGACCAGTCGAGTGTTCCAAATCTTGGGAATATCACTTCATGAACATTTTTTTTAGCATGCTTGGAATTTGCAGCTCGACATGGTAATGCTTCTACCCATTTAGACATGTAGTCCACTGCCACCAGTATGTATTCAGCATCTCCAGACTTAGGGAATGGTCCCATGTAGTCAGTCCCCAGACATCAACAGTTCCACTTGGAGTTTGTTCTGGAGTGGCATCGCATCTCGAGCATTAATGTTTCCATGCTTTTGGCATCTGGCACATCTTCTGACAAACTCCTTTGTATCTTGATACATCGTTGGCCAAAAGAATCCACTCTGCCAAATCTTAGCATGTGTACGATATGCTCCATAATGTCCTCCATAGGGTGATGCATGACATCTGTCTATGATTTTGTGGCTTCTTCCATTGGACACATCTCCTTAGAAATCCATCAAAGCAGACACGATAAAGTATGGATCATCCCATAAGTGGAAGCGGGCATCGTATTTGAGCTTTCTCTTTTCCTCCTGTGGAACATAACCTGCAACCATAAAATTCATAATATCCGCATACAAGGGTCCGAGTGTGTTACCGCGAGGAGTGTGTCATCCCTAAGATAGTCATTAATGGGTATTCATGTGTTTCCTTATATTGCAACCTAGACAAGTGATCAGCTACCGAGTTCTCTACTCCTTTCTTATTGTGATGGTCCTTAAAAACACCTTTTACCATCAACATTTTACCCTAAATTCACCAAAAAGGCATGAAATGTAGTCAAATAGGTTTCAAACTAACCGATTTCCACATGTCCATAGATTTTTATTTGAATGCAGGAATTTGGACCAAATTTGGAGAATGACCACCAGGAGACAAGCCCACTCACCAGGACCCTTGGCCCAAGTGAGGTGTTGGCGCCCGCCAACCAGAGGTGGCGCCCATGACCCAAATGTGGCGCTCGCCACATGGAGAGGCCCAACTCTTCCCCTTTGCCACGTCACTGATCCGTGTGACCATCCCATGGCCAAATCCTGGCCCTTGGTCACTAGGTCAGTGGCATCGGACGGCTCAGGATGGAATGGCGTGGATCAAGGCCGAATGGCGGTTACTCAGACATGCAACCGACCTAACCACCGCCTCTCTGGAGCTCCTGGATGCCGTTGAAGTAGAGGCGGTGCATCCAACGGTGATGGGGGTGGCGGCGCACCTAGGTCTGGCGCCCGCACAGGGTTAGTCCTAGGTCGGCTGGCGCCTGTACCCCCCTTCACACCACAAGGTTATAAATACCCCCCTGGTGACACACACTTCATTTGTACCATCACATCCAAAAGAAAGCAACACCCAAGCAAGAGAGCAGAGAGTTAGGTTAGAAGCTCAGAGAGCTTAGGCAAGTAGGTTAGCTAGTAGAGAGAGTATAGCTCTAGTGCCTCGCTACAGCGCGGCTCTTAGTTTAGCACAGCTCAGCCTAAGTCCTTGGAAAAGGAGCGTAGAGCTTGCTAAGAGAGAAGCGGGTCCGAGCGACTGGCATCGGAGGTCGGTTGATTTCCCGGCGTCTCTGGTCTGGTTTGCTCTCTTGTATCTCAGGTATAGTTATCTTATCTCAGTATTACTTTAAGCATTACTTTCAGTATTACTTTCAGTATTACTTTATCAAGTACCTTGAGTGTGACCTAGCTATCCTATAGTTCAATTCACTTAGCCATAGTAGTTAATCTCCAGTGTGCTTAGTGATTGATCTTTGCCAATAGGTTCTTAGTTAGTTTAGTGTTTATCTTATTAAGTCAAGTATTTGCTCTGACGTCCGCAAGGGTGTCTCTATTCAAAGCTAGGGTAGAGATAGTTAGACTACAATTAAGCGGGTGCTTAGTTATAGACTTACCTTCAGATACGGCTGGCCCCCGGATAGCTGTGGTAGCAAGCAGGTGGTGACAGCCTGTGCGCCTTGAATTCCACCATGTAGTTGGCCCAGTTTAACAGTAAGGCTCGTTGTGCTAGCGTTCAACCTAAGTCAGTGGTAAAGGCTAGTATGCCTCGATACTTGATAAGATAGGAATAAAACTATACTCAACTTAGCTGCTTTATTGACTTTTGCCTGCCTTGCTTCGTAACCATCTTGCTTCGTAGTTATCTTGCTTTGTAGTTATCTAGGAGTAGTTAGTTATCTTAGTTACCCTTAGTTATCCTATTGCCTTTATATACTTATCCATCCACCTTACCTTAGGCATCCATTCATCCTTACCTATCCACCCATATATTCTTTCTAGCCTTTCATCCTCTTTTCCCCTTTTCCCTTTTCTTTTCTTCGACTTCTCATCCTTTGACTCAACTCATACACCACCCTAGCCTTCCCTGGGATCAAATAAATCGACACCTGGTACTCCCAGGCGAAGTGCTACTACGATAGTTCTGTGCGCTTGCAGAATCTCCTCTTGGTAGATTGCAACCTCTCGAGTTAGCTCCTACTAGTGTCGGGATTGACAACCCCCTTGGCATTAGTAGATAGCTGCTTTAGCTCCACTCCTTTAGGTATAGTGACCGGTCTTGCTTCAAGCATTTCTGACGCCGTTGCCGGGGACAGACTCCATAGTCTACTCCTAGTAACGACATCTGCAAGTGCCAACAAGCATTTCTGGGCCATTACCGGGGATAGTTGCCTAGCTCTATCTTTAGTGAAGCTAAGAACTACCAACACTTATCTCTTATTTCTATGTCAAATTCTTGGAGTAGCAGAATCCATCGGATTAATCGAGGCTTAGCATCTTTAGTGAGGAGGTATTTAAGAGCAGCATGACTGTGTAAATGATTACTTTTGCTCCTACTAAGTAAGACCTAACTTGTCTATTGCGAAGACAACAACTAGCAACTCTTTTTCAGTGGTAGCATAATTGGCTGTGGCCAGACAAAGTTTTACTAGCATAGGATATAGCATAGTGCTTATTATCTTTAGTTTGGCCAAGAACAGCTCCTACAGCAGTCGCTGGCATCACACATGATTCAAAGGGTAGCTTCCAACAGGTGGCTGGATGATTGGAGCTAAAAAAGTGCCTTTTTAAGGACTTGAAAAGATTCATGACACTCATTATTAAAGATGAATGGTGTATCTTCAGCTAAGAGGCTTGTCAGGGGTCTAGCAATTTGAGAAAAGTTTTTAATGAAACGCCTATAGAACCCTGCATGGCCGAAAAAGCTACGAACACCTTTCACATTTGTGGGAGGCGGAAGTTGTTCTATGACTTCAATTTTTGCTTTATCCACTTCTATCCCACTCTCAGAGATCTTGTGTCCTATCACTATTCCTTCTTGAACCATAAAGCGACATTTCTCCCAGTTCAGGACTAAGTGTTTTCTTCACACCGTTGTAAGGACTGTCTAAATTCTTAAGACAATCATCAAAGGTTTTGCCATAGACGGTAAGTCGTCCATGAACACCTCCACAATTTTTCATCATGTCATCAGAGAAAATAGACATCATGCACCGTTGGAAAGAAGCTGGAGCATTGCATAATCCAAATGACATTCGTCGGTATGCACAAGTTCCATACGGGCAAGTAAAAGTGGTCTTACTCTGGTCATCTGGGTGGATTGGGATTTGATGATACCCAGAATACCCATCAAGGAAACAAAAGAAAGAGTGGTTTGCAAGCCGTTCCAGCATTTCATCAATGAAGTGTAACAGGAAGTGATCTTTCTTTGTAGCCTTGTTAAGTTTCCGATAATCAATACACATACGCCACCTAGTGACAGTTCGTTGAGGGATAAGTTCATTATTTTCATTTCTAATGACTGTCATTCCTCCCTTCTTCGGCACGACTTGCACTGGGCTAACCCACTCGCTATGTGGCAAAGGATAGATAATCCCAGCATGCAAAAGCTTCAAGACCTCTTTCTTAACAACCTCTCACATAGCATTATTAAGTCTCCGTTGTGGCTCCCTCGAAGGTGTGCAATTAGGATCTGTGGGGATGCGATGAGTGCAGAGAGCAGGACTAATGCCTATGAGGTCTTCAAGTGAGTAGCCTATAGCAGATCTATGTCTTTCTAGAATAGTGACAAGTTGTTGTGTTTCATCTTGAGTGAGCTTGTCACTAATGATCACAGGGGTTTCTCGATTATTATTAAGAAGACATATTTCAAGCATGGAGGAAGAGGTTTTGAAGGACCGAGAAAGCACTAGCAAGGCGACCAGAGGGGGGGTGAATGGGAGCCAACAAAATTTCTCTCGAAACTTTGGCCAAATGTCCCAAAATCAATCCCCGAAAGCTACGGCCGAGAACGAGATGCCCACGACCCTTGGAAGAGGGTGGATGATCCCTAGGATCACAGCGAGGCACCACAAAGTGATAGCAAACCAACCCGCAAAAGCACCGGATCAAGTTCGACCCTCAAAAACCAAGTCTCGAACGTAGATGGACGGCTATGTTGAGAAATCCCCAAATACCGATGCTAACAAGTAGCAAAGATACCTAGAGAGATTCCTTGGTCATCTACAAGGCCAAACGAGAAGTCCGGAAACCAAGCGGACAAGCCGGGAGAGCAAACGCACTAAAACACAACCTTCAGGCAAATCTCGGACTGTCCGGCCCTGGGGTCCCGGACTGTCTGCGGTACTGCCGGACTGTCCGCGAGCGAGTGGCGGACTGTCCGCTGGCAGAATTCCCAAAAACGCAAAGGTTCTGAAACCTCCCTGAGTGATCCCGGACTGGCCGTGGATCACTACGGCAGAATGTCCGCCGGTCAAACAAAGACAAGACAGCTGAAGAACACGGCCACTGAACTGGCTCGTCCCCGACGCGCGGACTGTCCACGCCTGGGGTGGCGGACTGTCCGCCAACACCCAGTGAGGGCGATTTTTGTCGCCCTTCACCCAAATCTCTTCCAAATCGATCCAAATCAAAATCCCTTGATCCCAAACTTGGAGAAAATGATCGCGGGGCAGTTAGGAGACTATCCCCAAGAAATCATCCGCTCAAATCGATTCAATCACTGGGAAATCGAAAAGGGAAGATCAAGAATGAAAAAGCGCCACGAAAACGAAATCAACCCGATCTACTTGTTCGTGAGGAGTTAGATGAATTCCCTCGGTGGAAATGATCTCCTTTCAAAAACGAACAAGTTGATTCAAACGGATTTCGCAAAGACAAAGTAGGGAGAGAGATCGAGTGACGGGAAAATCACGGGAGAAGAACGCGAGAAACAAAGAACAACGAAGAACACGAACAAAAGCGAATCAACACATCGATCTGCAACCGTGTGGCTACCACACGCTACAACAGTGAGGTTACGGCCTCACTTCCTCAAAATCTCTAGTACACAGAGGTATGGTTCTCTGCGGATCTCAGCTAGCTACAGCAGGGGATTGGGAGAGCAGGAAACCCTAGAAGCAGAGAGCAAATGTCTGAGATAAATGGGGAGGTTGGTGTCTCCCCCTACTTATCCTAATTCTAACTATTCCTAATTCCCACTCTACCCCTAACTACTTACAGAGCGAACCAGCTAAACCCTAAGGTTATTCTGGACCAACTCGATGGTAGGTGGATCCGACGCCCACGCCCGCACAACTCGTAGCGTTGCCTCGACGCAACCTCCCAATTGCCGACACGTGCCGCCACCGCTCTGCGTCCTTTTCGTGGACGTCGCACCCCTAGTTTTGTGGCCCAAACCGGGAAACCAGCCTTCATAGCCAACCCCCGGGTTTGAGGCCCAAACCGGGAAACCAGCCCACGTAGCCTGAGTTTTGTGGCCCAAACTCAGCAAACCCACAGCACCCAGGTTTTGAGGCCCAAACCTGAAAACCGTCCTTAGCCCGAGTTTTGTGGCCAAACTCAGAAACCATCAGCGCCCAGGTTTTGAGGCCCAAACCTGGAAACCGTCCACCTGATGGTTTTTCTCTGGCTCTACCACCAAACCGATGCTGTAGAAAGGATGCACCGCTCGTGCACCCCGTCCACCGACACGTGTCCCCAGGTCCTCGACCCAAGCAACACCGTGCCCGCAAGTCTTCGCTCGTCGCTGTCCCAGGCTGCCAGCCACCACAGCTGATCCTCGGGCCACCGGTCCCTCAGTCCAAGCCTCACGTCCGCCCTTCGCCACTCTCGTCCCATCGGCACGGCATGTCTCTACTTGACCTTCACCTTGCCTCTGATCACTATATCCGTGCTCGACACCTGCACAACACAAGCCAAAGAACATGCGCATTATCCCAGTTGACAATCACTCATCACTCAGAGACTCGGCATACACCCATGTATCCGCAATCTCCCCCTTGATGAGTGCATTGTCAACTACCAACACAAATCATAATTGAAAGGGGGAAGGAAGTAAGAAGGAGAAGAGAGAACTCGACCAAATGACCTAAAAGCATAGCAAAGCCGAAGAAGGTCAAGTGGAAAGAGCAAGACAACTTGGTCTCCAAAGACATGGGCAATGGCTCGACACAACCAAGCAAAGCAAAACTAGCCCTCAAGAAGAGGTAGAACAAGCTCAACACCGCTAGCAAATGCCAAATGAAAAATCGAAGCAAAATGCTAGTCCCTCAAGATAGAGGCACAGAGGCTCAACACAACTAGCAAGAAAGCTCGACAACAACTGAAAAGCTCGAAACCAACTAAACCCAACTGAAGCAAAGATGCGACTACTAGTCCCTCAAGATAGAGGCAAAGGCTCAACACAACTAGCAAAGCGCTCCGAAACAATTGGAAATTTTAGAAATTCAGCACGAGCAAACTCCCCCTGCATGGTGCACACAACCGCCTACATGGGAGACATGATTTGTCCAAATTTTCTCCCCCTTAGTTGAAAATGCACCATCAAGCAAAAAGGAACTGAAAATGATTCTCTCCCCCTTAGAAAATGCACCAACAAAAGTGCCAACAAGAGAAGTGCTCCCCCTTCCAAAATGCATATGAGTCACGATGCAAGTTAGCAGCTTCAGGAATATAGTCAGGAAAATGCAAAGATGCTCTAAACAGTATAGCTCCAACGACTCACTGGAAAGCATACAAGCTAGCAAAGGCTCAACTGATCACCAAATATGGAATATGAACATATGAGCAAAGTGAGCAGTTTTTAGCCAAAAAGGTATTCACCATCAAAAATAGCACTACACATGTATAGACAGGAAAAGAGCAAGTGCTAATCATGTATACAAAGTGAACTACCCCTAGCACAGTTCAATCATCATGCTATAGAATGAAACATAGTCTTGTGTATCCAAAAATTTATCGCAGCGGTTAAGATTACACAAGTTCAGATTTTAGCATGTGATTGCGAGAGGTTGAAAGCTTGTCATCACCTAACTTTTCAACTGTGTGAAGCCTATGCAGAAGCAATCAGAAGCTTAAAGCAACAGTTTCGGTCATACACTACACAACTCAACTTTAACTCAAAGTGCAATGAGAAACAGTCTCGAAACTGTGATGTGTTGACAAGCAATCCCATCTCGATCTTTTCAATTCACTTAAAAAACATGGTTCAGATTTTATCGACAGAATATGAACAAACCAAGCAAGTGACAGACTCAGAACTAGAGACATAGCAACCTAGCATATATGAAAAGCACGAGTGAATTCAACACATCCTACACATGCTAGTTGCATATCTCAATGGTGAACATTTTCATGTTTGAGTTCATTAAGAAGGTACACCATTCAAAAATAGCTCGGCTCACAACATGTATTAGTGATCAGAAAGAGCATAAGCTACTAGCATCAACATATAGTATCGGAGCACACTAAACAGAGCATAATTACATTTTAAAGAATATATGCATGAAGCTCAGAATGTAAAAGCGTATGCTGAAATGCAAAGAGAAATAAAACAAACGAGAAAATAGTCAGTCTATGATACAAGATCCAAAATGTTTCCCCCATCTAAAAGGGGAAAACACACACCAAGCTCACCCCTCAACCGATTAAAGGTTGATTCGTCCAAAGGCTTGGTGAAAATATCAGCCAACTGATGATGAGTATCGACATGGCGAAGGTCGATATCACCCTTCTCATAGTGGTCTCAAAAAGTGAAGTGAAAGCACACATCAATGTGTTTGGTCTTTGAGTGAAGCACGGGGTTCTAGCAATGCTAATCGCACTCGTGCTGTCACAAAGCAGAGGAACACGAGAAAAGCTCAGACCAAAATCACGCAAAGTGGCCATCATCCAAAGCAACTGGGAACAGCAGCTAGCCGCAGCAACATACTCAGCCTCCGTGGTAGACTGGGCGACACTAGACTGCTTGCGAGAAGACCACGATACAAGAGAAGAACCAATAAACTGGCAAGTCCCAGAAGTGGACTTGCGCTCAATGCGACAACCAGCAAAATCGGCATCGGAATAACCGCAAAGGGAGTGGGTGGAGGAAGCTGAATACCAAATCCCGAACTCAGGTGTGAAACAAAGGTACCTGAAAATGTGCTTCACCGCCTGATGGTGAGAAGTGCGCGGCAACGCCTGAAAGCGCGCGCACAGGCACGCCACGAACTGGATGTCCGGGCGTGTCGCCGTCAGGTAGAGCAGCGACCCGATCATGCTTTGGTACTCCTTCTGGTTCACAGCTTCTCCATCCTTGTCCGCATCCAGGGCCGTCGTTGTAACACCCTAGGTGTTAAGCAACCCTAAGTGCATAATTTGACATCTCATGAGCATAAAGCATCATCATTTCATGTTGCATTCTTTCTTTTGTTAAGTGTCATTTCATGTGACCTTTGTGATGCTATGCTTGATTGAATGCTTGTGTGTCTTGTTTGTGGAGTGTTTAAGTCTCCTTAGTAGTTGAACCTTGTTGAGGAGTCAAAATGAAGCTAGGTTTATGTTGGTCATGTTGGCTAACCAAGTCTCTAACCCTAGTTGCCTTAATAGAGCCCTAGGAGTCCTTCTGTTTGACTAACTAAGACCTTCTTGATAGAAGCTTTGCATGGCTGTGGGCTCTTAACCAAAAGTGTGTAGAATTTAGAGTAGAACAAAAGTTGTTTAAGGCCCAACTCAAGAAAATGAGTTTAACAAGGTGTTTTGGACCCACAAGGCAGATTTGAGGGAGTTTAGACTTAGAAAATTCTCTAAGTCCTAACTGCCCAAAACAGTTTCATCTAGCCATCTTTGGAGCTTCTCGGGAGCAATCTAGGCCGAACCAAAGATCAATCTTGTAACCAAAGTGGTAGTCGGTATGTAGCTCTAAGCAATGGAGCAAGTGGTTTAGCTTTTCATCAAATGGATTAGGATTTAATCGCGCTCAAAGTCTGGCCGTCAGTCGGCCTGATGGCACTGAACCGGGCCGGGCCGTGCCGTGCCGGCGCGCGCGGCGTCGTGGCCGACAGCGCCAGGACGTTGCCGCCGCGTGGCGCTCGACGGCCGGCCCAGCCAGCGTCCGCGCGCGGCGTGGCAAGCATGCCTCGCCCTCGCCCTGTCTGAACCCGCTCCTCCCTCCATTCTGTTCCCCGCACTCGCGCCTCTCTCTCGCTCTCTGCTCTCGCCGACGTTCGAACGGGAAAGGGGAGAAAGCAAAGCGCCGCCCGCCGCCCGCCGAACCTCGGCGAGCGATTACTCGCTCCACCGTGCGCCGCCGTCCAATTCCTCTCGCCAGTTCCTCCGCCCTAATCTCCTCTTTCTCCGGTAAGGGTTGGTTTCCCCTCTCTCCCTCTCTAGCTGCCAGAACAGCGGACGCCATCCGCAAGCTTCCGCCATGGCCGCCACCGTGACCTTCACGTGGACCGCTCATCTCCGGCCATGCTACCCTGAGCTGAGCCATGTTCTAGTCTTCTCTACCGTCGTAATAGCTTAGAGTCAGATGGAGACCTCTCTCGTGTCCTGAGTTCGCCGGACCGCGGGCCAGTCGCGCTGTGTCCGCCATGGACCGCCGCCGTGCATCGCGCCGGACAATGCCAGGGATGCCGAAGCCCGGGAGTTGCTCCAATAGGTCACTTGTGACTTGCTTAGGCTAGTGTTAGTCTCGCCGAGTCGCAAGCCGCCGGGAAAGAGTTTCGCCGCCGAGTCGCCAGAGCCGCCGCTCCGCCATGGCCGCCGTCGAGCTTGCTCCGGTATCCCTCTGTCTCAGCGAGTCGGTTAGTTGTGTTCGCCTCGCAAACCCGCACCCAGTAATGGTCTCCGTGTCGCCAGAAGTGTCGCCGTCGACGAGCTAGGGCCGGTCAACGACCACGGCGCAAAACTCCGCCGTTGACCGCCGAGCCTGGCCTCGCACGGTAACGTGCCGAGCCTGGCCTCGGGTAGCTTGGTCGCCCTGACCAGCGGGCCCCGACTGGCAGCAAGAAAGAAAGAAAGGGAAGCGTTGGGTGCCGTAGGCCTCGGTAAGCCAGGCGGTGCCGAGCGTTTGCCTCGAGCCTCGGCTAAGTCACCGAGCCTCGTTGAGTCAGTAGCCTCGGCCGAATCGGTTGAGTGTGTTTGAGCCTCGGCCAAGTCGCGCCGAATGTGCCGAAGCCTTGCCTCGAGCCTCAGCCGAATCGCGTCGGGTTGTGCTGAGCGTTTGTCTTATGCTCGGGCCTCAGCCGAATCGCGCCGGGTGTGCTGAGCGTTTGTCTTATGCCTCGGCCGAACCAAGTTGGAGTCCGTACGTTAGGTTTGAATTTCCTTTTTAGTTTGTTTTTGCAGAATTATGTAATGGCTTCAAAAATTCCTACAAGGCTCATTTTAAGTCCAAATCCTGTGAAACAAATTTTGTTAGGTCAAGCATGTTTAGATCTATCAGTGAAAACTGTTAAATGCATTTTTGGTGATACTTTTATGTGTAGATTTATTTAATTTAGAAAAGTGCTGATAACTTGGTAAATGCATAACTAATTATATATAAGTCAGAAAAATGTGATTCTAGTTTTGTTAGGTTTGTATGAATGTGTAGTTAGTTCAGAGAAAAGTATAATATGACAGTAGCTTTTAACTGCTTAAATGTCGTTTCCTTGTTTATTTGTAGTAATTAAATATAGGAATATGAATGAGAATGAGAAATTAAGCACATTGCTCTTATGCTAGGAAGTTCAGTAGAAAAATAAGAAATGTTGTTTGACACTTTTTGCTAGGGTGTGTAGTTCAAAGCACCTCTCCATAATAGAATTTGTCTTTTTCATAGAGGATGAAGTCTAGGTCCAAATGGATGAAATTTGGACAGAGGTTAGATTAAGTGTTATTGATCTCCAGTATTTTTTATAGGTTTTTGTGAAGCTGTCTAGGATAGGTTACTGTTATGGGCCTATTTAACTAGATTTAATTCTACAAATAATTAGAGGGTAATAACCCGTTAAGCAACTTTGATGCGGTGACAACAAGACTTGGTAAGTAGTATGTCGAATTAAATAAGTGAGTAGCAGTAGATGACATGTGCTTATCTCCTGAATGGTTACTCCATGTTGCATCACCATGCATCCCATGTGCATTCATGTTGTTCATTCATGTACCGCATCATGCAGGATCGGTAGTGGAAGCCCAGGAGACGCCGGAGGAGCAGCGTCAGGAGGAGACACCCGAGGAGGGGATCCGGAAGGAGACGCTGAAGACCTGCCGGAGTGCCGTGATCACCGCCCCGCCGACTTCGAGCGAGGCAAGCCCCGGAGCATTCTAACTCCTACGGTTTGCAAATGTTTCTAATTAACCTGATGATGGATGTTGCATTAGGTTTAGGAATTGATTGCTACCGTTGATGCATTATTACTTATCCTTGTCCACCTGCAAATATTACCTTGTTATCCCTGATAAGTCTAGGCTCGTTTATGCTTAGCCTGCTTAGACCGGTAAAAGTCGGGTGATTTCCTGTCTCCCGCATATAGGTGGATACTGATCATGTTTAGCCTTGTGCTATCATGGAGATAACCATGTGATAATTAATTTGAGACCGGGCGGGATGTAGGAGCAGCAGGACATGGGTTCTGTGCGCTAGTAGTCTCCCGTCTGTGTCGATCAGGAACCGACGAAGGCACACCTCAGTCATTTTGAACGCATCAATCACTTAACGGAGCAGGTGCGGGTACCTCCCGTGAAGCCGAGAGTAAGTAAGGTTTTCGAGCCGGTAACGGAGATGTTGACGCCTAACACCCAGGGCCTCAGATGTACTGTGGGCAACTATTCTGATCGACCTGGCATGGTCCGAGGGCAGCGCAGGGCATGATCGACTTGGCATGACCGTGGGCAGTTAATAGAGTTGAGCGACCTGGCATTGAGATAAAACCCGGGTAGGAGAATGAGAAGGGGTACCCGCGTGTTTCGTTCTCGAACTCCTGAAGTGGTCGCCAATGGCCACCTGGCAGGGTGTGGTCGGTGCGGGGCGAGTGTGCGGCATTTTATCCCCAGCTGGTAGGAATCGATTATAATCGCCATCGCTCCTGGTTAGTGAGTAACTTGACTGAGCATGTGTTACCGTAGTAATATATGGAATTAATGATGGTTATGGTTGATGAATCTGAAAGGCTATTGATGAAATAGTCACTCTTGCTTGAATAAGTAGTCAAGTGTTTGCTCTAGATCAGGTGCAAATCTAGATAATCAGGCTGATTACATAAAAGTGACTGCTAATGCTCTAATGATGATTAGTAATAATAAAGTGCTTTATGCAAAAAGGTAAGTGTGGCCCCCCAGATACAGCCTTGCATAATCCTTGTGTCGGTTATTTCTGGTTTATGACGGGTAAGTCTAGCTGAGTACCTTCTCGTACTCAGGGTTCTATCCCTTGTTGTTGCAGATGGGCAATGCTTCTTCGGCTATTGCGAGAACTGTCTGTACCCCGTCGAGGGCAGTGACTAGACCATGGGCATGGTCAACTCTTATCTTCCTGATGCTTTTGTGGACCGATCAAGCATATGGCACTGTATTGTGAACTAAGGACTTGTGTTTCAAAACTATGTGCTTCCGCTTTTGAATTCAAACTATGGTTTGTAATAACTGTGAACTCCGATGTATTTGAACTATGTGCGAACTGAATGTACCTTGTGGGCGTGTACGCTAATCTATTACGATCTTGGTTAAAGTTGAATGACTTGAAATCCTTCGAGATTCCGGACTACCGGGTTTGTACGAGCTTAAGTACTTGTAATCTCTGTGAAAGCAGCGATTCGGTGCTTAATCTGGTGCAAATTGGTCGGTTCTGTTACAGCTGGTATCGGAGCGTGGTTAGCGTTACTGTTCACAAGTGTATTGGAAAAACTGTATTTTCAATTAAAATTCTATTTGACAAGAACTTATAGTTATATTATTTGAAAAACCTTCTTGACCAAGAGTAAGGTGTGCCATTGATCAAGTCCTTATGCCCAATAGGAACTTAGGTGGCTATTTAAGTACTAACTTTGGGGGTCGTGCATCATACTTATTTCTGTTATTCTGTCGTCCATACGGCAAGGGTGAAATTGTATGGATGCTGTTCCTCGGAATAGTAATGTATGGATCAATTGCCTCTACGCTAAAGGTAATGAGAGTTGTGAGAGCATGATTGGACAACCGCCAATCTAGGGAAAGTGCTTATATGATACTGATGCGTATACCTGTTCACACACAGTATATGTGAAAGTATTGATTGTGGGAGTAATAATTTCTGATGGGTGCATATACTGCTTACGTGTATACGGGTGTACACCTAAGAGAGTATTAGATTTAAATTTCCGCAGTGCATGATATTCATACTGGGGAAGGGCTGAAATGTTTTTCTGCAGGTACGCTAACTTGCGAACGTGTAGCAGTATAGTTAACGCTATGAGTGCGTGTATGCCACCGTCTAGCCGTTAGATTGTTAGGCAGTGAGGACGTATGAAACGTGCATGCATCATGATCATATAATCTGCATTAATCTTACTTCCTTCCTTATGGTTTCTGTCCCGTTTTTCTAATAAAAGTTGTTTCAACTAATTAAAAACTATGTGGATAAACTTCTTACAGATGGCACGCACCAAGCGCACTGCTCGCAAGTCCACGGGAGGCAAGAGGCCTAACTACATGCTGGGGCCATGGACCGATGAGGGATCAGAGGACTTCTAGAGGAGTTTGGGATGCCCACTATTCTTTGGAGAGTTCTGCACCTGGTGGGATATCAGGAGGGCCAGGAGCCACAGTACGACTGGCACCGTGTGCAGTTGTCAGAGGATCGCCACGTGTACACGGTGGAGGTCGACGTGCCTAGCCGTGAGGACCGGGATCACGTCTGGTGCAGCCGTGTTTGCTTTGCAGGGGAGGACCCCCTGGGATTAGCCAACCAGGTTGCTTATACCGTTCTTCGGGACATCATGGAGGACCATCCGGAGGGGTTGCTCAGGCTACTGCCAGTATCTTCCCGACAGTGGATCCGTATCTTTCAGTGTGGCGTCAGCCAGGAGCTACTATTTGGAGGGTAGTCGCTTGAGAGGGAGCATTGTGCAGGGCCAGCAGGGAGTGCCATGGCTGCACTTATGGCTACTTATGGCTGCTTATCCGCAGCTATGAGCAGTTGGACCATGTTCTTAGCGAGGAGATTGCAGCGCAGCATCGCCGTCAGGAGGAGCACGCTACAGAGATGGACCTCCTCACTACACAGCTAGCCAGTTGACACATTAGAGAGAGAGACCACACTCAGAGGGAGCAGGAGACTGCTCATCAGCTTGCCATTCAGCAGGGGTCGAATACTTTCTTGGCCTCGGTCATGAGGGAGACTGAGGAGGCGCTTCGAGGAGAGTTTGTGTCGAGGGCATTCGTGTTTCAGAGGAGAACAGGCTGCTGAGGTTGCGAGTGGGAGACCTGGAGCTCCAACTCCATCACCTGCAGGACTACAACGATCGTCTGCACGAGGAGATCCACCGTAGGAGATGAGAGACAACCCATCTTTCCCCAGGAGGATCCGGAGCCGATTAGTTCTTCTAGTAGTTCTTCAGTGTCTAGCGACGGTGGTAGTGGTGATGGCGCCATGAGAGAGTAGACTAGTTAGCGCTATCGACTAGTGATCTTTGTGTTGTAGTGGCCCGATCTTTTGTTGTGTAGGTGCTAAGATGTAGCATGAGTATGGACCTATGTGTGTGGTGTGAGGCCTTGGAAAGTCCCATATTATGGGCAAAACGATGGATGTTATGTTATCTTTTGCATGATGTATTAAGTGATCTTGTTATGTGTTGATGCGATGTGGATTGAAATTTATTGTACTTGTCATGTGTTGGTGAATTGTTTTCCGAATAATTTCAGTGGGTATGATTATGTTCTCTACAAGTTGCAACTTCGCCTAATGGTCGCTTACTATCCTTTATGCAGATGACGACAACTCGTAGTGGAGCAGGCGGTAGTGGTGGAAATGAGGACCCCAGAGAAAACCGCAATCCACCACCTCCTCCATCCCCGACGGCTGAGCAACTTTTGCTCAATTTCTTGGAAGCCAGCGCAACATCGAAGCTTTTTGCTGAGGGAAACTTGGGCCAGGACATCAACGCCCTGAGCCGAACCAATACAGTTCTTTCAAGGATTTCCTGGATACCAAACCACCAATCTTCAAGGAAGCTACAGAACCATTGGAGAGGCAGAAGAATGGCTGCATACTTTGGAGCAGAAGTTTCGTTGCTCAGGCTCACAGAAGAACTGAAAGCAGAATATGCCGCGCACCAGTTGCAGGGACCAGCCGGGATTTGGTGGGGACATCATCGTACACCTATCCTGCCAATGTCCTATCACTTGGAGAGTGTTTACTGCTGCTGTTCGAGGTCATTACATTCCGCCGGGCTTGACCCAGATGAAAAGTGGCAGAGTTCATGAATCTGACTCAAGGAACTCGGTCTATCACAGAGTATCATCATCTGTTCAACTCTGGCTCGCTATATCCCAGACTTCGTGACACAGACGCTAAGAAGATTGCTAGTTTCAAGAGAGGCTTGAACACTAAAATGGGAAAGTCAGTGGGACATCTTCCCGTACCAATTTCAATGACTTCAAGCGACTGTCTGATTCAAGAGAACCATAACAACAAGCATGCTGCTAGCAAGGCCCGGAAGAGGACCTTTGAATCAGGATCATCACAACCCAGAGGACACCAGCTCAGCGAAATCTGTATCGACCACCAGCGCCGGGGGCACGTTTTAGGGCCGCCGCAGAAGAAGAATCAGCACAAGCTCAGCGCAATAAGAAGCCATACAAGATAGCTGCTGCTCAGGCTCGTGGAGGTCAAGGCAGTTCTTCGGGAACAAACCGTGGTTCGGGGACCATGCTACAACTGCACAACCAAGAGGGGCACTTCGCAAGGTACTGCCCCCTACCCAAAGAAGCAAAGGCCAACTACCCCGCACGCCTGCAACACATGACCGCTGAAGAAGCTCGTGCTGGAGAGCCGTGACTGCTGGTATGTGTCTTGTTAACCATCATCCTGCAGTTGTTTTGTTTGATACGGATCATCGCATTCGTTCATGAGTAAAGCATTTGCACAAAAGCATAATCAAGAGGTGTGTCTGAAATGGATTATGGGTTTCGCGTAAGCTCTGTGGGGGTGAGTAGTGTGTTGTCTAGGCAGATGGTACGTGATGCAACCATCGACATCGGAGGGCATAAGTTTGGAGCTAATTTAGTGTTTTGCCAGGACTCAATGGATGTAGTCCTAGGAATGAGTTGGATGAGTATGTGGAAAGCGGTGTTAGACACTGCCAGATAGAACTCTTACCTATCTGATGCAAGGATAAAGGAACACCAAGAATATCGTATCTCTCTTTCGAGGAGCTGATTTTGGGATATGTCTTGTACCTTATCTATAGAGGACCTGTCAAAAATTCCAGTTGTTCGGGATTTCCCAGACGTCTTTCCAGATGAGTTGCCGGGTTTACGCACCAAGCAGGGTGTAGAGTTTACTATTGCTGGTTTACCAGGGACTGCACCGATCTCGAGAAGACCTTATCGTATCCGCCCAATGAATTAGCCGAACTCAAGACGCAGATTAAGGAACTTTGGACAAGGGTTTCATTCAACCTAGTGTGTCAGAGTGGGGATGCCCAGCTTTGTTTGTCAAGAAAAAGGACAAGTCTTCGGATGTGTGTGGATTATCGACCGCTTAATGCCGTGACCGTTAAGAACAAATATCCGTTGCCACGGATAGATATTTTGTTTGATCAGTTATCCAGCCAAAGTATTCTCCAAGATCGATTTGAGATCAGGATATCATCAAATTAGAATCCGACCACAAGATATTCCAAAGACTGCTTTTTCAACCAGATATGGCCTGTACGAGTATTTAGTCATGTCTTTTGGATTGACAAATGCTCCAGCATACTTTATGAGTTTGATGAACTCGGTATCATGCCAGAACTAGATAAGTTTGTAGTGGTGTTCATTGATGATATTTTGGTTTATTCGAGAACCGGACGACCATGCAGAACATTTGAGGATCGTCTTGACAAGACTCCGGGAACATAAACTTTACGCTAAGTTTAGTAAATGCGAGTTTTGGTTTGAAGCAAGTACAATTCCTTGGTCACATCCTGTCAGAAGAAGGAATCTTCTCTGTGGACCCTAGCAAAGTACAAGAAGTAATGGATTGGGAAGCTCCAACTTCGGTGGGGGAGATTCGGAGTTTTCTCGGTTTAGCAGGGTATTACCGTCGTTTCATTCCCGATTTCTCCAAGATTGCCAAGCCATGACAAGTTTGCTGCAGAAGGATCAGAAGTTTGAGTGGACAGAGAAGTGTGAAACAGCTTTCCGTACCTTGCGGAAACTATTAACCACTGCCCCTGTCTTAGCTCAACCAGATATCGAGAAGCCGTTTGATGTCTTCTGCGACGCATCGAAAGTTGGTTTAGGCTGTGTTCTTATGCAAGAAGGCAGAGTGATTGCTTATGCTTCACGTCAATTGAGAAAACATGAAGTTAATTATCCTACGCATGACTTGGAATTAGCTGCTGTGGTACACGCTCTAAAACTATGGAGACATTATCTGCTTGGTAACGTCTGTAACATGTACACGGACCACAAAAGTCTCAAGTATATCTTCACTCAACCTGAACTGAATATGAGGCAGAGAAGATGGCTTGAGTTGATTAAGGATTACAATTTGCAGATACATTATCACCCGAAAAAGCAAATGTAGTTGCTGATGCTCTGAGTCGGAAGTCGCATTGTAATAACTTGAGGTTACAACCAGAGGACGAGTTTAGTCTCGAACACCCTGTGATCTTGCGTCACATCGAGCTGCAGAGCACCTTAGTTGATCAAATTCTAGAAGGGCAGAAAACAGACAAGGGAATCTATTATATCAAGGAAAAGCTAAGAACTGCCACTGAGCCAGTAAAACATTTTTGAGTTGATGATAAGGGAGTGTTATGGTTTGATAATCGCTTAGTGGTACCCAAGAATAGGGAACTCAAAAATCAGATCATGGATGAGGCTCATCTTTCCAAGTTGTCTATTCATCCCGGGAGCACTAAGATGTATCAAGATTTGCGTCCAAGATTTTGGTGGACCAAAATGAAGAAGGAAATTGCCGCGTATGTAGCCAGATGCGACACGTGTTGTCGAGTGAAGGCCATTCACCTGAAGCCAGCCGGACACTTCAACCCTTATCAATACCTGAATGGAAGTGGGAAGAGGTGAGTATGGATTTTATCACCGGTTTGCCTACTACTCAGAGGGGAAATGATTCGATGGGTAATAGTAGACCGTCTCACCAAGACCGCTCATTTTATACCAGTTAAAACCTGTTATCGAGTACCGGATTATGCGGAGATCTATATCAATCAGATTATCCGATTGCATGGTATACCCAAAGTCATAGTTTCGGATCGCGGAACACAGTTCACTGCACCATTCTGGGAGAAAATGCAAAAGGAATTAGGTACAAGTTAATCCATAGTTCAGCTTACCATCCCCAGACTTCAGGGCAAACTGAAAGGGTGAATCAGGTTTTAGAGGATATGTTGAGAGCGTGTGTGATCTCAGCAAAGGGATCTTGGGAGAAGTGGTTGCCAATAGCAGAATTTGCTTATAATAACAGTTATCAAGAAAGCATTCATATGGCACCTTTCGAAGCTCTGTATGGCAGAAGATGCAGAACACCAGTAAGTTGGGTTGAACCAGGAGAACGTCGTTACTATGGAACTGACTTCGTTAGGGAAGCAGAAGAACAAGTTAGAATAATCCACAACACATAGCAGCTGCACAGTCTCGACAGAAGAGTTATGCTGATCAGAGAAGAAGGCCGCTTGAATTCAAGTAGGTGACTATGTGTATTTGAAAGTATCACCCATGAAAGGAGTTAGACGTTTTGGCGTGAAAAGAAAGTTAGCGCCAAGGTTTGTGGGACCCTACAGGATAATGGAAAGGAGGGGAAAGGTGGCTTATCAACTACAGTTACCTGAACATTTGAAAGCTATATTCCCTGTTTTCCATGTGTCACAACTAAAGCAATGTCTTCGAGTTCCAGAAGAGGAAGTACAAACGGCCAATATCAAGTTACAATCCGACCTTACTTACCCGGTGAAGCCATCGAGTACTCGACGAGAAAGAAAGGGTAACTCGCGGAAGAATCTTGAAGCAATATAAAGTATCTTGGAGTGAACAAGACGACCGAGATGCCACTTGGGAAACGGAAGACTATCTAAAGGAAGTATATCCACAGTTTTATAAGGACTAGTTAGTAACTCAAATCTCGGGACGAGATTCCTTAAGGAGGGGAGGGCTGTAACACCCTAGGTGTTAAGCAACCCTAAGTGCATAATTTGACATCTCATGAGCATAAAGCATCATCATTCATGTTGCATTCTTTCTTTTGTTAAGTGTCATTTCATGTGACCTTTTGTGATGCTATGCTTGATTGAATGCTTGTGTGTCTTGTTTGTGGAGTGTTTAAGTCTCCTTAGTAGTTGAACCTTGTTGAGGAGTCAAAATGAAGCTAGGTTTATGTTGGTCATGTTGGCTAACCAAGTCTCTAACCCTAGTGGCCTTAATAGAGCCCTAGGAGTCCTTTTGTTTGACTAACTAAGACCTTCTTGATAGAAGCTTTGCATGGCTGTGGGCCCTTAACCAAAAGTGTGTAGAATTTAGAGTAGAACAAAAGTTGTTTAAGCCCAACTCATGAAATGAGTTTAACAAGGTGTTTTGGGACCCACAAGGCAGATTGAGGGAGTTTCGACTTAGAAAATTCTCTAAGTCCTAACTGCCCAAAACAGTTTCATCTAGCCATCTTTGGAGCTTTCTCGGGAGCAATCTAGGCCGAACCAAAGATCAATCTTGTAACCAAAGTGGTAGTCGGTATGTAGCTCTAAGCAATGGAGCAAGTGGTTTAGCTTTTCATCAAATGGATTAGGAGTTAATCGCGCTCAAAGTCTGGCCGTCAGTCGGCCTGATGGCACTGAATCGGGCCGGCCGTGCCGTGCCGGCGCGCGCGCGCGGCGTCGTGGCCGACAGCGCCAGGACGTTGTCGCCGCGTGGCGCTCGACGGCCGGCCAAGCCAGCGTCCGCGCGCGGCGTGGCAAGCATGCCTTCGCCCTCGCCCTGTCCGAACCCGCTCCTCCCTCCATTCTGTTCCCCGCGCTCGCGCCTCTCTCTCGCTCTCTGCTCTCGCCGGCGTTCGAGCGGGAAAAGGGGAGAAAGCAAAGCGCCGCCGCCGCCCGCCGAACCTCGGCGAGCGATTACTCGCTCCACCGTGCGCCGCCGTCCAATTCCTCTCGCCAGTCCTCCGCCCTGATCCCTCTTTCTCCGGTAAGGGTTGTGCGGATACATGGGTGTATGCCGAGTCTCTGTGTGATGAGTGATTGTCAACGGAGATGATGCGCATGTTCTTTGGCTTGTGTTGTGCAGGTGTCGAGCACGGAGACAGTGATCGATGGCGGGTGAAGGTCAAGTTGCGACGTGCCGTGCCGACGGACTGGGCGCGATGAAGGATGGGCGTGCCGTGCGGCGGACGTGCCATGCCGATGTATCGGACGGTGAAGGGCGGACGTGGACTTGGACTGATGGACTGGAGGAGGCGGAGGATCAGCTGTGGTGGCTGGCAGCTGCGACAGCGACAAGCGGAGAAGTGCGATCATGTCGGGGAAGGGGTGCACAGGCGGTGCATCCCCTCTACGACGCCGGTTTGTTGGTAGAGCCCCTGGAAAAACCAACGGTGGACGGTTTCCAGGTTTGGGCCTCAAAACCTGGGTGCTGGGTTTCCAGGTTGAGCCACAAAACCTGGGCGCGACGGTTTCCAGGTTGAGCCTCAAAACCTGGGCGTGGGCCGGTTTCCGAGTTTGGGCCTCAAAACTCGGGCGCGGACGGTTTCCGAGTTTGGCCTCAAAACTCGGGCGCGGACGGTTTCCGAGTTTGGCCACAAAACTCGGGCTGGAGGCTGGTTTCCCGGTTTGGGCCTCAAAACCGGGGGCTGATGGAAGGCTGGTTTCCCGGTTTGGGCCGCAAAACCGGGGGTGCAGAGTGGTGGCGGCACGTGGCGGCGATCTGAAGGTTGCGTGTGGAGGCGACGCGGAAGACCGTGCGGGCGTGGCCGTCGGATCTACCTACCACCAGCGGGTGGACTAGAATAGCCTTAGGGTTAGGCTGGTCCGCTCTGTAATTAGAGTAGAGAGGGGTAGAGTAGGAAATAGACTTAGGCTAGGTTAGTATAAGTAGTCTAGGGGAGACACCCTCCTCCTAATCTCAATCGCAGTTAGAACTTTCATTTCCTAGGGTTTCCACTCTCCCACCTCCTGCTTTAGCTAGTTGAGATCCGCAGAGAGACCACTCTGTGTACTGTTGATTTGAGGAAGTGAGGCCGTATCCTCACTTTGGAGCACAGATCGATGGCTTGATTTGCGTCCTTAATTCGAGTTCGTGGCTGTGATTCGCGGTTTTCTTTGTGTTCTTCGCGGAATCCTTTTTCTCCACGATTTTCCCGTCGCTTGATCTCTTTGCTCGGTTCATCTTTTGCAAAACCGTTTGAACCAAGTTGTTCTAGATCGTGAGGCTCTCCTTTCCACCGAAGGAATTAAACTCTAACCTCACGGTCTAGGAGATCGATCGATTTTCGTTTTGATTGTGTTCTTGCCTCCATGCCCCGAAATTTCTTGATTCACCGATTTGGAGTTAGGTTCGAGCCATGATCTCTTAGAGAAGCTCACTAACATCCTTGTGACCCCTCAGATCGAATCCTAGGCCTAGAGCTTTTGATTTAGAGGAGATCGGGTTGAATCATCAAAGAACTGCGCTGTTTTCGGGAGCATCGGACGCTTTCACGGGAGCATCGGACGCTAGGGTCCCTAGCATCGGACGCTCCGGTGACGCGTGTCACGTTTTCGGCGTTTTAGTTTGCATCGGACGCTAGGCATCGGACGCGTCCGTTGTCCATCGGACGCGCCGGAGCCTTTGCATCGGACGCTGGGTGATTACTGTTCACAGCGTCCGATGGTGGAACAGTAAGGTTCCAGAACCGTCCAGTCTGCATCGGACGCTTCCGGTGGTCTGGCATCGGACGCAGGCCAGCGTCCGATGCGACTGGTTTCGCACGGTTTCGTCCGCGGTTCCCTCGTTCGTTGTCGGAATTGATTCCGTTTTTGCGTTGGCTTTCTAGGGTTGTCTAAGTGTCTCGCTGTGCTTCTAGGAAGCATCCACCCTACATATAGGGTCGTGGACATTAGCAAGCTCTAGGGTTCGCTCTTGGAGTCGATTTTGGGACAGTGGCATCTAGTTTCCGTAAGGAATTTTGAAGCTCCCATTCACCCCCCCTCTGGTCGCTTTTCGGTTAGCTTCTCGGTCCTTCAATTGGTATCGGAGCGGGTTAAGGATCTTCCACCTAGCCGGTTCCAGATCCACCGAAGGCGACATGGATCGCGGCGTGGGCAAACCGCCGTTTTTCGATGGGACGAACTATGCGTATTGGAAGATACGTATGTCGGCCTATTTGCAGAGCTTGGGCGCTTCGATCTGGGATATTTGCAACTCCCCTGATTACGTGGTCTTGGCTGCTCGTGTGAATCAACAGCAGATCGATGAGCACGATGCCAATAGCCGAGCCCGTAATGCTCTTTCTCTTGTGAGCATGGGTGAGTTTTGATCGCGTTTCTCACCTCGCTACGGCTCGGAGATCTGGGATACTCTCATGCGTTTTCATGAGGGCACCTCTCAAGTCAAAACCCGACTCTACGAGTCGTTCAAGCGAGAGTATGAGAACTTTACGACATAAACCTGGCGAGAGCATAGAAAGTTTATTCGCTCGCTTTCAGGTGATTGTCAACAGGATGAGGGCTAACAGAGAGCAGTTGCCATTTGACGATCATGAGCGTGCTTTGAAGCTTTGCACACTCTTGACCGTTCGGTGTGGGGACTCCAAGGTTCAGGCAATCATCGAATCGCCGAACTATGAGACTCTCACCTGCGACGAGCTCTTCAGTAAGCTCAAGTCCAGTGAGATTGATGCTATGGCGAGGGCTTCTTTTGAAAATCCTTCTCGCCCGTCCATGGCTTTGGTTTCCGGCTCTTCCTCTAACCCTCAGCTGGCTTTGCGCTTTCTTCTCTCTTTTCTGTGACAGAGGACCAGCTGGAGTCTTTGGGAGACGACGAGTTGGCTTTGCTTGCCAACCGGTTCTCGCGGTTCCACAAAACCGCATGAACCGTCGTCGCGGAGGAGGACGCCGGATGCTACGAGTGCGGCGACCCCGACCACTTCATCGCCGACTGCCCCAAGAAGAAGAACAAGCATCTTGGGAAGGGCGATCCAGCCACAGGCGCGACTCCAAGTACAAGGAGAAGCACGTTCCCCCAAGGCACAAGAAGCGGGGCGGCTTCAACAAAGAGTACATCAAGAAGAAGTACTTGGAGAAGCAGCAGGCTGAGCAGCGAGCGTTCTTCGCCTACGCTCAGCGACGTCGACGGCTCGGATGACGACTCCGCTCGATCGAGTGATGACGAGTCCGAGAAGAAGAAGCTGGAGGACACGTTCAACGGCTTGTGCTCTTTGCCGGCGACGAAGGCCTGTGTACCATGGCGCTCGGAGATGAGGTCGACGGGCGAGCCGGAGCGTACCCCTCGGAACGACGACGACGACGACACCCCCAGGTATCTCTCACCTACGACGAGCTTTCCTCCGAGGTTGAGAAGTTGACTGCTGCCCTCCTTAGTCAAGACAAGTTGCTTAGGCGTGCCGCTAGAGAGCGCAAGGGTTTAGGCAGAAGTGGGAGGACACGGTGAAGGAGCTTGAGTTCGCTCGGTCCACCGTGGTTGTGTCGGAGGAGTGGAGTGCGAGAGTAGAGTTGCGCCGCGCACATGACGGATCTTCTCACTCTGAGGAGTAAGCATGCTGCGCTGGTAGAGAGGTGGATGAGCTCCGAGCTAGACCGCAGCTGTTGGGTGCGTGCAAGACTTGTCCTGTCTTGCAATCCGAGTTGGCAGAGAAATGCCAAGCTTGAGTCTTTTGAGAAGGCCGGCTCGGATAGCACTTGTGTCAAGAGGTGTGCTTTGTGTGAGGGCCTGGAGCAGGAGATGGCCAATGTGAGGCATGACAAGATGCGTACCGAGGAGGAAAACACATACCTTCGGACCGTCTTGTCATGGGTGTCTTGTGGTGAGCCTCAGCTCGGGATGATGATCTCCCAATTCAAGCGAGCTGCTGGGGCTCCTGGTGTAGGTCTTGGCCAGAGTGTTGATCTTTCAGTTTTTGGAAGATTGGAGAGTCTAGTGGTCTGAACCCCTGTGAGAAGCCCAACTCCACCACTACTCCCAAACTAACCAAGCTTCCACCCAAAGAGCCTGCCAAGCCTGTCACCAAGGATGGAGTTGTAGTTGAACCCCCAAGGCTCCACCCAAGAATCCACAATGGCAACCCAAGCCCAATCACCTAAAGAACAAGCTTGACACAATGCCACCCATCCGAGAGAGAGTTGCCACAGAAGGGCAAGGGCAAGGTGAACCATACCCACATCCCTGCAAACCAACAACCCCCTTTGCGCGCGGTGAGGTTTCAGTGTGACTTTGTGGGCGGGATGGTCACCTGAGTGAGTTCTGCTTTAGGCGCAGGAGAGAGGCGCGCCGTGCTAGGGAGATGCAGAACCCGGACATGTTTCACTCAGCTCGTGGTGGACATGCTCCGAAGCTCAGGGGAGAGCTGCTAGGTTGGAGGGAAGCAACCCAGCCTAGGCAGCAGGAGAGAGCCCCTAGGAGGGAGACTAGGCCTAGAGGGTAGAGCACCTCAGTTTGTTAGGCCTAGGCAGGAGAGAGCTCCGAGGGAGAGACGCTAGAGTTGAGCAGCAGGCTCCTAGGCGTAGACCTCATAGAGAGCGTGCCCGACGGGGTCCTGCTTTTGCAGGTAACGGACCCCGTGGCGGAGGCTTTGTTGAGCGCTTTGTCCCACCGCAGGTAGAGTTTCGCGGTGAGCGCTTCTTCCCCAGCGGACCACGTTTTCCTGTGCGTGGTGATCGCT
Organism: Coix lacryma-jobi var. lacryma-jobi; assembly: GCA_009763385.1. Classification (NCBI taxonomy): domain Eukaryota; kingdom Viridiplantae; phylum Streptophyta; class Magnoliopsida; order Poales; family Poaceae; genus Coix; species Coix lacryma-jobi. The sequence continues at coordinate 820,646 of VDCT01000238.1, read as the reverse complement.
ATCCCCCCTAGACAGGTTGGTTTTTACACGAACGTTCTTTTGAGCAGCCGGCCCAACACTGGTTTCCTTCTTATCTTACTAACCCCAGTGTTGGACCGTATGTTCACCCTATGTCTTTTATTGATGTAGGAGGAGCGGTGGAGGACATTTGGCTTGTGGATTCCGGTTTGCTCGAGGACATGACCGGAAATGCCAAATGGTTCTCCAGCCATAGTCCGGTCGCGGAAAAGGAGTACATAACCTTCGGCGACAAAGGTAAGGGCAAGGTATGTATTCCGTGGTGCAGTGCGGGGTTAATGAGCACTTGTGTTGCGCGAGGTTGCTCTTGTTTCTAACCTGCATTTTAACTTGCTTTCTGTTTCGCAACTTTTTCGTGAAGGCTATGAGATTCGTTTCAACCCGAACCTTAGCCGGATCTTAGATCCTCAGGGTGATCTTGTATGTCTGATTTCACCTTTGGGAATGTCTTTCGCGCGAATTCTCAAAGTCGTTTGGATTCTTCTCGCTGTCTTTTGGCTAGTCCTTCTTCTTCTGATCTTTGGAAGTGGCATAGGAGGCTCGGTCACCTGAGTTTTGAATTGCTTGCAAGACTTAGCTCACTTGGCTTAATCGGAGGATTGCCCAAGCTTTCGTTGGAGAAGGATCTAGTTTGCCATGCTTGCCGGCATGGGAAGATGGTTGCTGCTCCCACCATCCTTTGACCAGGTTATGACCTCGCACCCCGGAGAGCTTTGCATATGGACACTTGGTGGTCCGGCGGGTGAGCTCGGTCTGGTGGGAAGTGGTATGTGTTGTTTGTTGTTGACGACTTTTCGAGGTATTCGGGGGTCTTCTTTTTAGTTGAGAAATCCGAGACATTTCTCTCGCTCGCGATCTGATTTGCGTCTTCAGAACGAGTTCCCTTGAACTCGATGCGAGCGATTAGAAGTGATAATGGTTCCGAGTTTAAGAATTCGGATTTTGAGGTGTTTTGTAAACCGCCTTGGTTTGAGCATCAGTTTTCTTCCCCTACACACCGCCCAAAATGGTGTTGTAGAGAGGAAGAATCGGACCCTTGTGAGATGGCCAGGACGATGCTTGATGAGCATAGGACTCCAGGCGCTTTGGGCGAAGCTATGAACACTGCATGCTACATTTCGAATCGCATTTTCTGAGAGCGTTTTTGAAGAAGACCTCTTATGAGTTGCGTTTTGGTCGCCAGCCCAAGGTGAGGTTATTTTAGAGTCTTTGGTTGCCACTGTTTTATATTGAAAAAAGGCAACCTGGACAAGTTTGAGTCTGTTCTTCTGACGGTGTGTTTTTTGGGTTATGGCACTCCACTCGAGCTTATCGTGTACTTAACCTTGACACTAACCGAGTCATGGAGACATCAGATGTCACCTCGACGAGACTCTTGTTTTCCTTCTCGTTTTTTGAGCGTTGCAGGTGATCATGAGGTTGGAGAGCCTCTTTTTGATGACGAGGACGAGGTGCTGAAGGTATAGATGATCCAGCACCCCCTCCACCTGCCGTGCCGCAAAAGAGCGGCCTCGACGACGACTCACGGCCCCGACACTTCTTTCCTGGGGGCCGTGGGATCCTCCACCTCGCGCGGTACCTTTTGTACCCGGGGTGGAACCAGCTACTGTTGAGGGGGAGGTCACTTTTCCGGGAGGCGCCACGACATATCCAGCGCAGCACCCCCCTGACAGATGATCGGCGACATCGACGAGCGGGTTACTCGCTCCAGGTCACAGCACATCTCGCACTTTGTTGCTCATTCTGCTTTTGTTGCGTCTTTTGAACCCCGAGATGTTGGACACGCATTGACGGATCCGGATTGGGTCAATGCCATGCATGAGGAGCTAGAGAACTTTGAGCGAAATCGGGTTTGGGTTCTAGTGCCACCACCTCCTGACTGTAAACCTATTGGGACAAAATGGGTATTTAAAAACAAGCAAGGAGAGGAGGGCCACATTGTGAGAAACAAGGCCCGGCTTGTAGCGAAGGGTTATAGTCAGAAGGAGGGGATAGATTATGAGGAGACCTTCGCTCCTGTAGCTCGTTTGGAGGCTATTAGGATACTCTTGGCTTATGCTGCATCCATGGGTTTCAAACTTTTTCAAATGGATGTCAAGAGTGCCTTCTTAAACGGCTATATTGAGGAGGAGGTCTATGTCCAGCAACCCCCCGGTTTTGAAAATCCCAAGTTTCCAAACCATGTCTTTAAACTCCACAAAGCTTTGTATGGTTTGAAACAAGCCCCTAGAGCCTGGTATGAGAGATTAAAAACCTTTTTGCTAGCTAAGGGTTTTAAAATGGGATGTGTAGATAAAACGCTCTTTCTCCTCAAGCAAGGCAAAGATACTCTCTTGGTCCAAATTTACGTGGATGATATCATTTTCGGTGGTTCTTCTCACGCTTTGGTTGCCAAGTTTGCAGATACTATGAGCAGGGAGTTCGAGATGAGCATGATGGGCGAGCTGACTTTCTTTCTCGGGTTGCAAATTAAGCAATCCCGAGAGGGGACGTTTGTGCACCAGGGCAAGTACACAAGGGACTTGCTGAAGCGGTTCGACATGGGTGAGGCTAAGCCTCTTCCGACGCCCATGTCGACGACGACTGCCCTGGATGCCGACACGGATGGAGAAGCAGTGGACCAGAAGGAGTACCGCAGCATGATTGGATCGCTGCTCTACCTGACGGCGACACGGCCGGACATTCAGTTCGCCGTGTGCTTGTGCGCGCGCTTTCAGGCTTCGCCACGCATTTCTCACCGTCAGGCGGTGAAGCGCATCTTCAGGTACCTTCGTTTCACGCCCGAGCTCGGGATTTGGTATTCTGCTTCCTCCACCCTCTCGCTTTGTGGCTTTTCTGATGCTGATTTTGCTGGTTGTCGCATTGAGCGCAAGTCCACTTCTGGGACTTGCCAGTTTATGGATCTTCTCTTGTGTCGTGGTCTTCTCGCAAGCAGTCTAGTGTCGCTCAGTCTACCACGGAGGCTGAATATGTTGCTGCGGCTAGCTGCTGTTCCCAGTTACTCTGGATGATGGCCACTTTGCGTGATTTTGGTTTGAGCTTTACTCGAGTTCCTTTGCTTTGTGACAGCACGAGTGCCATTAGCGTTGCTAAGAACCCTGTGCTTCACTCGAAAACCAAACACATTGATGTGCGCTTTCATTTCTTGCGAGACCACCAGGAGAAGGGTGATATCGACCTTCGCCATGTCGATACTCATCACCAATTGGCTGATATTTTCACCAAGCCTTTAGACGAATCAACCTTTAATAGGTTGAGGGGTGAGCTTGGTGTGTGTTCCCCTTTTAGATGGGGGAAGCATTTTGAGATGTACAGACTGACTCTTTTTTTTGAGGCTCTTTTCTTTTGAGTTTCTTGAGTCTTCCTTTTGGTATCTTCTTTCGTTCAGTTTTGTGTCGGGCATACGCATTTACATTCTGAGCTTATGTCTATATTCACTAGAATGTAATTATGCTCTTGTTAGTATTGCTCCGATACTTATGATGATGCTTGTAGCTTATGCTCTTTCTGATCACTGTTACATGTTATGAGCGAGCTATTTTTTGGAATGGTGAATTATGCCTAATGTATATAAATCTGAAAATGTTCACCATTGAGATATGCAACTAGCATGTGTAGGGTGTGTTGAGTCCATTCCTGCTTTTCATATATGCTAGGTTGCTATGTCTCTAGTTCTGAGTCATTCACTTGCTTGGTTGTTCATAACTTGCTTAAAATCTGAACCAAGTATTGTTGAATTGAAAAGATCGAGATGGGATTGCTTGTCAACACCTCATGGTATTGAGACTGTTTCTCATTGCACTTTGAGTTAAACTTGAGCCATGTAGTGTATGACCGAAACCGTTGCTTTAAGCTTCTGATTGCTTCGGCATAGGCTTCGCACGGTTGAAAAGTTAGGCGATGACAAGCTTTCAACCTCTCGCAATCACATGCTAAAAATGAACTTGTGAATCTTTTACCGCTGCAACTCCGATATGAATTTGAAATCACAAGTATATGCTTCATTCCTATGCATGATGATTGAACTTTGCTAGGGGTAGTTCACCTTGTATATATGCTTAGCACTTGTTTGGATTCCTTCTATACATGTCTAGTGCTATTTTGATGGTGACTATCTTTTTGGCTTAAAACTGCTCACATGCTCATATGCTTCATATTTCGTACAAGTGATCAGTTTGAGCCTTTGCTATTTGAGTGCTTAATTGAGATGTTGGAGCTATACTGATTAGAGCATCTTTGCACTCTTTTGACTATATACTTGAAGCTCCTAACTTGCATTTTGACTCATATGCATTGTGGACGGAGATCTTGTGTTCAGGGGGAGTTTATGTGAAGAGAGTTGCTTCTCCGATACCTTTTGGCCTTGATAAGTGCATTTTCAACTAGGGGGAGAAATTTACGCAAATCATATGCCCTGAAAATCTTTTGTCCTAGTTGCTTGCATTTGTCGAGGGGGAGTTTGCTAGTTGTGTTGAGCCGTTGCCTCTGTCTTGAGGGACTAGCAAACGTTCCTAGCTTTTCATGAGCTTTCATAAGCTTTTTCATTTGGCGTTCAATTGGTATCGTCTGGTGTGCATTCCCATTTGGTTTGGGTTGAATTCCAATTGGTTCGGAGTGATTTTCTTGCTAGTTGTGTTGAGCCTCTGTGCCTCTATCTTGAGGGACTAGCATTTTGCTTCTGTTGTCCTCCGATCTTCAATTGGTATCTGCTAGCGGTGTTGAGCCTGTTCTACCTCTTCTTGAGGGCTAGCTTTGCTTTGCTTGGTTGCGTCGAGCCGTTGCCCATGTCTTTGGGGACCAAGTTTTCGCTTCATCCACTTGACCTTCTTTGGCTTTTGTTAGGCTTTTGGGTCATTTGGTTGGGTTTTCTCTTCCCACTCCTTCCTACCTCCTTCTTCTTATTCATGATTTGTTGTGGAGTTGACAATGCACTCATCAAGGGGGAGATTGCGGATACATGGGTGTATGCCGAGTCTCTGTGTGATGAGTGATTGTCAACGGAGATGATGCGCATGTTCTTTGGCTTGTGTTGTGCAGGTGTCGAGCACGGAGACAGTGATCGATGGCGGGTGAAGGTCAAGTTGCGACGTGCCGTGCCGACGGACTGGGCGCGATGAAGGATGGGCGTGCCGTGCGGCGGACGTGCCATGCCGATGTATCGGACGGTGAAGGGCGGACGTGGACTTGGACTGATGGACTGGAGGCCGGAGGATCAGCTGTGGTGGCTGGCAGCCTGCGACAGCGACAAGCGGAGAAGTGCGATCATGTCGGTGGAAGGGGTGCACAGGCGGTGCATCCCCTCTACGACGCCGGTTTGTTGGTAGAGCCCGGGAAAAACCAACGGTGGACGGTTTCCAGGTTTGGGCCTCAAAACCTGGGTGCTGGGTTTCCAGGTTGAGCCACAAAACCTGGGCGCGACGGTTTCCAGGTTGAGCCTCAAAACCTGGGCGTGGGCCGGTTTCCGAGTTTGGGCCTCAAAACTCGGGCGCGGACGGTTTCCGAGTTTGGGCCTCAAAACTCGGGCGCGGACGGTTTCCGAGTTTGGCCACAAAACTCGGGCTGGAGGCTGGTTTCCGGTTTGGGCCTCAAAACCGGGGGCTGATGGAAAAGGCTGGTTTCCCGGTTTGGGCCGCAAAACCGGGGTGCAGAGTGGTGGCGGCACGTGGCGGCGATCTGAAGGTTGCGTGGAGGCGACGCGGAAGACCGTGCGGGCGTGGCCGTCGGATCTACCTACCACCAGCGGGTGGACTAGAATAGCCTTAGGGTTAGGCTGGTCCGCTCTGTAATTAGAGTAGAGAGGGGTAGAGTAGGAAATAGACTTAGGCTAGGTTAGTATAAGTAGTCTAGGGGAGACACCCTCCTCCTAATCTCAATCGCTTAGAACTTTCATTTCCTAGGGTTTCCACTCTCCCACCTCCTGCTTTAGCTAGTTGAGATCCGCAGAGAGACTCCACTCTGTGTACTGTTGATTTGAGGAAGTGAGGCCGTATCCTCACTTTGGAGCACAGATCGATGGCTTGATTTGCGTCCTTAATTCGAGTTCGTGGCTGTGATTCGCGTTTCTTTGTGTTCTTCGCGGAATCCTTTTTCTCCACGATTTTCCCGTCGCTTGATCTCTTTGCTCGGTTCATCTTTTGCAAAACCATTTGAACCAAGTTGTTCTAGATCGTGAGGCTCTCCTTTCCACCGAAGGAATTAAACTCTAACCTCACGGTCTAGGAGATCGATCGATTTTCGTTTTTGATTGTGTTCTTGCCTCCATGCCCCGAAATTTCTTGATTCACCGATTTGGAGTTAGGTTCGAGCCATGATCTCTTAGAGATAGCTCACTAACATCCTTGTGACCCCTCAGATCGAATCCTAGGCCTAGAGCTTTGATTTAGAGGAGATCGGGTTGAATCATCAAAGAACTGCGCTGTTTTCGGGAGCATCGGACGCTTTCACGGGAGCATCAGACGCTAGGGTCCCTAGCATCGGACGCTCCGGTGACGCGTGTCACGTTTTCGGCGTTTTAGTTTGCATCGGACGCTAGGCATCGGACGCGTCCGTTGTCCATCGGACGCGCCGGAGCCTTTGCATCGGACGCTGGGTGATTACTGTTCACAGCGTCCGATGGTGGAACAGTAAGGTTCCAGAACCGTCCAGTCTGCATCGGACGCTTCCGGTGGTCTGGCATCGGACGCAGGCCAGCGTCCGATGCGACTGGTTTCGCACGGTTTCGTCCGCGGTTCCCTCGTTCGTTGTCGGAATTGATTTCCGTTTTTTGCGTTGGCTTTCTAGGGTTGTCTAAGTGTCTCGCTGTGCTTCTAGGAAGCATCCACCCTACATATAGGGTCGTGGACATTAGCAAGCTCTAGGGTTCGCTCTTGGAGTCGATTTTGGGACAGTGGCATCTAGTTTCCGTAAGGAATTTTTGAAGCTCCCATTCACCCCCCCTCTGGTCGCTTTCGGTTAGCTTCTCGGTCCTTCAGGTTGGTTTCCCTCTCTCCCTCTCTAGCTGCCGGAACAGCGGACGCCATCCGCAAGCTTCCGCCTTGGCCGCCACCGTGACCTTCACGTGGACCGGTCATCTCCGGCCATGCTACCCTGAGCTGAGCCATGTTCTAGTCTTCTCTACCGTCGTAGTAGCTTAGAGTCAGATGGAGACCTCTCGTGTCCTGAGTTCGTCGGACCGCGGGCCAGTCGCGCTGTGTCCGCCATGGACCGCCGCCGTGCATCGTGCCGGACAATGCCGGGGATGCCGAAGCCCGGGAGTTGCTCCAATAGGGATCATTTGCTCTCTAGGTGTTATGTGACTTGCTTAGGCTAGGTTAGTCTTGCCGAGTCGCAAGCCGCCGGGAAGAGTTCCGCCGCCGAGTCGCCAGAGCCGCCGCTCCGCCATGGCCGCCGTCGAGCTTGCTCCGGTATCCCTCTGTCTCAGCGAGTCGGTTAGTTGTGTTCGCCTCGCAAACCCGCACCCAGTAATGGTCTCCGTGTCGCCAGAAGTGTCGCCGTCGACGAGCTAGGGCCGGTCAACGACCACGGCGCAAAACTCCGCCGTTGACCGCCGAGCCTGGCTCGCACGGTAACGTGCCGAGCCTGGCCTCGGTAGCTTGGTCGCCCTGACCAGCGGGCCCCGACTGGCAGCAAGAAGAAAGAAAGGGAAGCGTTTGGGTGCCGTAGGCCTCGGTAAGCCGGGCGTGCCGAGCGTTTGCCTCGAGCCTCGGCTAAGTCACCGAGCCTCGGTTGAGTCAGTAGCCTCGGCCGAATCGGTTTAGTGTGTTTGAGCCTCGGCCGAGTCGCGCCGAATGTGCCGAAGCCTTGCCTCGGGCCTCAGCCGAATCGCGCCGGGTGTGCTGAGCGTTTGTCTTATGCCTCGGGCCTCAGCCGAATCGCGCCGGGTGTGCTGAGCGTTTGTCTTATGCCTCGGCCGAACCAAGTTGGAGTCCGTACGTTTAGGTTTGAGTTTCCTTTTAGTTGTTTTTGCAGAATTATGTAATGGCTTCCAAAATTCCTACAAGGCTCATTTTAAGTCAAATCCTGTGAAACAAATTTTGTTAGGTCAAGCATGTTTAGATCTATCAGTGAAAACTGTTAAATGCATTTTTGGTGATACTTTTATGTGTAGATTTATTTAATTTAGAAAAGTGCTGATAACTTGGTAAATGCATAACTAATTATATATAAGTCAGAAAAATATGATTCCAGTTTTGTTAGGTTTGTATGAATGTGTAGTTTCAGAGAAAAATATAATATGAGGTTGTTCTGTGAATTAATTTGACAGTAGCTTTTAAAATGCTTAAATGTCGTTTCCTTGTTTATTTTGTAGTAATTAAAATATGAGGAATACGAACCTGAGAATTTAAGCACATTGCTCTTATGCTAGGAAGTTCAGTAGAAAAATAAGAAATCTGTTGTTTGACACTTTTTGCTAGGGTGTGTAGTTCAAAGCACCTTTCCATAATAGAATTTGTCTTTTTCATAGAGGATGAAGTCTAGGTCCAAATGGGATGAAATTTGGGCAGAGGGTTAGATTAAGTGTTATTGATCTCCAGTAATTTTTATAGGTTTTTGTGAAGCTGTCTAGGATAGGTTACTGTTATGGGCCTATTAACTAGATTTAATTCTACAAATAATTAGAGGGTAATAAACCCGTTAAGCAACTTTGATGCGGTGACAACAAGACTTGGTAAGTAGTATGTCAAATTAAATAAGTGAGTAGCAGTAGATGACATGTGCTTATCTCCTGAATGGTTACTCCATGTTGCATCACCATGCATCCCATGTGCATTCATGTTGTTCATTCATGTACCGCATCATGCAGGATCGGTAGTGGAAGCCCAGGAGACGCCGGAGGAGCAGCGTCAGGAGGAGACACCCGAGGAGGGGATCCCGGAAGGAGACGCTGAAGACCTGCCGGAGTGCCGTGATCACCGCCCCGCCGACTTCGAGCGAGGCAAGCCCGGAGCATTCTAACTCCTACGGTTTGCAAATGTTTCTAATTAACCTGATGATGGATGTTGCATTAGGTTATAGGAATTGATTGCTACCGTTGATGCATTATTACTTATCCTTGTCCACCTGCAAATATTACCTTGTTATCCCTGATAAGTCTAGGCTCGTTTATGCTTAGCCTGCTTAGACCGGTAAAAGTCGGGTGATTTCCTGTCTCCCGCATATAGGTGGATACTGATCATGTTTAGCCTTGTGCTATCATGGAGATAACCATGTGATAATTAATTTGAGACCGGGCGGGATGTAGGAGCAGCAGGACATGGGTTCTGTGTGCTAGTAGTCTCCCATCTGTGTCGATCAGGAACCGACGAAGGCACACCTCAGTCATTTTGAACGCGTCAATCACTTAACGGAGCAGGTGCGGGTACCTCCCGTGAAGCCGAGTAAGGTTTTTCGAGCCGGTGACGGAGATGTTGACGCCTAACACCCAGGGCCTCAGATGTACCGTGGGCAACTATTCTGATCGACCTGGCATGGTCCAAGGGCAGGCAGGGCCTGATCGACCTGGCATGACCGTGGGCAGTTAATAGCTTGAGCGACCTGGCATTGAGATAAACCCCGGTGTAGAAGGGCCCATGACCGTCCCGCGTGTTGTGTTCTCGAACCTCCTGAAGTGGTCGCCAACGGCCACCTGGCAGGGGTGTCGGGCGAGTGTGCGGCATTTTTATCCCCAGCTGGTAGGAATCGATTATAATCGCCATCGCTCCTGGTTAGTGAGTAACTTGACTGAGCATGTGTTACCGTAGTAATATATGGAATTAATGATGGTTATGGTTGATGAATCTGAAAGGCTATTGATGAAATAGTCACTGCTTGATTGAATAAGTAGTCAAGTGTTGGCTCTAGATCAGGTGCAAATCTAGATAATCAGGCTGATTACATAAAAGTGACTGCTAATGCTCTAATGATGATTAGTTAATAATAAAGTGCTTTTATGCAAAAAGGTAAGTGTGGCCAACCCCAGATACAGCCTTGCATAATCCTTGGTGTCGGTTATTTCTGGTTTATGACGGGTAAGTCTAGCTGAGTACCTTCTCGTACTCAGGGTTCTATCCCTTGTTGTTGCAGATGGGTAATGCTTCTTCGGCTATTGCGAGAACTGTCTGTACCCCGTCGAGGGCAGTGACTAGACCATGGGCATGGTCAACTCTTATCTTCCCTGATGCTTTTGTGGACCGATCAAGCATATGGCACTGTATTGTGAACTAAGGACTTGTGTTTCAAAACTATGTTGCTTCCGCTTTTGAATTCAAACTATGGTTTGTAATAACTGTTGAACTCCGATGTATTTGAACTATGTGCGAACTGAATGTACCTTGTGGGCATGTACGCTAATCTATTACGATCTTGGTTAAAGTTGAATGACTTGAAATCCTTTGAGATTTCCGGACTACCGGGTTTGTACGAGCTTAAGTACTTGTAATCTCTGTGAAAGCAGCGATTCGGTGCTTAATCTGGTGCAAATTGGTCGGTTCTGTTACAAATGCCTTATCGGATGTACCATTCTTTGCCTTCCATTGCAGCAGTTTCCAGCGTAGTACCCAGCTTTTTTGGCCATCTTTAGCAGTGGGATACAGCAATTTTCTATGATCCTCTAGCATGCGCTCAAACTTGACCTTCTCCTTGTCACTTTCACATTTTCTTTGTGCATAATGAATGGCATCACCAAGAGCATCAACATCAGCTGTCACATCTTCTGTCGCTGCCGCATCTTCTTCACCATCTCCCCCCACTGCATCATCATCAAAGGCACCGTACTGAGCAATAATATCAGCGTGAGCCAATTCTTCTTCACCTTCTTCACCATCATCCATTACAACCCCTTTCTCCATGCTTCGTCCAACAAATATAGTTTTGTTACGAAACCCGACTTCAACAATGCGTATGAAGTGTCCTTGGGCATGAATATTCCTTCAAATTCTTACAGACGGCGCATGGGCAAAACATGAAACCATCCTGCTTGTTTGCCTCAGCCACACCTAAGAAATAGTGCACGCCAACAATGAACTCTTTGGAGCGGCTTATACATCCAATTGCGTGACAACATCTGCATTAAATATTACAACCATGCACTTAGTAGTTTCTCATGTTATTGCACAACACTCATGACATCACATGATTGATTAATTCAAACAAGCTTGACTACAACGAAGACTATCGCAGCTAGCACTAAAAAAACTAAAAATAAAATGCACTTAAGCAACATAATTAGTTCACGTCCGATCCCAACTAAAATAGACAGATCATTCACTTCATCAGCATGGATGGGCTGCTGCCGCTGACTCATTGCCTCATCACCTTCAGCGGCAACCTCCTGTGCAACAGAATTTCGTACGTGCTGAACGTACTCTTCCTCCCTGTACCAACCTTTACATCCGCTGGTGCCCTCCCACTGCAATTGGAACAAAGAATAAGAAATTTAAACAACATCATCAAGCAAAATCGATACGAACGAACCATATTAATCAAATGCGGGTAAATAATAACCCACCTCATGGTCCGGACACTTGTAGAATATACGACCCTTGTTGATTCCCTCTTTTTTCACTCGGTACTCCTTCACAATTCTGCTTACACTCGCCGCAAGCAATGAGAGGAAGATCCGGCCGCAAACGCTTCGGATCCTGGTCACGGTTGCCATCTACTATATCCATGCTCATTTTTAAACTATTACATGCAAATTCCTAATTTTCTAAACAATTATAAATAAAAAAACTCGAAATTTATCTATTTGTTTAGATAATCGAAAAATATGATATAACAATACCAATTTCCACATTATCTACTCTCTATACTTATTGTTGCAAACTATTATAAATTCCACATTTTTATATTGAAAATATACTAAAAAGACAATAAAATTCAATATTACTCGTCTTGCATAAGTATGAAATATAGAATGGATACTACCTAGCAGTAGAAAACTATCAAGTGATTGTGATGAACCAATTTAAACTACTCAACTATCTATGCTTGTTCTTGCAAAGTATATATTTTAATTAAATCCTCTCATATTCAAAAGACATGGTAGGAGATGGAAATAGTTACCTCTAAACGCAAAGAGACGATGACGGAGTCGAAGAAGATCACCAATTGACGCCGGAGACGAAGAACAATGAAGAAAAGCAAGAACAACAGCAAGAACAAGCAAGAAGCTCACTGAAATTTGAATGTCTCTAGCTCGGGGGAGGAAGAAGTTGGCTGGTTAAAAACTGGGGAGCTTTAGTCCCGGTTTGTATTAAAAACTGGGGCTAAAAGGTGATCATTTATCCCGGGGCAAGCCACAAACCGTGGCTAAATCTTTAGTCCGGTCCGTGGCACCAACCGGGACTAAAGAGTGCCCTTTAGTCCCGGTTGGTAACACGGATCGGGACTAAAGGGTCCCTGCCCCGATAGCTCTGCGCAGAGCCGTTGGGGCAGGCCCTGTAGTTCCGGTCTGTGAAACCGGATCGGGACTAAAGGGTCTATTAGTCCCGGGCGGCAAAAACACCGAGACTAAAGACGATTTTGAGAATCGGCCTATGACCATGTTCTGTAGTAGTGTTATTCCTTGCCAATTCCGATCTGAGATTTATGCTTTGGAGGAAATCTTGGTGTTTGGACCTTCTTTGGCCGATTGGTGACATTGGCTTTTGCTAAATTCTCATACTTAGCTAGAAGCTTCTCGAAGCTAAGCTTCGGTCTTCCACTCTTTTGCTTGTCACGACCTTTACCTCCAAAAGCTTTATGAGCATCCTCCTTCTTTTCTCCATCTTGATAGACATGCTCCAAAGGAGGATCTTTAGCTGATTCCCCTTGCTCAATGGGATCAATCGACTTTTGCTTTAGCTGGAGAGATTCTACCTGCCCCCCAGTGTCTTCTGGAATTGTGATAACTTTGTTGTCCTCTAGAATATCTCCAATTTGCAATTCACGGACAACAACCTTATTTTCACTTGAGGGCTCCATATCTCTCTCTTGGGCATTTGAGACTCGAGCTTTGAGTGAATCGGCTAAGGCAAGCCGATTCAAAACTTGCTTGCCATCAAGACCAATTGAATCCAATTGGTCCATTTATTGAGCTTCAAGAAATCTCAATTGTCCTTTATCAATGGCCGATTGGATCACTCGACGAAACACTTGCAATCAGAAGTATTATGATCAAAAGAATTGTGCCACTTGCAATATGTAAGCTCTTCTAAGTTTTGAATAGATGGCAAAAAAATGTGTTCAATGATTCTAATAAAATATTCTCTTAACAAGATATCAAAGACATGATCACAAAAAGTAAAGTCGAAGGTGTACTTCGATTTCTTCAGCCGATTCATTTGTGGAGTCGGCTTTAAAGCTAGACAAACGAAGGGATCAGATTTAATATCAATCCATTCGGCCACACCTTTGTAACTGCTTTTGGGAAACTTTATTTTTGACAAACTACTTCTACCGACTTTGCCATATGGCACAATATGTTGGCCGATAGAATCTGAATTTGTTTTAACATTACCAAATAAAATGCTATACTCAATTGGTCTTTTACATCTACTAGCAAGGATATCTCTAATAAACGCAGAAAGTGAAATTGTATGACCAGATTGAAAATTAAGCAAAATATTCATATTTGGTACCTTTTGATCATGTCGGAGAAGCGTAGGTTCTTGGCTTGAATGACGTTGTTCTTCATCTCCATGGAATGATCAACAATAGGTGTCGAATCACCCAAAAGCACTTTGTCAGTTGCTGGAACAGAGGAAGTCGGTTTAGCCGATCAGAAGTCGGCTAGGACGACTTGGGCACTAACATGTAAGGCAACAACAAGGGGAGTTGTCTTAGCCGACTTAGAAGTCGACCTAGCTAACTCTGGGCAGGTAGTAATCGGCTCAGCCGACTTTAAAGTTGGCTTAGCCGAATTTGGGCAGGCAAGCGGTCCTTCTTTCTCGCTTGTAGGGATTTGATCTCCATCAATGATGCAGTAATCACTAGATAAGTGTATAACCCCTTTAGCTCTTGAAAAATCAAGTCTAGCCGTTTTCTGGCGCTTTTCATGCTTTTTTGTAGCAAGACTTGCCTTTTGAATTGCGATTGGTTCGGAATGGATATTATGTTGTTCGACTTTGGTAGTCGAACCTTTGCTTACATCCGAACTGACTTTTCCTTTTATGCCATTAACAATGCCCTTTAGTCGATGACTCAGTAGTAATTGGCCTTTTGTCATTGGTCTTTCCAAAGTATTCATAGAATAACTCCTCTAATATAGACCATGACCAAACAGTGCATTCGGGTAAAGATGTAAACCATGCAAAGGCAATACCAGTGAGAGATAAAGGAAAATTTTGCACTTTCATATAGTCCTCTTTACCAGCAAAAACCAATTGCGAGAGATAAATATTAATGTGTTCGACAGCGGTCTTATCATCTTCACCACTAAATTCATAAAAATCAGGTACCCACCAACCACCAGGATCTTCCAAGTAATCATAGTGTAACAGGTATGGTCTATGATAAGCGGGAACCTTCCATTTAGAGGAGCCATAAGGATTTCTAGCATGGGCTAAATCTTCATCGACTCGGCTTGATTTAAGAGCAACATATAAAGCCGAATCACAATCCTTAGCATACACACCCATTACTGATTTTATTGATTCGGCTATAATTATTATTATCATATAGAGCCGAATCATAAGTTCTAGCACTCGAATGCCTTGCTGAAATTTCACTAATCGGCTTTGGTCATGGGTGACAAATGAAGCTGAATTGTGAGCATTGATCTTTGCATAAGGTGCTGAATTTTCATTGATTCGGCTATGGTTACTAGTAACACGTGAAACCGAATCATAAGTACTTGCACTTAAATATTTTGCTGAATTTTCATGCATTCGGCCATAGTTATTACCAACATACGAGGCCGAATTACAAGTAGTAGCACTTGCATTTGATGCTGAATTTTGAGAACAATTGGCTAAATAATTATTATTGTCATGGCCAATTCTCTCATTCATCGGCACGTCTTGTGGTGGTGCCACGTATTGTGAACTTATAGCCGATGAAGAATTTACATGTTGTATGTTGCTAGTATCATCAAAACTCAAAGAATTCATAGTAGACAACGGCTCTTGACCATAATATTCATAATTATGATGTGTATGATGAGGAACATTAACAAAAGTATTAACCGATGCAACATATCTACTATCATTATGACTAGCAACACCAACATAAGAATTCATAGAACTTGCAAATAATTATTATAATCATAAGATGTATTTGCAAGTCGTACCTGGGGTAATTGTAGTAGTTTTGTGACGTGACACCTTGGTACTCCATGATTTAGAGCTTGACCGCCTTGCTGAATTTTCCAATATGAAGCACACCGTGTTGCAAAATAGCAAACGAGATCTCAAGGGGTCAAAACCAGATGTGATCGGCCTTTTGGCCGAATGCAACAGTAATGATGAGCACAAAAGATATATCACTGAAGAATAGGCTAGGTAAGAAGATTCGGCTGCAAAGTAGAGCCGAAGCAAATTCTTTCCCAGCGTAAACGTGCCTTTAGCCAAAAAAAAATAGTACGTACTAGTAGCCAATGAATGGCAAGATGCGTCTTTTAGCAAATCCTGGATGTATCCAAACTCTATGGTCTGGTGCGTGGTTAATTCCACAACCAGGTAATCACGACAAACACAATCGACCTTAGGCCTGATATGTCGTCGGAGTTGTAAAAACAAAAAAATAAGCAATTGGCTTGTAGGCCGAACGCTATGGCGGTCACCTGAAAGATGGATCAATAATATGTTTAGGGCAGAAAGATTCGGCTAAAGAATAGAGCCGAAGCAATCGTCCCCAGCGGAGTCGCCAAAAAGTATGTTGACGCCGAAACGTGTTCCGGATCACACACCAGCTAGGGCTTTGGACGCCCGGGTCGCCACGGACCGAAGAACGCAGCGAGGAGGTCACACTTACGTGGTGAAGGACGGCTAGGTTTACAAGCAAACTGGCAAAGGATAGCTAACGCACTTACGTGGTGAAGAACGACTAGTTTTCGGGCAAACTAGCAAAGGAACCGTCGAAGCTCTCGCCCGGGACGGACCCCGTCAGGGCAAGGACGTCGCCGGGTTGCCCTAGGTCGGCTGACCAGCCTTGGGCGCCATCCTTGGTCGTCGAATCAAGGGATGAACAACATGAGGTTGGAGAAGAGGGTAAAAGGGTTGTAGTAGATTGGTTTTGACGATTGGATAGAAGGATCTCAATTGGCCGTCACCCTTTATATTTATAGGGTGGTTGGTCTTCCCGTAACCGGATAGGACTCTTGACCGAATAAAACTCCAAATATGACTTGTTTATTCAGTTATGGCATCTACATACAATTTTCATCTTGTACGTATATGCAGTATATTGGAACTGGTCTCTGTCGCCGTCTTGCCGCTCCGACCAGTTTTTACCTGGTCGGAAATCTCTCAAGAGACCTGGTCGGAAGTCTCTCAAGAGGTCTCAGCTATCTTGACGATAGAAACCTGATGGTGGAGTCCATTATACACTTGAGACACTTTTGAGTGTCAACAGGTATGCCACACTATCAAGAGGGATACAAATTCTTTTGGTTTGGGGAAGATAGAGTGCTCAAGCATGGTTGTAAAATCAAAAGAGTGACACTAAAGAACTTCACGAACACGGGGAAGTTTTTCTGTCACCTGGAGGGTCAGCAGTACCGACCCTAGGCTAGTACTACCGACCTCCCCCTGCTAACCTGCGCTTAGCCCAGGTCCGTAGTACCAACTCTAGATCAGCACTGCATGCTGACCTCCAGCAGTACCGACTCAGTTCAGCACTACTGACCTGTGTTCTGTTATCCGCCTCCCTCAGCATGTGAACAATGTTTTTAGTGTAAGTCAGTAGTTCTGGGTTTTAGGTCAGCACTTCCGACTTTGGTCTGAACATTCAAATTTTCTGGACTATAAATACCTCATCTCTCTCTCTGTTCTAAAGGGGAGACACTCATTCATTCTGTGCCTTCTTCGACATGAGCACCTCCCAAACCCTAAAAGCACTCTCCTCCTCTACTCTTTGCTCCCAACCTCGATTCCCCTAAAGATTTGAGTGGAGAGTGAGTGGATCGAGTGAGGAAATCACTTCCCCAAGCTTGAGCACTTGATTTCTTCGTCAAGCCGATTGGATTTGTGTCTATTACTCTTGGGTTCTTGGAACCCTAGCCGGCTGGGCGTTGTCCAAGAGCCTCCATCTTGTGGAAGAGCCTTGGAAAGTTTGTATTACCCTTGATTTCTTAGTGAAGAGCTCAAGTAACCTTTGTGGTAATCTTGAGTGAGGAAAGGAGTTGGAAAAGACTCTGACCTTTGTGGTCACCTCAACAATGAGGACGTAGGAGCTCCTTTGTGGGGCTGCCGAACCTCGAGGATGATAAATAATATCTCGTGTGCTAGTTGTTGTTGTGATTCACTTGATTATTACTTGCATATTTGTTTTCTCTTTCTCTCTTAAGCTCATTTCTAGGGTTTGGTCCCGATCTACGATTGGTGGCATTCCAAGGTCAAGGATGTGTTCCTACATCTTCACCTTACCACTTGAAAGTGGGGGTTGTAAGTTATTGGTCTCGCAAAGTTCATTAAGCACTTGTAGTTCATCTCGTGTAGGAAGTCAGAACTGCTGACAGTTTGTGTTCGTTGTCGGGTAGTGCTGACAGCTGCTGACAAGTGACTTTTAGTTTTGTGTAGAGTTTTTTTATACGCCTATTCACCCCCTCTAGGCATTGTATAGATCCTTTCACTCCCTCAGGCCTCAAACGTGGAATAGGAGCAGACAACAATTATTTTATTTTAATTATGCCTACAGGATTCAAACTCGAGATGTTGGCTCCGATATCATATTGAGTTGCATGTACCAACCAGTTCAACCCAAAAGCTTAAGCTGATGGGGAGAGACGGACAATTCACTTATACTCCAACAAACACGACACATAGGACTATCATGATATTTTTGCAGTTTTGCTAGGACTATCTATATATGGTGTAACACTTATATTATTATAATATATTATATATATATATAATATATATATATATATAACATTTTAACATGCAACACTTTTGCATTTGCACAATGTCAAAGGCTAGTGAAAATTTTATTGGCGTCACTTGAGAACCGCCTATGCGGAAATTTACAAAAGCAGTTGCCTAAGTTGTGGCCAGTATAAATCATTTCTCGAGAATTCATAAATCTAGTGACCAGACTTCAAATTTTTTTCTAAAATTCATAAATCATTTTCTAGGATTTATATACTGTCAGATTAAATCGTATTCTAGAATTTTAAACTGGATTTACACTGGCGGTTATCTGAAGCCTACCACTAGTATAAAGAGGATTTATATTGGTGATGACCTTAAAAAACCGGTAGTAGAGATGTATCTCTATTATTAGAGATTTATAAGCCATGGGCTCACAGTTCTTTCTGTACGGACGTCTATTTTTAGGAGCCATATGTGGTAAACCCTTGCATCGACAAAAAGCATTTATATACTAATGATATAGTGTCCTAGCTATAATTTTAGGATCACTTGTTTCTGGTATTATAATGTAATTTCATAATTCCCTTTGACTTACTAATGAAAAAAAGTGTCGCATTGTAAAATAATAAAGATCTTCATTGGAGCCATGATGCTAAATATAGGCTATTCAATGGAAAATGAAGTTAACTCGAATATATGGTTAAACCATCTTTGAACACAAATGTACAATAGCATGTTGGCTCCTTATTAAAAAAATACAAATTATTACTCAAATGTATCACCCGTACAGATTCTCATTGCCACACAATAGATGAATAGAAGCAAGGTGTTGAGGACAAAAGGAGATCAGCAAGAGAAAAATTATGGGCGATGAATCATCTAGGCAACGGAGTAGAGATGGCATGGAGACCTCAAGCCCCAATTATATTCCCCATGGGGAACTCTCCTATTAGGCGACAGAGATTGGAAGAGTTTTTGTCTCCATAGGGAAGGAAACGATAAGGGAAAATTTCCATGTCTTCGATAAGGAAGAGTGCGAACACAAGGTTGATATGTGCCCTTGTGGTTTCCCTTCCTGAATGATGAGTGATCGGTCAACGGGCAACATGTCTCTTGGCTGTGTTGATGTGCAGGTGCAGAGCTCGGACAGTGGTCGAAGGTGAGGTGAAGGTCAAGTAGAGACGTGCCGTGCCGACGGATCGGGAGTGGTGAAGGGCGGACTGAAGGCTTGGACGCGACGACCCGAGAGACCTGAGGACCAGCTGTGGTAGCTGGCACGTGGCATCGCAAGCAAGAGCACATGGGGATGTGCGGTGCATCGGCCGAGTCGGGAGAAGTGATCGAGGTCGTGACACTTGGCGGGAGGCCGAGAGGATGGTGAATGCACTGTGCCCGGCGTGGAGGCTGGACATGCTCCGACATCGGTGCTGGAACTCGGGGTTCGTGCGCAACCACATCCCTCGTCTACGGCGCGGGTTCGGTAGCTGAGCCTCAAAAAGCTACCATCGACGGTTTCCGAGTTTGGGCCTCAAAACTCGGGGTGGCCGGTTTTCGAGTTTGGGCCTCAAAACTCGCCATGGATGGTTTCCAGGTTTGGGCCTCAAAACCTGGGCTCGTGGTTTCTGAGTTTGGGCCACAAAACTCTGCTGAGGACAGGTTTCCCGGTTTCAGCCTCAAAACCGGGGGAAGGCCCAGGTTTCCCGGTTTCGGCCTCAAAACCGGGGAGGTCCGCAAAAAGGACGGTCAACGCGTGGCGGCGTGGAGAGGCTGGCGTGGCGGCGAAGCTATCCACGAGGAGGCGCGGCGATCGACAGGGCGACACGTGGTGGCATCCTGAGGCTTGCGTCGAGTCGAAGCTAAGGATGAGGACGGCGCGTGGCCGTCGGATCAACTACAGCAGAGTTGGACCGAGATACCCCTAGGGTTGGCCGCTTCGCTCTTGTATCTAGGGGTAGAAGGGGATTATTGTTTTAGGCTATAAATAAGAGAGGCACCCCTCCTCTCTCCCTATCCTAGCAGTCATTTGTTCCTGAGCTCTCTCTCTCTAGCCCCCGCTTAGGTTCTAATCATACCTCGCTGCTAGCGATCCGCAGAGACGGGAATCATACCTCTGTGTATTTGGATCTTTTGAGGAAACGAGACCGTATTCTCGTTGTCTCCTCGTGTGGAGGAATTTCGGCTGAAATCAAATCGATCGCGTTTGTGCTTGTGTTCTTCACGTTTCGGTTTTTCATCTCCCGGAGATTTGCCTCGTTCTCCCTCTCCGCAAGATGATTTTCGATTCCACTTGAATCAATTCGTTCTTGGTCGTGAGCTCCTTCTTTCCACCGAAGGATTTATCCCCTAACCTCACGAATCCATAGATCAGGTCGATTTTGCGTTCGTTCTTCGTTCTTCCCCTTTTACGGTGATCCGAATTTATCTTGATTGACTTGGTTTGGTGCGATGATTTCTTAGGATTAGCACCCCAATACGTAGAGGAACATCTGGGAGGAGTTTGATCGAAGTTCCTTTTGATTTGGTTGAGATCGACTCGAATTTGGTTTTGAACTCGTGCAGTTTTGTGTTCTCTGTGCATTGGCGGACAGTCCGCGACCTGAACGGCGGACAGTCCGCGCATCGGGTTTGTGCAGAGTCAGTCAGGCGCAGCCCCCTGACTGTTCACCGTTGAGTGAACGGCGGACAGTCCCCGTTACAAACCCGTGGACAGTCCGGCACCTATCTAGCAGACTTGCAGCACTGTTTGATTTCTGCGTTTGGCCGGTGGACAGTCCAGCTCTCAGTCGCGGACAGTCCGGGATTCAACGGCGGACAGTCCGGGACCCTGAACCTGAACAGTCCGCGAATCTGCAGCTTGTGCTGTTTTTCTCTGAGGCTTTGGCAGTTGGATTTGGTGTTTTCTCCGGGGTTCTGCTGTACCACTAGGACATCTCCTAGGGTATCCACCTACTTGTAGGTCGTGAACTCTCGGTCGTTTTGAGTCTTAGCTTTTGGGGTGATTTTCTGGGACAAGGGCCATTCTATTCACAAGTTGAATTTGAGGCTCCCATTCACCCCCCCTCTGGTCGCTAATCCGGTCCTTCAATTGGTATCGGAGCCGGTTAAGGATCTCTCTACCTTAATCGGTTTCGGATCCTAAGGGCGACATGGAACGAGGGAACGGCAAGGCTCCTTGGTTCGATGGAACGAACTACTCCTATTGGAAGATTTGGATGCGTGCTTACCTCAACAGCATCGGATCTTTTGTCTGGGAGATATGCGAGAATGCTGAGTACGTAGTCCTTGCCGCTCGTGTGGGTCAGATCCAGATTGACCAGCACGAGGCCAACTCAAAGGCTCGTAACGCTCTTTTGGGCAGCATCTCCCTTCCTGAGTTCGAACGTGTCTCTGAGCTTGAGACGACACGAGAGATCTGGGTGAAGCTTCAGAGCTATCACGAGGGGACAGCCCATGTCAAGACCAGACTCTTCGAAATGTACAAGCGCGAGTACGAGAACTTTGTTCAGTTTGAGGGAGAGATGATTGACGCCTTGTTCGCTCGTTTCCAAACGATTGTGAACAAGATGCGTGTCAATCGGGCTAACCTACCCTATGACGATCATGAGAGGGCACTCAAGTTACTACATGCCCTGGATCGGAGGGTATGGGAGGTGAAGGTGTCAACTATCATAGAGTCTCCATCTTATGACACCCCCACCGTGGACGAGCTGTTCAGCAAGCTCAAGTCCACCGAGATCGATCACCTGACTCAGGCCAAGCTGAAGAACCCATCTTCGCATCAATGGCTTTGGTCTCAGGCAAGGTGGATCGATTTTTCCTGCTGACGCTTCACCTCCTCTATTTGCTTTATGTTCTTTTCTTACAGTTACGGAGGAGCAGTTGGAGGCGTTGGAGACGATCAGCTCGCCCTCGTCATCACCCGGTTCTCGCGGTTTCACAACAACCGCTTGAATCGCCGGCGTGGTGGCACACTCGAGGGCTGCTACAAGTGCGGTGATCTAGATCACTTCATGGCGAACTGTCCTAAGAACAACAAGAAATCTTCTGGCAAGTCTTGCAACTCCAGGCGCAAGGGCAAGCCGGAGTACAAGACTGAGAAGAAGAAGAACAAGGACACTTTCCACCAGGAGGATGTGGAGAGGGCTTTCGATGCCGGTCGGCGTGCCCTCTTCGCCTCCAAAAGCGATGAATACAAGACCTCCGACAGCGACTCCAGCGACGATGAGTCCGAGCACAAGACGGAAGATCGCTTAAATGGACTCTGCTTCTTCGGCAACTCCTCCAAGGGCTTATGCACCATGGCCCTGGACGAAGAGGACCGCAAGTGCCAGGCGAAGGACGCCGAGGACGCCAACGATGACGGTGACGACGATAACAATTTTGAGGTATCAACTCTTTCTTGTCGATCGCCTCGCTGATGAGCGCGATAGCCTTGCGGAGTTAGTCCTTGCTTTGGAGAAAACTCACGCACGTTAACAAGAGCACAGTGAGTTTAAGGCCAAGATGAAGAGGCGCTTAAGGAGCTTGAGTGTGCTAAGTCCGAAGTGAGGATGGTTGATGTGGAGGAGTGCGATGAGTGCACGATGCATATGACAAACTTTGCCACCCTGCAAACCAAGTATGCCTCTTTGATTGAGGTGTATGATGAGCTGAAGAGTAGGCTAGACTTGGTGGGTGATTGCAAAGAGTGTCCCTCTCTGAAGAAGGAGCTGGAGGAAGTGAAGGCAAGGTCTTCTTTGCTGGGTGCGTGCAAGTCCTGTCCAGGCTTGCGAACTGAGTTGGCAGAAGTTAGTGCCAAGCTTGCTGAAGCCTTGAAGGCCAGCTCAGTTAGCACCTTGTCCGCTCCATGTGAGCGATGCGTGGGGATGGAGCTTGAGATTGCCAACTGTCGGCATGACAGGATGCAAACCGATGAGGAAAACACATACCTTTGGTCCATCCTGAGTTGGGTGTCATGCAGTGAGCCGCAGTTGGGCATGATGATCAGTCAGTTCAAGAGGGGAACTGATTGCTCGGGAGTAGGCTTTGCTTCAGGTGGGAAGGGCGCTAGCATCTTTGGCAAGATCGGTGAGTTTAGTGGAGTGAGCCCTAGTGAGAAGCCATCCGCTATCCCTAAGCTTACCAAAATCACCCCACCTGAGCCTCCCAAGCCTATCACCAAGGATGGTATCCTTGATGAACCTCCCAAGGCTCCACCTCGCAAGCAAGTGTAGGTTCCCAAACCTAACCATCTTAGGAACACACTTGACACCCTTCCTGACGTCTCTAGTGATCCCCTTCCGAGAAGCAAGCAGCCAGCCAGAGTGAACAACCCTCGCAACCATAGGAACCAACAACCCAAGAGAGTGGTGAGGTTCGAGTGCGAGTATTGTCACCGTGAGGGTCACCTAGCCGAGTTTTGCTTCGGAGGAAGAGAGACGCTAGGAAGGAGTTGGAGCTGAACAACCAGGCTAGGCACCACCCTCTCCATGGTGTGCAAGGTCGGGGAATTCAGAGGCAGGGCGCTAGACCTGGAGGTGCACCCCTCAGGTAGCTAGGCCCCAGGCAGCTAGACCACGGGGTGGTGGTCGTGCCCATCGCGGTTCCGGTCGTCCTCAATACGATCGTGAGCCGAGTGTAAGAGGTTTTGCTGCTCAGTCCCATAGCGGACCACCTTTTCAGCTTGGTGGTGATCGCTTTGCTCAAATGGGACAAGTAGGTCAGTGGAGGTTTTCCGTTCCATAGCGGACCACCTTTTTAGTTTGGTGGTGATCGCTATCCACCAATGGGACGAGGACACTTGGTGTTGCTACTAACACTTTTTCTGGGCCTATGCCACAGCACTGGTATCCTTCTTAGTATACTAACCCCAGTGTTGTGCCATATGCTCATTTCCTGCCTTTCTATTGATGCAGGACTTCGGATGGAGAACATGTGGCTCATGGATTCCGGGTGTTCGCGCCACATGACCGGAAAGAAGGAATGGTTCTCCAGCCTAGACCCGTGATGCACAAGGAGTACATCACTTTCGGGGATAACAGTAGAGGTAAGGTTGTTTCTCATGGAGCTATTCGGCTCAATGAGAACTTCGTTCTTAAGGATGTTGCATTGGTTTCGAACTTGCATTACAATTTGCTTTCTGTTTCGCAACTCCTTGAAGACGATTGTGAAGTGCGCTTTAAGAAGGGTTTGAGTCATGTTTTAGACCCTCGGGGAGATCTTGTTTGTTGGATCGTCCCTTTCGGCCGTGTTTTCAGAGCCGATTTTTCTCGTTCTTTTGGCTCTGCTAGATGTTTGATGGCTGGTCCTTCTTCTGATTTGTGGAAGTGGCATAGGAGGCTCTGGTCACTTGAGCTTTGACTTGAGCAAGACTTAGCTCACTTGGCCTAATCCAAGGATTGCCCAAGCTTAAGTTTCAGAAGGACCTTGTTTGCCATCCTTGTCATCATGGGAAGATGGTTGCTGCTTCTCACCCACCTGTTAATCAGGTGATGACAAAGCGACCCGGTGAGCTTTTACACATGGACACAGTTGGTCCAACTCGGGTTTGCTCAGCGGGTGGGAAGTGGTACGTTCTAGTGATCGTGGATGATTTTTCGAGGTACTCTTGGGTGTTCTTTATGGAGGGTAAGGATGAAGCTTTTCCTTTTGCTCGTGATTTGATTTTGAGGTTGAAAACTGAGTTTCCCCTGATACTATTAGAGCTATTCGCAGCAATAATGGAACTGAGTTTGATAACTCACAGTTTGCCTCTTTCTGTTCTCTAATGGAATCGAGCATCAGTTTTCTTCTCCTTATGTTCCTCAGCAGAACGGTGTTGTTGAACGCAAGAACCGGACCCTTGTTGAGATGGCCAGGACGATGCTCGATGAGCATAGGACTCCTAGGCGTTTTTTGGCCGAGGCGATCAACACCGCTTGCCATGTTTCAAATCGCATCTTTCTTCGTGGTTCATGAAAAAGACTTCTTATGAGTTGCGTTTTGGACGGGTACCCAAGGTGTCTCATTTTCGGGTGTTTGGGTGTAAGTGCTTTATCCTGAAGCAAGGCAATTTGGACAAATTTGAATCTCATCTGCTGATGGCGTGTTTCTTGGTTATGCTTCGTATTCGCGCGCTTATCGAGTTCTTAACCTTGAGACTAATCGAATAGTGGAGACCTGTGAGGTCACATTCGATGAGACTATGCCTTGTGTTTCTTCTGCTTTTGATGTTGCAGGAGAACAAGAGCTGGGAGAGACCATCGTTGTGGAGGAGGAGCAGGAGAATGCCGATTGGGGTGATCCCGAGCCAATCCACTGGCTGCCCCTGTCAACCCTGCGATGTCTACTTCAGCTCGAGGACCCGATCCCACGACGTCTTCTTCTTGGGGTCCTCTAGAGCCACCTCTCCAGCGAGCACCAGCAGCACCTGAGGGAGCCACTGTACCTGGCGAGGGGGAGGCGACTTCGGTGAGGCAAGCGCCCCGAAGCGTTCAGCAAGTTCACCCCCCGCAGCAGATGATCGGCGTCATCGACCAGCGAGTCACGCGGTCACGAGCGTATGGAATCTCACACTTTGCTCACTCTGCATTTGTTGCTTCTTATGAGCCCAAAGATGTTGGACATGCACTTTCTGATCCTAATGGGTGAATGCCATGCATGAGGAGTTAGAAAATTTGAGCGAAACCAAGTTTGGACCCTAGTTCCACTCCACCAGAATGCCATCCTATAGGTACCAAATGGGTTTTCAAAAACAAACAGGGTGAGGATGGGATGGTAGTGAGGAACAAGGCTAGGCTAGTAGCCCAGGGTTTTTGCCAAAAAGAGGGGATTGACTTTGAGGAAACCTTTGCCTCTGTAGCCCGTTTAGAAGCCATTTGGATTCTTCTAGCTTTTGCACCTTCGAAGGGTTTTAAGCTTTACCAGATGGACGTCAAGAGTGCTTTCTTGAATGGGTATATAGAGGAAGAGGTTTATGTTATGCAACCCCCTGGTTTCGAGAGTCCCAAGTTTCCAAACCATGTTTTCAAACTTACAAAAGCTTTATATGGTTTGAAACAAGCCCCGAGAGCTTGTTTGATCGTTTGAAAACTTTTCTGCTCTCCAAAGGTTTTAAAATGAGACGGGTAGATAAAACTTTGTTTCTCCTCAAGCAAGGCAATGACACCTTTTGATTCAGATTTACGTGGATGATATCATCTTTGGTGGCTCCTCTCACGCGCTTGTTGCCATGTTTGCAGATACTATGAGCAGGGAGTTTGAGATGAGTATGATGGGTGAGTTGACCTTCTTCCTCGGGATGCAAATCAAGCAAACCCGAGACGGGACGTTCGTGCATCAAGGAAAATACACGAAGGACATCTTAAAGAAGTTCGACATGGGCGAGGCCAAGCCTCTTACGATGCCCATGGAGTCGACTGCTGTGATGGACATGGACCAGTACGGAGAGCGGTTGATCAGAAGGATTATAGGAGCATGATCGGCTCGCTTCTGTACCTGACGGCGATGAGGCGGATATACAGTTCTCTGTGTGTCTGTGCGCTCGTTTTCAGGCGTCCCCTCGGACTTCCCACAAGCAGGCAGTTAAGCGCATCATGAGGTACCTCCGATACACTCCTCAGTTCGGACTTTAGTCTCGTGCGCTTGTTGCCAAGTTTGCAGATACTATGAGCATTGAGTTTGAGATGAGTATGATGGGTGAGTTGACCTTCTTCCTCGGGTTGCAAATCAAGCAAACCGAGACGGGATGTTCGTGCATCAAGGAAAATACACGAAGGACATCTTGAAGAATTTCGACATGGGTGAGGCCAAGCCTCTTACGACGCCCATGGCGTCGATTGCTGCGATAGACGCGGACCAGGATGGAGCGCCAGTTGACTGAAGGAGTACAGGAGCATGATTGGCTCGCTCCTGTACCTGACGGCGACGAGGCCGGATATACAGTTTTCTGTGTGTCTGTGTGCTCGTTTTCAGGTGTCCCCTCGGACTTCCCACAAGCAAGCGGTCAAGCGCATCATGAGGTACCTCCGATACACTCCTTAGTTTGGACTTTGGTACTCTTCTTCTTTGACCCTCTCGCTGTGTGGTTATTCCGATGCGGATTTTGCCGGCTGTCGGCTTGAGCGCAAGTCTACTTCTGGGACTTGTCAGTTTCTTGGCTCTTCTTTGGTTTCGTGGTCTTCTCGCAAATAGTCGAACGTAGCCCAGTCTACTACTGAAGCTGAGTATGTTGCCGCAGCTTCTTGTGTTTCGCAGCTTTTATGGATGGTTGCTACATTGCGTGATTTTGGTCTAGATTTCAGTCGGGTCCCTTTGCTTTGCGACAACACTTCTGCCATTAGTGTAGCAAAGAACCCTGTTCTTCACTCCAAGACCAAACACATCGATGTTCGCTTTCACTTTCTTCGTGATCACTACGAGAAAGGCGACATTGACCTTAGGCATGTAGACACCCATAACCAGGTTGCGGATATTTTCACCAAGCCTTTGGATCTCTCAACTTTTGCTAGGTTGAGAGGTGAGCTTGGTGTGTGTGTTTCCCCTTTTAGATGGGGGAAGCATTTTTTTTTGTACCATGAACTGACTTTTTGATCCTTTTGGTTTTTGGGTCTTGAGTCTTTTAGTTTATCTTTGCTTGATTCTGATTCGTCATGCTTACATCTTGCATTTTTGAGCTTCATGTCTATATTCCTTAGAATGAATTTATGCTCTGTTTAGTGTATGCTTCGATGATATATGATGATGCTGTAGCTTAGGCTCTCTTTGATCACTGATACATGTTGTGAGCTAAGCTATTTTTCAGAATGATGAACATGCTTAATGAACTTAAAACTTGATACATGTTCACCATTGAGATTGGCAACTAGCATGTGTAGGATGTGTTGAGGTCACTTGAGCTATTTCATATATGCTAGGTTGCTATGTCTCTAGTTCTGAGTCTTTCACTTGCTTGGATTGTTCATATCTGCTTAAAATGAACCAAGTTTTAGTGAATTGAAAAGATCGAGATGGGATTGCTTTGTCAGCACATCACAGTATCGAGACTGTTTCTCATAGCACATTGAGTTAAACTTGAGCCGTGTAGTGTAAGACCGAAACCGATGCTTTAAGCTTCTGATTGCATATGCATAGGCTTAGCACGGTTGAAAAGTTAGGCAATGACAAGCTTTCAACCTCTCGCAATCACATGCTGAATTTGAACTTGTGTAATAACCGCTGCAAATTTCTCCGATAAAATCCAAAACACAAGTCAATGTTTCATTCTATAGCATGATGATTGAACTTTGCTAGGGTAGTTCACCTTGTATACATGTTTAGCACTTGTTTGACTTCCTGTCTATACATGTTCAGTGCTATTTTGATGGTGAAACCCTTTCTGAATGGCTTAAAACTGCTCACTTGGCTTATGCATTCATATTTTGTATTGGTGATCAGTTTGAGCCTTTGCTAGCACTTTTGCATGTTGCTATGTAGTCGGATCAGCACTCTTTAGAGCATTCTTTCACTCTTTCGAGTATATACCTGAAGCTGCTAACATGCATTTTTGACTCATGTGCATTTGCCTGACTCCGATAGGCATGCCTAGCTTTGTTTCGCTTAATTGAGCTCTTTTCCCTCTCTTTTGATTGCAAATTGACCCAAGGGGGAGTGTGTCCTGATGTGGTGACATTTGCAATTTATGCTTCACTTCCTGAGGGGGAGTTCTTTGAGTGAGGGGAGCTTTTCTGCCTTGCTCCGAGTTGGTTTCTTTTTTTATCGATCATTTCAGCTAGTTGTGTTGAGCCTCTGTGCCTCTGTCTTGAGGGACTAGTTGTTTTCACTATTTTGTGTTGGTAACTCCTGATTGGTATCGAGCTTATTGCTGGTTGTGTTGAGCCTCTGTGCCTCTATCTTGAGGTTAGTTTCTTTCGTTGCAGTCTTCATTTGGTATCGAGCTTTCAGCTAGTGGTGTTGAGCCCCATCTGCCTCTTCTTGAGGACTAACTCGTTTCTGACTTGGTTGCGTCGAGCCGTTGCCCATGTCTTTGGGGACCAAGCTTTGCTTATCTCGATTTGTTCTTCTTTGCCTTTTCTTGGCTTTTGGACATCTCGAGTGAGTTTTCTCCTTCTATCCAATTCTGCTTTCTTTTTCTTTTGTTTACGGTTACTATGAGTTGACGATGCACTCATCAAGGGGGAGATTGCGAACACAAGGTTGATATGTGCCCTTGTGGTTCCCTTCCTGAGTGATGAGTGATCGGTCAACGGGCAACATGTCTCTTGGCTGTGTTGATGTGCAGGTGCGGAGCTCGGACAGTGGTCGAAGGTGAGGTGAAGGTCAAGTAGAGACGTGTCGTGCCGACGGACCTCGAGTGGTGAAGGGCGGACGTGAGGCTTGGACCGACGGACCGGGAGACCTGAGGACCAGCTGTGGTAGCTGGCACGTGGCATCGGCAAGCAAGAGCACATTGGGATGTGCGGTGCATCGGCCGAGTCAGGAGGAAGGTGATGGCGTCGTGACACTTGGCGGGAGGCCGAGAAGGATGGCGAATGCACTGTGCCCGGCGTGGAGGCTGGACATGCTCCGACATCGGTGCTGGAACTCGGGGTGTGCGAACCACATCCCGTCTATGGCGCGGGTTCGGTAGCTGAGCCTCAAAAAGCTACCCTCGACGGTTTTCGAGTTTGGGCCTCAAAACTCGGGGTGGCCGGTTTCCGAGTTTGGGCCTCCAAACTCGGCATGGACGGTTTCCAGGTTTGGGCCTCAAAACCTGGGCTCGTGGGTTTCTGAGTTTGGGCCACAAAACTCAGCTGGAGGACAGGTTCCCGGTTTCAGCCTCAAAACCGGGGGAAGGCCCAGGTTTCCTGGTTTCGGCCTCAAAACCGGGGGAGGTCCGCAAAAAAGACGGTCGACGCGTGGCGGCGTGGAGAGTCTGGCGCGGCGGCGAAGCTATCCACGAGGAAGGCGCGGCGGTCGACAGGGACGACACGTGGCGGCATCCTGAGGCTTGCGTCGAAGCGAAGCTAAGGATGAGGAAGGCGCGTGGCCGTCGGATCAACTACCAGCAGAGTTGGACCGGGATACCCCTAGGGTTGGCCGCTTCGCTCTTGTATCTAGGGGTAGAATGGGATTATTGTTTTAGGCTATAAATAAGAGAGGCACCCCTCCTCTTTCCCTATCCTAGCAGTCATTTGTTCTTGAGCTCTCTCTCTCTAGCCCCCGCTTAGGTTCTAATCATACCTCGCTGCTAGCGATCCGCAGAGACGGGAATCATACCTCTGTGTATTTGGATCTTTTGAGGAAACGAGACCGTATTCTCGTTGTCTCCTCGTGTGGAGGAATTTCGGCTGAAATCAAATCGATTCGCGTTTGTGCTTGTTCTTCACGTTTCGGTTTTTCATCTCCCGGAGATTTGCCTCGTTCTCCCTCTCCGCAAGATGATTTTCGATTCCACTTGAATCAATTCGTTCTTGGTCGTGGGCTCCTTCTTTCCACCGAAGGATTTCTCCCCTAACCTTTCGAATCCATAGATCGGGTCGATTTTGCATTCGTTCTTCGTTCTTCCCCCTTTTACGGTGATCCACGAATTTCTCTTGATTGACTTGGTTTGGTGCGATGATTTCTTAGGATTAGCACCCCAATACGTAGAGGAACATCTGGGAGGAGGTTGATCGAAGTTCCTTTTGATTTGGTTGAGATCGACTCGAATTTGGTTTTGAACTCGTGCAGTTTTGTGTTCTCTATGCATTGGCGGACAGTCCACGACCTGAACGGCGGACAGTCCGCGCATCGGGTTTGTGCAGAGTCAGTCAGGCGCAGCCCCCTGACTGTTCACCGTCGAGTGAACGACGGACAGTCCGCGGTACAAACCCGCGGACAGTCCGGCACCTGTCCAACAGACTTGCAGCATTGTTTGATTTCTGCGTTTTGGGTGGTGGACAGTCCGGCTCTCAGTCGCGGACAGTCCGGGATTCAACGGCGGACAGTCCGGGACCCTGACCCCGGACAGTCTGCGAATCTGCAGCTTGTGCAGTTTTGCTCTGAGGCTTTGGCAGTTGGATTTGGTGTTTCTCCGGGGGTTCCGCTGTACCACTAGGACATGTCCTAGGGTATCCACCTACTTGTAGGTCGTGAACTCTTTGGTCATTTCGAGTCTTAGCTTTTGGGGTGATTTTCTGGGACAAGGGCCATTCTATTCACAAGTTTAATTTGAGGCTCCCATTTGTGACAGAACCGACCAATTTGCACCAGATTAAGCACTGAAACCTCCGCTTAACGTAAAGATCCTCAAGTACTTAAGCTCATACAAACCCGGTAGTCCGGAAATCTCGAAGGATTTCAAATCATTCAACAACATCCAGCCAAGATCATACTAGTTCAGTGAACATGCTCACAGATTACAACACAGTTGCACATAGTTCAAATTACATCGGAGTACGAAATAATATTACAAACCATAGTTAATAGAAGTAGCGGAAGCAACATAGTCTTTAAACATAAGTTTTGGATTGTTCATAATACGGTGCCATCAGTTAGTCAGGTCCACAAAAGCAACAGATGAGATAAGTGGCGACCATGCCCTTGGTCTAGTCATCTCCCGTCACCGGGTACAAGCAATTCTCACAGTAGCCATAAAAGCATTGGCCATCTGCAACAACAAGGAATAAAACCCTGAGTACAAGAAGGTACTCAGCTAGACTTACCCGACAAACCAGAAATAATGAGACACCAAGGATCATGCAAGGCTGTATCTGGGGTTGGCCATACAATGACTCCTTTGCATAAAAGCATTTTCATTATTAAATAATCATCACTAGAGTATTAGCAGTCAATTTTATATAATCAACCTGATTAACTAGATTTGCACCTGATCTAGAGCAATCACTTGGTTAATTAATCAAACAAGAGTGACTATTTCATCAATAGCCTTTCATATTCAACATCATAACCATCTTTAGTTCCATAAGTTCTACGGGCGATGATCTACAGTCGACTGCTCACTGTCCAGGAGCGATGGCGATTATAATCGATTCCTAACAGCTGGGGATAAAATGTCTCACACTCGCCCGGCACATTCCGGCTATGGCAGTCGTAAGCTACCAGTCAGGAGATTCGAGAACACAACGCGCGGGACGGCCATGGGCCCTTCTACACCGGGGGTTATCTCAGTGCCAGGTCGCTCAATCTATAACTGCCCATGGTCATGCCAGGTCGATCAGGCCCTGCCTGCCCTCGGACCATGCCAGGTCGATCAGAATAGTTGCCCACGGTACAGCTGAGGCCTTGGGTGTTAGGCGTCAACATCTCCATCACCGGCTCGAATAACCTTACTCGGCTTCACGGGAGGCACTCAGACCTACTCCGTTAAGTGATCGACGCGTTCAATTTGACTGAAGGAACATTCCCGAACGGGTCCTATGCGACACAGACAGGAGCCTACTAGCACACAGAACTCATGTCTTGCTGCTCTTACATCCTGCCTCTGTCTCAAATTAATTATCACATGGTTATCTTCATGATAGCACAGGCTAAACATGATCAGTATCCACCTAATGCGGGAACAGGGAATCACCCGACTTTTACCGATCTATGTAGGGCTAAGCATTTAACGAGCCTAGACCTAAACAGGGATATCAAGATATATTGCAGGTGGTCAAGGATAAGTAATAATGCATCAACGGTAGCAATCAATTCCTATAACTTAATGCAACATCCATCATCAGGTTAATTGTAAAGCATTTGCAAACTGTAGGAGTTAGAATGCTCCGGGGCTTGCCTTTCTCAAAGTCCGACGGGCGGTGGTCACGGCACTCTGGTAGCTCGTCGGCGTTTGTCCCTCCGGCTTCCTCTGTCAGGTTCTCCTCCGGACTGGGTTCTTCCGGTGTCGACTGGGTCTGGATCTCCTCTGCTGATCCTGTATGATGCATAATGTGCATGAATAGGATAAATGCACATAGAATGCATATGTGATGCACATGATTAACAGCAATCAGGAGATAAGCACATGTCATCTACTGCATTCTCTTCAACAAGGTAGTCAACATTATCCCAACTATTTAACCTATCATAATCAACTCATTAAGCTATGTTGTCACCACATCAAAGTTTACTTAATGAGTTTTATTACCCTCTAAATACTTACTGAAATAAATCTATTTAAACATGCTTAAAACAGCAACCCAACCTAGACAGCTTCAGAAAAATCTACAGAAATTACTGGAAGTTAACAACACTCAAACTAGCTCTCTGTCAAATTTTCAACCCATTTGGACTTAAACTCTATCCCCTATGAAAAAGACAAATTCTACCATAAAAAGGTGCTTTGAACTACACATCATATTAAAAAGTGTCAAACAACAAATTTCATAATTTTCTCCTGAACTTCTTAGCACAAGAGCAGACAACAAAAATTGTCAAGTTCATATCCCTCATATTTTAATTACTACAAAATTCACAAGAAAACAGCATTTAACCATTTTAAAAGCTACTGCTAAAATAATTCATAGAACAACCATATATTACATTTTTCCCTGAAACTATATATTTATACAAACCTAACAAAACTGGAATCACATTTTTCTGACTTATACATAATTAGTTATGCATTTTCAAGTAAACAACAACTTCCCAATTTAAATTAATCTACACATAAAAGTATCACCAAAAATCCATTCAACATTTTTCACAGATAGATCTAAACATGCTTGACTTAACAAAATTTGTTTCGCAGGATTTGGACTTAAAATGAGCCTTATAGGAATTTTTGAAGCCATTACATAATTCTGCAAAAACAAATTAAAAGAAAACTCAATCCTAAAACGCTACGGACACCCAACTTGACTCAGCCGAGGATCGAGGCAAACGCTCGGCACACCCGTCTTTTCGAGGCCTACTGTACCCAGATTTCCTTTTTCTCTCTCACACTCCTCTTTGTCTCTGTCGGCGAGGCCCACTGGTCAGGCGACCAAATTACTAGGCGAGTCTAGGCTCGGCAGTCAACGGCGGACTTTGGCGCCGTTGTCGTTGACTGGCCCTAGCTCGTCGGCGGCGAAGCTTCCGGTGATGCCGAGACCACCACTGGACGCGGGTTTGCGAGGCGAACACGACTAACTGACTTGCTGAGCTAGAGGATACCGGAGCAAGCTTGACGGCAGCCATGGCGGAGCGGCGGCTCTGTGACGCGACGGCGAAGCTCTTCCCGGCGAGCTTGAGGCTCGGCGAGACTAATACTAGCCCAAGCAAGTCCTAAGCGACCTATTGGGGCGACTTTCGAGCCTCATCATCCTCGGCATTGCCCGGAGCGATGCACGGCGGCGGTCCACGACGGACATGGCCGTGACAAGGCCCGGGTCCGGCTGAAACATGGCGAAAGAGAGGTCTCCATCGAAACCTAGGAAACTTCAGCGGTAGAGAAGACTAGAACAGGGCTTGGTTTGGGATGGCTTGGCCGGAGATGGCCGGTTCACGTGAAAGTCACGGTGGCGGCCATGGCGAGAACCCGAGGATAGCACTCGACGTTCTGCCGGCTAGAGAGGAAAAGAGGGGGAACCAACCCTGGCAGGTGGAAGAGGAGGACAAGGCGGAGAGGATGGCGGGAGGAATCGGGCAGCGGTGCGGTGAGTAGCGAGTAATCGCTCGCCGGAGTTCGGCGGGCGGCGGCGGGGCTTTGCTCTGGTGAAGATGGGGTGGAGTGGAGCGAGGGAGAGAGTGAGCGATGAAATGCTCTTCTGGCTTGCGAGCACGAGGCGGAGTGAAGGCAAGGGAACGAAGGGCTGGATGCATTGCACCTGGCCAGTTCCCGTCGGGAGGAGCTCCCGACCGAGCGCGCGGCGTCAGGCATCGTGCGCCACGCGGCGAGCGAGCACCGGGCGCCAGGCGACGTGGCGAGTTTGGCGCAAACCACGCGGCGGCGATGACGGTGGTTTGGCCGGCCGGCGAGGCGGTCTCGCGCGGCGGGCGGTTTCTGCCGGCGCGGAGGAGCGGCGTGCGCGCGGGGAGAAAAGGAGAGGCTGACAGGCCGGCCCACTAGGGTTTAAAACTAATGAAGTTTGGTTAAAAACTTTGATGCTCCATAACTTCCAAACTAAGCTGAATTAGAAAAGGTCTTAAAAGCAAAGTTGCTTAGAATTTTGCAAGGAACAAATCATATTTAAGGCTCAAGTCCAAATTCTGCTTCGAAAAAGAAATTTACTTCTAATTCATTTTTCTAATGCAAGAAATCACATTTTAACAATTTTTCTGAGAAAGTGCTTTTAAACAAGTTGCTCCTTTGATCAAGATCTACAACTTTGTTTTAAGGCACTAAGCCAGAAACAGAAAGCAAAACAAGGTTACACTAGAGACTATGCAAGGACTTAAGCACTTATTCAAACATATGCATATGAAATGATGAGATGTTATGCTTATGCCATGACAAATTATGCAGTTAAGGATGCTTAACACCGAGGGTGTTACACCATTCACCCCCCTCTGGTCGCTAATCCGGTCCTTCAAAGAGTCCACCTGTGTCATGTAAGGAAGAAGAGGATGGATCTGTCTTTGGTGGCACCTTAGAGAGGAGTATGAACCATCGTTGTCGCCACTAGGAAGACTGGGAAAGGGAGGGCACCTTTGCCCCAACTCTCCATCACCTCGGGAAAGAACCACTACTACAGAAATGATTTTAGAAGACATTATCCATACATTAATCGAGGTGTTTACAAAATCAAACCACTTCGGTTAATGCCTACTACTAACGGAGGCAAACACTTTTTATTTACAAGACGGGCACTTTTGCCCGCCTCCAAAAATAGGTGTGTGGAGGCGGACACCTTAAAATAATCGTCTCTAAAAATAATATATTTTCGGAGGCGGTTATCTTTAGGGTGCCCGCCTCCATAATCTATTTTCAGTGGCATACATACTATAAGACCTGCCTTCAAAAATACTAGCTACTAGCCTAGCTCTGCACCCTGGCAAAGCCCATCCTTTCCTTGTACAGGGCTCATATATAAGCCAGGCTAGGGGTTTTCACTTTATTCCACTCCCAACTCGCACACAGTCGTCAGTGCCTTTTCCAACTGTCTCCCTCCACTCTATCCCTTCACTCTCACTTGGCAGTTGCTCCACACTCCTCCTCCAGCGTCTAACACGTACTCCTCCCCCGGCAGCCCACGCAAACTCCTCTTCTAGCACCTGGCGGCCGACGTGCGCTACTCCCCGGCTTCTCCCCTGGCACCGACGCGTGCTCCTTCCCCATCTCCTCCTTCGATGGTCTTGGAGACCAGATCCATCGCTGTTGCCGGATCCGCCGCTGGTGCTGGATCCACGCCCATCGTGGTTGGATCCATCGCTGGTGGCCGAATCCTAGACCATGGTGGTCGGATTCAGTGAAGTTGTGGTGGGGCGAGGCGGAGGTGCGGCGGCGCGCGCAGGCTGGCAACGCAGGCAGACATGCATGTGGCATGCGTGTGCGGCGTAGGCAGACAGGCACTCGGGCGGCCTGCCTACACCGCAAGCAGGCACACGCGTGGGGCACGATGGTGCGTGTTGTGCGAATGGCACAACAGCCCCTCCACCTTCTGCTGGCACATTGGTCACATATCAACGGTGGCAGCCTGGTGCGGCCAATCCTTGATCTCGTGCGGGCTTTTGCTTTATTTATTTATTTTAATTGATTTATGGAGATGGGAAAAAGGTAACCGCCTCTGTTAATCTAGATTTATGGTGGTCTTTGGTTGGAGGCAGTTGCAATGCCCATCTCCAAAAATCATAAATGCTCGCCTCCATTAAGTTTTATGTAGTATTGGACCATTCGGTTGCCATGGATGAGAAAGAGGATGTCAATCATGGTTTCCACCTTGCTCAACCGCATTTTGTGGACCTAGCTCAATCATTTCTATTCGAAGCATTAGTCTAGTATTTGTCACTCAATTATCAAAATTAAACTAGGGCTTTCATAGGTTAGGACACCTTTATTGTCGGGTGACCCCACTAGACAGAGTTTTGATGAGTACAAAAACAATCCATAAAGTGCCTCTCTCAAACCTTTTTCAAATACACTAACTTCAACTGGATTCCTATAAAAATACAAATACCTTAGCATTGACCTAACACACATGTAGCCCTCACTTAGTGGCACTTCCACAACCATATTAGATAAAGAATTTCTCTCTTTAGACTACGAATATCTATCCCAAACTTGGCCATTCACTTTTTATACATGTCATACTCGGTAAAAGCAAAACCTTATTTGGTTCTACCTTCAATATCGGGCTCGCTGTAAGAAAAATGGACCTCGGCCCATTTAACTTTGGATTTTGGTGTTTGATGAACAACATAACCAAATTGGACTAATATGTTTGCAAGTGTTTGTTTTGTAGTCCAATAGGGTGCAAAAGGTGACTTGGACTAAGGCGACGTGACGATCCGATGATCAACACCTCAACCAAGACATTTGAAGCTCAATAGAAGACTCTCAAGATCAAGCAAAGTCCAAGGCACGAGACTGGAACCAAGTCGGGCGCACAGATCAAGTGAAAGGCAGGGAAAACAAGTGATCGGGCACTCCTCAGCAGTGACCGGACGCTGGCCTGGATGCATCCGGTCAGTACTTTCAACCGGCAGCGCCACGTTCGTGTGACCGTACACTGCGACAGTTGTGATCAGACGCACCGATGCAACTGTTCCTCAACGCGACAGCGTGATCGGACGCTTCGAGGACGATCGGACGCTGGAGCTCAGCTGAGTCCGATCGAGTACGTAGAGTTTCCAGAGGCACAAAAACGTGACCGGACGCATCCGATCACATGTGACCAGACTGATGCAGAGTCCGATCAGTGCCTGTGAAGGCGGGCAACTAGTCGTTGTGAGAGACCGGACGCGTCCGATTAGCACGTACTGTGCCTCCGGCCATGTCCGGCCATTGCTTGGGCTTTATATATACCCCCATGGCCGGCCAAAACAATAAGGTTGGAGCTCAAGGAAGTGTACCAAGTGTATAGACACATATTTAGTTGCTCTAGCCACCAAAGTGCTTAAGTGATATACTAGGTGATTACTGTAGGTGCTTTGCGAAGTGCTTAAGCTAGTTAGACCACCGCTTTGTGCTTGCTCTAGGTGTTAGGCCTTGTGTTTAGTGAGGTTTGCATACCTCTTACCTACCGGTGCTTGCGCGCACCATTGTTTGTACATCAGAGGGGCTTGTAGTCTTGCGAGATCACACCAACCGCATTTGTGGCGTGGCCGCCACCTTGTACCGAAGGGAACAAGGCCCGCGGTGTTTCGGCCGAAAGCTTGATAGTGAAGACGTCAGGGAGCATCCGGGAGAGGCCGCGCCTCGAGCGGCTTATCCGGAGACCCATTTGCGCGTGGGGAAGGCTCGGGACTATCCACGGAGTTACCCGGCCGGAAGCTTGGCCCTTGCGAGGGATTCCTTGCGAGGGGCTCCAACGAGGACTTGGTGGAAGCTTGCGCGCTTCTCGATACCTCGGTAAAAATACTAGAGTCGTCAACGGGAGTTTGCATCTCTACCACACTCTTTGGCTTTCACATTTATATTGCTCCTTGGTTGTGTGCTTTACCTTTCCTAGCTTAGTTGATAGGCTAGTTGATAGGTTGGAACCTAGGTTGCATAACTCTTTTGCGGTAGAGATAGCAACACACCTAGCAAAACCTTAGTTGCACTCTAGATAGTTTACTTTGTTGCATAGGTTTTGACTAGGTGGAAATTAGAGGCCACAGTTTAGAGTAGAATTTTTAAGTTGCCTAATTCACCCCCCTCTTAGGCGTCACAATCCTTTCAATAGGTATCAGACCCAGGTTGGCTCATTTGTGGACTCTTGGCTTCACCGCCTTCGAGCCGACGCCCCTAAGAGTGGTTGGGATGGATACCTCTAGGCCTCCGCACTTTGATGGCACTAACTTCCCCTACTATAGTGCTAGATTGGCTTGCTACCTAGAAGCAGTTGATCTAGGTGTTTGGAGAGTCACCCGCGGTGGGATGAGACCCCCTAAAAATCCCATCAAGTTAACCACGGGTGATGAAAAGGAAATTCATCTTAATGCTAGAGCTAAAAATTGCTTGTTTGAATCTTTTAGCATGGATGTATTTAACCAAGTTTTTACTTTACAAACATCTCATGAAATTTGGTTAAAGCTACATGAGCTCCATGATGGTACAAGTAATGTACATGAGCAAAAACATCACCTAACGAGAACAAGTTATGATTCCTTTAAAATGAATGATAATGAGCTTGTTCGTGATATGTATTCTCGTTTGAATCTAATCATCAATGAGCTCAATTCTATTGAAATTACAAAGCTAGGTGATGCGGACATTGTGAGGAAGATCATCTCCAAGCTTCCAAAGAACAAGTATGCAACCATCATCACCATCCTCCACAACATGGAGGACTTGAGCACCATGACCCCGGCCATTGTCATTGACAAATTGGTGGCATTTGAGATGTCACGCAAGATGGGTCAAGAAGAAGCCACTTCATCAAGCAAAAGCATTTCCCTCACATGTGATGAGCACAAGAAGATGAAGGGCAAAAAGCATGTTGATACAAGCTCAAGCTCCTCAAGTGAAGAAGAAGAAGAGGATGATGATGATGAAGAATCAAGTGATGATGATCAAGCCTCCACCTCATCCAACTCCTCCTTAGATGAAGAAGAAACAATCAAGCTAATGAAAGGAGTTTAATCTACAATTTGGAAGCTTTGAGACTAACACTACCTTCAAGTTTATCATGTGTGTAGTAGTCTCATTGCAAGGAAAATAAAGTCCTTGGAGACAAGCATCGTGTGTGGCAATAATTCATTTGGTATCTACATGTGGTATTCCTTTCGATATCATTATGTTGATTTTATTTTGATACTCTTATATGCTTTTTCCATGTATTATATAAATTAAACTCCTTTGTGCATTAATTTGACGGTTATGCATATGCTTTGCCTTCCACCATATGTATGCATACACTTAGGGGGAGTTTAGTTTATATAATGTGAGAGTCAAGTTTTGTAATCAATTTCATTCCACATAAAAAGGATCACAAAATTTGACCCTCCCTTGTGCCACTAATGTCTTCCTTTTTGGTGTTTGATTCCTGTAACACTCGGATTTAAGGACAAAACCAGGATAGCCATATGTGTGCCCAGGAAGTCCACACATACAACAACAGAATATAGAATATCAGAAACAATGTTATTACATAACGTAACATAGCTATATTAACAATTACAACATCGGAGTAAAGCGGAACAAAAACTAATCTTCACTTGAGGCTCCAATCTTCACAGGGACGGCTGACTGGGGGCACCGTACGCCAAACACAATTGATAGTCTTCAGGTAAACTCCATGACATCTCCAATAATCTTCTGGGTAACTTTGGCTACTGTATGGGGTTGTGGGGAATAGCAAGGGTGAGCACATATCGTACTCAACAAGTACAGGTGGAAATAAATGATATGCAAGGCTTTGAACAAAAGTAAGCTGACACCGTTTAAATGCGGTAAGCATTTTAGATGGTCAAGTTTTATTAGCACCTGATTACTATAAGTGAGTATAAGATCCCAAGCCATTAATTAAGAAGAGTACCACCATTAATATAATCATCAACCGAGGTAAACACCTCCATTTGAGAAACCATCATCTTATGTCTGTAAGTCCAACTGTCCACTTCTAATCATGTGAGGGTCCAGGTCGCTCGTAACCGTGAGCACGGCTGATATATCAGTTTTACACTCTATAGAGGTTGCACACTTTTCCCAACGAGCAGTGATTCCCATATGCCAGGGTCATGACTCTCATACTACACTTCCGAGGTGCACGGCAGGGTGTCACCACGGGCCTTTACAAAGATTCATCTAGCGAGCAATAACCACCTAAAGTACCAACTGGAAGCCGCAGCAACCAGAGGACCCCTAAGTCCATACCACATTCTTGGGCCATCCCTCAGTAGCGCCGCCCGGTTAACGCATCACTAGAATCCTCTAATTAATTAGCTCGGTTAGAGCCATATAACATCTCGTGGTTGCACTGTTATCCTGGGTGGTCGCTCCATGAACCAGTCCTAAAAGGCGGACCTGAGCACAAAACACAA
Source organism: Coix lacryma-jobi var. lacryma-jobi (assembly GCA_009763385.1). Taxonomy (NCBI): domain Eukaryota; kingdom Viridiplantae; phylum Streptophyta; class Magnoliopsida; order Poales; family Poaceae; genus Coix; species Coix lacryma-jobi. The sequence continues at coordinate 779,619 of VDCT01000238.1, read as the reverse complement.
CTACAAACCACAGTTACCATAACCACCATATCATACCATGTGCCCGAGTCACTGAGTTCCACGTTAAAACATAGTTCCATATCCATTAAGTCATCATTAATATATCATCATCATGTGGTATTTATAGAACAAGTAAAGTTGCTTAGGGTAGCATTGCTACCCAAAATATAACCCGGGTAACAAGGAAGATATGGAAAACTAGGGTATCCTTAAGGGTTCACAAAATTAGACACATGCATGCATATAGTGATTAAAGGTGAATATGTAAAGAACATGATCATAGGGTGCCTGCACTTGCCTTCTTCTAGTTGATGTTGATCACAGTCTTCAAAGTCAAGCTCTTGTAGGTTCACTTGCAACTCTTCATCTAAACGCAACAAACATCGGCACACAGGGGCAAACATACAAGCAAAACATGCACTAAATTAGAAAACAATACACCAATACATGAAACATGGATAACAAGCTTATAAAACTGTTCTACTTGTCGAGACGAACGCGCGAACACGAAAACCACTAAAAACAGAGCTATAACGGAGAAGTTACAAATTAAACAAGATTTTCTTTAATAAAATATTAGATTAAAACTAATCTCAAAATTTAAAAGTTGTACACATGATTAACCATTGCAAAAACATGTAGATTATTTAATTACGAACCTAACGCAACTTGAACAGGTTGAAACGGATTTAAAACGGAGATTTTATAGCGAAAACAAAATCAGTGGCAAAGTTGTGATTATTGGAAAACGTATTTTGAAAACCACAGACCGGGTTTACGCTTTATAAAGATGAAAACGTATTTTTGCGAGGCGCCTAGGACTGCGGGTTTTATATTAAAAACTTTATGGTTTCTTTTGCAAATCTGACCAGCGAAGGGGTACGGGATGATTCTGGCCGTTGGATCTGCAGGCAACGGGCGAGATTAGAAGAAAGAGGGAGAGGCGACGCTTTATGGTCAGAGGGGAAAGAGAAGGCAGCGGCCGCCATTGCTGGCCGAGCCTAGAGCTCGCCGGAGATCGTTGATCCGGCGACTCCGAGCATGAGAAGGCAGGACAAAGGCATGGGGTGGAAGAGGAGAAAGAGGGGAACTCACCAGAGGCAAAAGTGTCGACAGAGAGAGCCCAGAGGTGATGCACGGCGTGACGAGGCGGACTGTGAGCCCCTGTAGTCACCGGCTATCCAAGAATCTGTGCTACAAGCCACGGTTGGACTCAAAATTGGCACGAGAAGATAGATATAGCAACGACGAACTCACCGGAGTCCTCGTTCAGATCGGAGATGGGTGAGGACGGTTGACAACGAGGCGAGGCGGAGGACGAGCTTCGGTGAGATCCAAAACAGGGGTGCAAGGGGGCTAGGGCACGAGAGCAACTCGATTCGGGACCAAAAGGAGAGACGGCGGACGTGGGGAAACTTATATAGGGGCTCAGCATGCGGAGGGGGCCAGGTTGGCAGTGCCGGGGTGGATGCGAGCCCGATCGAGTCCGACATGGAGACGACTCAGGGAAGGAGGAGACCCTAACTAGCGGGCCTCGAGTGTCAGCGAGGGGAAGGGCAGGGCCCGTCTGGCGGCGATCAGAAGGAGAGGGGGAGAGGCGTCCACATGGGCTCGCGGCCGTCGGTCTGGGCCGGCTTGCTGGGCATAGCCCAAGGCAGAAGAAGAGAGGGATGGAGATGTCGAGCGGGCCGCCCGCGGTGAGAAGAAGAGGAGGCGCTGGGCCGGCCTAGTGAGAGAAGGGGAAAGGGGCGCGAGCAGGCTGGGCCCTCGGGCCAGATTGGGGAGAGGGGTGAGGGAGGGAGAAGAAAAGCCTTTCCTTTTTGTTTTCAAACATTTCAAAAGCTTTTTCAAAATGAATTTGAAATCTTTTAAAACTCTTGGGCACACCAGACAACACAAAATTAAATATGCACCAGCATGTACGGACAAACATGTTGTTACCCTAAGATAAATTTTAATTCAAAAAAAAGTTTTATTTCTCCTATATTCTCATGAGCACCAAAAATATATAAAATAACACTTTCTCTCTATTTCTAAACTTTACAAATTTTAGGGTGTTACAATTCCAAAGGGGGAGAATTTGAAGGACCAAAAAGCAAGCCCAAACTAAAACAAACAAAATAACCAAAATCAAAATTTTCAATCTTTTATGGTTATCTTTTTGGAATGGTCCAAGAAAGGGAGGAAGTGGATTATGGACCTTGGGGGAGGTTTAAATCCATAATGCCAGAAAGGGACTCTATGGCAAGGAGAAGATATGTTATTAAGTATTATTTGAATTTGATATTTATTTAGCATCATATGATCTTGTCTTTGCATTGCATCCTAGCAAGTAGATTGCATTTTTAATCTTGTATCTTTTATTCGCTAGCTTTGGTCGTGTTGTCATCAATCACCAAAAAGGGGGAGATTGTAAGGAAAATGGACCTCGGCCCATTTAAATTTGGATTTTGGTGTTTGATGAACAACAGAACCATATTGGACTAATATGTTTGCAAGTGTTTGTTTTGTAATCGAATAGGGTGCAAAAGATGACTTGGACTAAGGCGACGTGATGATCCGATGATCAACACCTCAACCAAGACATTTGAAGCTCAATAAAAGACTCTCAACATCAAGCAAAGTCCAAGGCACAAGACTGGAACCAAGTCAGGCACAAAGATCAAGTGAAAGGCAGGGAAAACAAGTGATCGGACGCTGTTCAGCAGTGACCGGACGCTGGCCTGGATGCGTCCGGTCAGTACTTTCAGCCGGCAGCGCCACGTTCGTATGACCGGATGCTGCGATAGTTGCGATCGGACGCACTGATGCAACTGTTCCTCAGCGCGACCGCGTGACCGGACGCTTCGAGGACGATCGGACGCTAGAGCTCAGCTCAGTCTGATCGAGTACAGAGAGTTTCCAGAGGCACGAAAACGTGGCCGGACGCGTCCGATCACCTGTGACCAGACTCATGCAGAGTCTGATCAGTGCCTGTGCAGGCTGGCAACTAGCCATTGTGAGAGACCAGATGCGTCCCATCAGCACGTACTGTGCGTCCGGTCAATGGCAGAAAAGTCCATCTCATTGCCCAACGACTCTTTTTGCTTGGGGCTCTATATATACCCCCATAGCCGGCCAAAACAATAAGGTTGGAGCTCAAGGAAGTGTACCAAGTGTATAAACACATATTTAGTTGCTCTAGCCACTAAAGTGCTTAAGTGATATACTAGGTGATTAGTGTATGTGCTTTGCGAAGTGCTTAAGCTAGTTAGACCACCGCTTTGCGCTTGCTCTAGGTGTTAGGCCTAGTGTTTAGTGAGGTTTGCATACCTCTTACCTACCGGTGCTTCCGCGCACCGTTGTTTGTACATCGGAGGGCTTGTAGTCTTGCGAGATCACACCAACCGCGTTTGTGGTGTGGCCGCCACCGTGTACCAAAGGGAACAAGGCCCGCGGTGTTTCGGCCGAAAGCCTGATAGTGAAGACGGCGGGGAGCATCCGGGAGAAGCCGTGCCTCGAGCGGCTTAACCGGAGACCCACTTGCACGTGGGGAAGGCTCGGGGCTATCCACGGAGTTACCCGAACGGGAGCTTGGCCCTTGCGAGGGATTCCTTGCGAGGGGCTCCAACGAGGACTAGGGGAAGCTTGCGCGCTTCTCGATACCTCGGTAAAAATACCGGAGTCATCAATGGGAGTTTGCATCTCTACCACACTCTTTAGATTCCACATTTATATTGCGCCTTGGTTGTGTACTTTACCTTTCCTAGCTTAGTTGATAGGCTAGTTGATAGGTTTAGAACCTAGGTTGCATAACTCTTTTGCGGTAGAGATAGCAACACACCTAGCAAGACCTTAGTTGCACTCTAGATAGTTTACTTTGTTGCATTAGTTTTGACTAGGTGGAAATTAGAGGCCATAGTTTAGAGTAGAAGTTTTAAGTTGCCAAATTCACCCTCTTAGGCGTCACGGTCCTTTTACTCGCTACTATACAAAATCTTTTGCGAGGCATTTAAAAATGGCCTCAAGGTAGTTAGGCTGGCTGGATGCCTCGGTTATTCATGGCAGGCCGAACAGCAGGCCCAACAACCATGAGGCAGGTGATGTATGGCAGAACTGTCTCGGTTAATCTTTATTAATCGAGGTGGTTGCCTTAACATAATTATCTTCATTAATACATTTACCGAGGTGGTCACTGAGGTTAATCAATTACAACTGCCTCGGTTAATTGATTAACCAATGGACGTCTTAAAATATTCGCCTCAGTTAATGTTTGCAACAAAAATAATTCATAATTTTTTCATATGAACTCAGATGAAGACAAACTCGATCTATATCATAATTGTAGCTCTCGACGAGATCTACTACTTTATAACTTTATAGTAGAATTTTTTTAAATTAAAACAGTTTAGAGTCCCAAAATGTTATTATAAGTACATAATTTTTTTAAAATTTAAAATTATCAAATGATCTTGAACTTTGTAGTTGATTTTTTTTAAGATATGCAGAGTCCCAAATATTTTTTTGAAGGTTATAAAATTTAGAATTTCTAAATGATCTCAAATAATCACATAGTTAATATCAAAGTTGTAGTGGCCGTCCTGAGTTACATATTTGATATTGATAAGTTTTTGATTTAAAGTCACCTAGAGTGTCAAATATGTGTTACATATTCTGAGACTTCATTTTATTTTTTCAAACTATCTCTGATGAAAACACATCTCATAGCAAAGTTATAGTACTTAACAAGATTTAAAACTTTATAGTTAAAAGTTTTTCATTTGAGTTCTTTTAGTAGCAAAAATATCTAATATAAGTTTGTGAAATATTGATTAAAAGTATTATATTGTATATAAACATGAATGATTTTGTGGTTTAGTGGTAGAGACTCAGCAGTGTTGAGCCACAAATCATGAGTTTGACTCTCTAGAGTCGCAATATTTTTGGTTTTTTTGGGTTTCTGGAATTCCCACATCTGTTAATCAATTAACCGAGAGGAAAAAACAACAACCTCCATTAAGCTCGGATTAACCGTGACCTTTCATTAGAGACAACTATAATGTTGGTTCCATTAAGTTTATTGTAGTAGTGGCTTCCGCTCGTGCTCCTCAGCCATCCATCATCTTCATCTTTTCAACAACACTATGCATGTTCATCACTCGTATCTTATGGTCATCACCATCTCTACCACACTGCCTTGTGGACATTACTTTAAATATCTTCATAAAAACATCAGTCTACTAGTTGCCACTTAATTACTAAAAATCAAACTAGAGCTTCAACTTGAATATTTATAGGAATGGTTTCTTATGTCAGTTATATTGTGTGTAAAATAATGTAGGCACCTTAAAAATCGTTTGTGTAGTAGTGATATTTCTATCTGCTATTTTTAGCGCAAATATTTCTCAGTTATTGTTCCACAACACGCTTGCTAAATATGAATATGTCCCTCAAAAAGTAAAGGAATGACATGAGTTGCATATATATATGCACACGCGGCATTGGATGAGAGTTTTCTAGGGCGCACAAAGCCTCCACGCAGCGTGCACAAGAAATCTGGACTTCTATGACGATTTTCACGATTATGACGCACCTTCTGTGACAACAGCATATCATCACACAAGGGGTACAGTGACACAAAAAAGCTTGTAATTGTCATAATTAGTTTGTCACAGAAGGACCATCCATCTATGACAAACTGATTGTGACAATTACAGGCTTTCTCGTGTCAGTGTACCCCTTCTATGACGATATGCTGTTGTCACAGAAGGTGCGTCATAATCCAGAAAATCGTCACAGAAGCCCAGATTCCTTATAACGGGTAGCTCGAGCCAGCAACACTCTCTGACAAAAATCTTTGGCCGAAATCTAAAGAGGGAAATATAGTCTAATAGAGTAGTGCTCAAAATAGTACACTTCAGTAGGACAACTTTATAGGGCGAATGTAACGGTGATGTGTACTCCACTAATTTTGACCAAGCGACAAATTAAAACCTGTCACCGCCACGCAAGTACGCAACACAGTACACACTTGCTGGCCACCCCCGGCCCTTTCCGTCCTCACCTATAAATACATGGCTCCGTTGCTCACATTCTCACATTACATCCAAGCTCGTTCATAGCTAGCTCCTTCACCAGCTCAGCTCATATATAATCTCTCATCTCTCACAAGCAGCCAAAACACCCTCCCTTGTGTAGTCTCTGCCAATAATCTAGCCTAAATATTAATCACTTTGCATTGCATTGTCCTCACCCATGGCTACGACCTCACACGCTGCCATGGTGATCCTATCCTTGCTTCTGTTGGCATCAGCACAACCGCCGTCGTCTCTCGTGCACGCAAGGATGATGCCTAGTGATCATCCGCATGTGTACGCCGCCGAGGACAGTGCTTCTTCATCGTCGATCTCACAAGACATGCTACGAGTGTTCACGGCTTCGTCAAGCAGGACTCCTGAGGCCAAGATCGCCGCCGCTAATCGCAGGTGGACCATCCAGGTCGTGGAGGGATCCGTTCCGAGCCCCGGCATTGGCCACCATGATTAGATTGATCGCCTTCTACTTGTACCATATATATAAAAATAATACACGTCTCATATATATACATAAATTAAATGACATGCCAGCTACTACCTTATTTTGCTAACTAACTGTTGACACTCGAAAGTATCGAGATGGCCAAAAAAGCACATTTACATCATCATATTTGGGACCGAGGACTTCATATCTCATGCGTAGGGTGGTCTGAGATCTTCTGAGCAAGTTGGGTCTGATCGCTTGATCCAATCATTGTTGCAGATGTCTTCTGACCAGAAACTAGTCACAAGACCTCTTGAGAGACTTCCGACCAGGTAAAACTGCTCGGAGGCGGTGAGGCAAAAATGGAAACCGGCTCGTAGTTACCAAAGTGTTGATTTAAAGAACTTTCTTCCGAGGAGGTGCGTACACTTGGGGATTTGTAGAGATTATAAAGATATTCAAATCGACCTGGTCGGATTGGACTGTTGTCAGCTGCACCGAGGCCCACAGAAGTCGGTTTGGCCGGATTAAGGATCGGCTAAATCAGATTTAGTTGTTTCAGTCCAGATTGGACTCTTTTAATTCCATATTTTGATGGAGTTTGAATAGTAAACTTGGAAATCACGATTTGAAAGTGTTTTCTACAGGGATAAGGCCACCCCCTCTATATATTTGAGAGGATCACAGCTGATTGAGGAATCCAACCCTAATCATCAATTCAATCTACTACAACTCTTTTACCCTCTCTTCTCTCATTACCCTGCTCTGTTCGTCGCATCTCCCGGTGGGATCCGATGGCGTTCTAGGCGGCCTTGCTGGTCCTAGAGCAACCTATACGTGCTCCTCCCCGACGGGTCTTCCCGGGACAAGTTCGGGAGTTATCAACATAAGGAAACAAGCCCTAAATTGGCCTAACCGATTTGTAGATCGGTTTTGTCGGTCTATTCGAGTTCCTTGTTTCCAGGTTGATCTGCAACTTCTTTGGGCGTACTAGCCCTGCTGGTGTATGATTTGGATCACTTCCGATGTCAGCACACTTTTTGGCGACTCCGCTGGGGAGGAAACGACAAGGACAACATCATCCACCCTTCGGCTATTGAGGAGCTTTCCGATGAGTTGAAGCAACAAGCGTAGGCCAAGCTCGATGTCGTCTTCAAGGCTTTCCTGGAGAGTTGTTCCAAAGACCGGCGCGGTAAGGTCATTCAAGACAAGGAGCCAGATTTCAACGAGATAGTTCCTACTTCTTCATCCAAATCGGCTGAAGAGACTGCTCAAAAGGTAAATGCTGAGGTACAAGATGATCCTTACTCTACTCATGCTAATTATTCTGTAATGTTAGATATCTAACATTACAGAATAATTAGCATGAGTAGGTTAAGTTAGAGGGTAAGACAATCGGTTCTGATCAATCAGCTGAACAACCTCAGTTTGGTATGGCTTTAAATTTCTTTGAAAATCAAACCTCTTATGCAAAGTCTAGCCAACTACAATCGGGTCCTTCGGCAAATGAAACCGATAGAACTGGTTGTGGTGGAGCTAGAACATCTACACATACCATCAATGTTGCCCATAATTCAGGTCGTATTGCGCGAACTGATCAAGGGGCAGCGACAACTAGAGCTTCGGCAGGGCAGAGCACTGTTTTACCTAACCCACCGAAGTCCCCAAGTCAAATTCCAATATTTAGCGGTACTTCCAACTCTACCACAACCGATTTCAGTCAAGCTTTAAATCGGTTCTGCGGATACATGGGTGTATGCTGGGTCTCTGAGTGATGAGTGATTGTCAACTGGGATGATGCGCATGTTCTTTGGCTTGTGTTGTGCAGGTGTCGAGCACGGATGCAGTGATCAAAGGCGAGGTGAAGGTCAAGTAGAGACGTGCCGTGCCGATGGACCAAGAGTGGCGAAGGGCGGACGTGAGGCTTGGACTGAGGGACCAGAGGCCGAGGATCAGCTGTGGTGGCTGGCAGCCTGGGACAGCAACGAGCGAAGACTTGCGGTCATGTGTTGCCTAAGTCGTAGACTTGGGGACACGTGTCGGTGGACGGGGTGCACGGGCGGTGCATCCCCTCTACGACGTCGGTTTGGTGGTAGAGCCAGGGAAAAACCATCGGGTGGACGGTTTCCAGGTTTGGGCCTCAAAACCTGGGCGCGGATGGTTTCCGAGTTTGGCCACAAAACTCGGGCTGAGGACGGTTTCCAGGTTTGGGCCTCAAAACCTGGGCGCTGAGGGTTTGCTGAGTTTGGCCTCAAAACTCAGAAGCTGGTGGGCTGGTTTCCCGGTTTGTGCCTCAAAACCGGGGGATGCCTGGAAAAGGCTGGTTTCCCGGTTTGGGCCACAAAACCGGGGGTGCAGAGCGGTGGCGGCACGTGGCGGCAATCTGGAGGTTGCGTCGAGGCAACGCTTCGAATTGTGCGGGCGTGGCCATCGAATACACCTACCACCGAGTTGGTCCATAAGAACCCTAGGGTTTAGCTGGTTCGCTCTGTAATTAGAATAGAGAGGGGTAGAGTAGGAATTAGACTTAGGCTAGTAGTAGGATAAGTAGTCGGGAGACTCCCTCCTCCCTTGCTATCTCAGTCATTTGCTCTTTCGCACTTAGGGTTTTCCGCTCTCCCATCCCCTGCTGTAGCTCGCTGAGATCCGCAGAGAGACTTGCCTCTGTGCACTGTTGATTTTGAGGAAGTGAGGCCGTATCCTCACGGTTGTAACGTGTGGTAGCCACACAGTTGTAGATTCGTGGGTGTGATTCGTGTTTTGTTCGTGTTCTTCGCGGAATCCTTTTTCTCCACGTTCTTCCCGTCGCTTGATCTCTTTGCTTGGTTCATCTTTTGCAAATCCGCTTGAACCAAGTTGTTCTAGATCGTGAGACACTTCTTTCCTCCGAAGGATTTAATCTCTAACCTCACGGTCTAGGAGATCGATCGATTTTTCGTTTCGGGTCAAGTTTTCTCCCTTCCCCCAAAATTCTTCGATTCATCGATTTGGAGATAGGTTCGAGCCATGATCTCTTAGATATAGCTCACTATACTCCTTGTGACTCATCTCTCCAAGTTTGAACCCTAGAGGTTTCGTTTTGGGAGAGTTTGATTCAAATCGGTGGATGAACTGTGCTGTCACGGGGTGACCGGACGCAGGGGTCGGGACGACCGGACGCTGGCTAGGTGAGTCCGGTCGTTGAACGTTCACTACGATTTCCTGCTGATTGACCGGACGCTTGTGGAGCCCACTGACCGAACGCACAGCGCGTACTGTTCACTTGTTTTTGTCCTGGTCACCGGACGCTACTATCCTGACCGGACGCACCGTACACCAGAGTCCGGTCACGAACAGTAAGGTCCGAAACTGGTTTTCTGATGACCGGACGCGTCCGGTGCTCCCTGACCGGACGCTGCCCAGAGTCCGGTCGAGACTGCCTTGCGCGTTTTCGTTCGCGGGTTGTTCGTTCGTTGTCGGATTTGGTTTCCGTCTTTTGTGTTGGCTTTCCAGAGTTGTGTAGTGTCCCGCTGTGCTTCTTGGAAGCATCCACCCTACATCTAGGGTCGTGGACATTAGCAAGCTCTAGGGTTTGTCTTTTGGGGTGATTCTCGGGACAGTGGCTACTAGTTTTCGAAAGGAAATTTTGAAGCTCCCATTCACCCCCCTCTGGTCACTTTCTGGTTGCTTCTCGGTCCTTCAATTGGTATCGGAGCAGGTTAAGGATCTTCCACCTTAGCCGGTTCCAGATCCACAGAAGGCGACATGGATCGCGGCGTGGGCAAATCGCCGTTCTTTGATGGGACGAACTATGCGTATTGGAAGATACGCATGTCGGCCTATCTCCAGAGCATGGGCTCTTCTGTTTGGGAGATTTGCAACAAGGCCGATTACGTTGTCTTGGCTGCTCGTATCACTCAGCTCCAGATCGATGAGCACGAGGCCAATAGCCGGGCAAGTAACGCCTTGTTCTCCTGTTTGAGCATGTCTGAGTTTGATCGTGTTTCTCACCTCCCCACGGCTCGCGAGATTTGGGCGACCCTCATGCGCTTCCATAAGGGAACCACTTAGGTCAAATCCCGCCTCTATGAGTCGCACAAGCGGGAGTATGAGAACTTTCGACATATGCCTGGCGAGAGCATAGAGAGTTTATTCGCTCGCTTTCAGGTCATTGTCAACAAGATGAGAGCGAACAAGGAGCTGTTGCCTTTTGACGATCATGAGAGGGCCTTGAAGCTTTTGCACACTCTTGATCGGTCGGTGTGGGACTCAAAGGTCCAGGCGATCATCGAATCGTCTAACTATGAGACCCTCACTTGCGACGAGCTCTTTAGTAAGCTCAAGTCTAGTGAGATTGACGCCATGTCGAGGGCTTCTTATGAGAATCCTTCTAGCCCGACTATGGCTTTGGTTTCTGGCTCTTCTAACCCCTCTGGAGTTTTTGCTCTTTCGTCTCTCTTTTCTGTCACAGAGGACCAGCTTGAGTCATTAGGGGATGACGAGTTGGCAATGCCCGCCAACCGGTTCATGCGGTTCCACAACAACCGCATGAACCGTCGCCGCGGTGGAGGACGCTCAGGATGCTTTGAGTGCGGCGACCCCGACCACTTCATCGCCAACTGTCCCAAGAAGAAGCATTCATCTGGGAAGGGCGATCATGGGCACAAGTACGACTCCGGCAAGCGCAAGGAGAAGTACGTCCCCGCAAGGCACAAGCGGAGGGGCGGCTTCGACAAGGAGTACATCAAGAAGAAGTACTTGGAGAAGGCCCAGGCTGAGCAGCGTGCGTTCTTCGCCACGCTCAGCGACGTCGACGGCTCGGATGATGACTCCGCTTGCTCAAGCGACGACGAGTCCGAGAAGAAGAAGAGGATCGAGGACAAGCTGAACGGTCTCTACTTCTTCGCCGACGACGACGGCCTCTGCACCATGGCCCTCGATAAGGAGGTCGACGGTGAGCTGGTGAACTCCCCTCGGAACGACGACGACGACGACGACACCTCCCAGGTATCCATGACCCACGATGAGCTCTTTGCAGAGAATGAGAAGCTTACTGCCGCCTTGCTTAGTCAGGATAAGCTGCTTAGACGTGCCGCTAGAGAGCGCAAGGAGTTTAGGCAGAAGTGGGAGGACACGGTGAGAGAGCTTGAGTTTGCCAAGTCCACCGTGGTCGTGTCGGAGGAGGTTGAGTGTGAGATGTGCACCACGCACATGACTGACCTTCTCACTTTGAGAGGTAAGTATGCTGTGTTGGTAGGAGAGGTGGATGAGCTGAAGGCTAGACCTTCTCTGTTGGGTGCGTGCAAGACTTGTCCTGTCTTGCAATCTGAGTTGGCAGAGAAGAATGCCAAGATTGTGTCTCTTGAGGAGGCCAACCCAGGTAGCACTTGTGTGGCTAAGTGCGCTTTGTGTGAGGGCTTGGAGATGGAGATAGCCAATGTGAAGCATGACAAGATGCAAACCAAGGAAGAAAACACATACCTTCGGACCATCTTGTCATGGGTATCTTGTGGTGAGCCACAGCTCGGGATGATGATCTCCCAATTCAAGCGAGCTGCCGGAGGTCCCGGTGTAGGTTTTGCTCAGGGTGTTGATCTTTCTGCTTTTGGGAAGATTGGAGAGTCGAGTGGTTTGAACCCGAGTGAGAAGCCCAACTCCACCACTACTCCCAAACTTACCAAGCTTCCACCCAAAGAGCCTCTCAAACCTAACACCAAGGATGGGGTATTTGTGGAACCTCCGAGAGCTCCACCCAAGAACCAAGTGTGGCATCCCAAACCCAACCACCTTAAGAACAAGCTGGATACAATGCCACCTATCCAGGAGGAGTTGCCAAAAAAGGGCAAAGTGATCCACACCCAGAGCCATGAGTACCAACAACCCCCTTTGCGTGCGGTGAGGTATCATTGTGACTTCTGTGGGAGAGATGGACACTTGAGGGAGTTCTGCTTTAGGCGCAAGAGAGAGGTGCGCCGTGCTAGGGAGATGAACAACACGAACATGTACCATCCTTTCCATGATGTACATGTGCCGAATGTTCAGAAGAGAGCTCCGAGGAGAGCAGCTAGGCCCAGAGGTCCAGAACCTCAAGTTCCCAGGCCTAGGCAGCAGAGAGCTCCGAGGAGAGATGCTAGGCCTAGAGGCGCAGTGCCTCAAGTTGCTAGGCCTAGGCCTCATAGAGAGCGTGCCTGGCGGGAGCCTGCAGTTGTAGGCTATGGACCTTGTGGCGGAGGCTTTGTAGTTGAGCGTTTTCCCCCACCGCGTTTAGAGTATCGCGATGGACGCTCCTCCCTTAGCGGACCACGTTTTCCTCTACGTGGTGATCGCTCCTCTCGTAGACGTGCTAGGAATGGTTTTTCTGCTAACCGTTCTTTTGAGCAGCCGGCCCAACACTAGTATTCCCCTTACTTCACTAACCCCAGTGTTGGACCGTATGCTCACCCTATGTATTTTTATTGATGTAGGTAAAACGGTTGGAGGACATTTGGTTGGTGGATTCCGGTTGCTCGAGGCACATGACCGGAAACGCCAAGTGGTTCTCCAGCCTTAGCCCTGTTGCCGGAAAAGGGTACATAACTTTCGGCGACAATAGCAAAGGTAAGGTATTGTCTCGCGGGTCTGTGCGGGTTAATGAGCACTTTGTGTTGCGCGATGTTGCTCTTGTTTCTAACCTGCATTTTAATCTTCTTTCTGTTTCGCAACTTTTTGATGATGACTATGAGATTCGTTTTAAACCGAATCTCAGCCGTATTTTGGATCCTCAGGGCAATCTTGTGTGTTTGATTTCGCCCTTTGGAAAAGTCTTTCGTGCAAATTTCTCGGAGTCTTTTGGCACTTCTCGTTGTCTTGTGGCTGGACCTTCCTCCTCTGATCTTTGGAAGTGGCATAGGAGACTTGGACATTTGAGCTTCGACTTGCTTGCAAGGCTTAGTTCACTTGGCCTAATCCGAGGATTGCCCAAGTTGCATATGGAGAAGGATCTTGTTTGCCACTCTTGTAGACACGGGAAGATGGTTGCCGCTCCCCACCATCCGTTGACTCAGGTCATGACCAAGCGCCCTGGAGAGCTTTTGCACATGGACCTTGTTGGTCCGGCTCGGGTGAGCTCGGTTGGGGGGAAGTGGTATGTGCTTGTTGTTGTTGATGACTTTTTGAGATATTCGTGGGTCTTCTTTTTAGCTAAGAAGACCGAGACTTTCTCCTTTGCTCGTAATCTGATTTTGCGTCTTCAGAACGAGTTCCCTTTGAACTCGATGCGAGCAATTCGGAGTGATAATGGTTCCGAATTCAAGAATTCGGATTTTGAGAAGTTTTGTGACCGCTTGGGTTTGGAGCATCAGTTTTCTTCCTTCTACACACCACCCCAGAATGGTGTTGTAGAAAGGAAGAATCGGACCCTTGTTGAGATGGCCAGGACAACATAGGACTCCTAGGCGTTATTGGGCCGAAGCTATGAACACTGCGTGCTATATTTCCAATCACATTTTTCTGAGAGTGTTCTTGAAAAAGACTTCTTATGAGTTGCGTTTCGGTAGACAGCCCAAGGTGAGTTATTTTAGAGTCTTCGGTTGCCATTGTTTTATTTTGAAGAAAGACAACCTGGACAAGTTTGAGTCTCGTTCTTCTGACGGTGTATTTTTGGGTTATGGCACTCACACTCGCGCATATCGTGTACTTAACCTTGATACTAACCGAGTCATGGAGACATCAGATGTCAGCTTCGACGAGACTCTCGTTTGTCCTTCTTCTCGTTTTGAGCGAGCAGGTGATCATGAGGTTGGTGAGCCTCTTTTCGATGATGAGGACGAGGATGCTGAAGGCATAGATGACCCAGCATTGCCTCCACCTGCTGTGCCGCAAAGAGTAGCTTCTACGATGACTCACGGCCCCGACACATCTTCTTCCTGGGGGTCGTGGGATCCGCCACCCCGAGCGGTACCTTTTGTACCCGGGGAGGCACCAGCTGCTATTGAGGGGGAGGCTACTTCAGCTCGGGAGGCGCCATGACACATCCAGCGCCAGCACCCGCCTCAGCAGATGATCGGCAGCATCGACGAACGGGTTACTCGGTCCAGGTCACAGCACATCTCTCACTTCGCTCATTCTGCTTTTGTTGCTAATTTTGAGCCCCGAGATGTTGGACACGCTTTGACGGATCCGGATTGGGTCAATGCCATGCATGAGGAGTTAGAAAATTTTGAGAGAAATCGGGTTTGGGTTCTAGTTCCTCCCCCTCCTAACTATAATCCTATTGGGACAAAATGGGTTTTCAAAAACAAACAAGGAGAGGATGGCCACATTGTGAGGAACAAAGCGCATCTTGTGGCCAAGGGTTATAGTCAGAAGGAGGGGATAGACTTTGAGGAGACTTTTGCTCCTGTAGCTCGTTTGGAGGCTATTAGGATACTCTTGGCTTTTGCTGCATCCAAAGGTTTTAAACTCTTTCAAATGGATGTCAAGAGTGCCTTCTTAAACGGCTACATAGAAGAGGAAGTGTATGTTGAGTAACCCCCCGGTTTTGAAAATCCCAAGTTTCCAAACCATGTTTTTAAACTTCACAAAGCTTTATATGGTTTGAAACAAGCCCCTAGAGCCTGGTATGATAGACTGAAAACCTTTTTGCTTGCTAAGGGTTTTAAAATGGGATGTGTAGATAAAACGCTCTTTCTCCTCAAGCAAGGCAAAGACACTCTCTTGGTCCAGATTTACGTGGATGATATCATTTTCGGTGGTTCTTCTCACGCTTTGGTTGCCAAGTTTGCAGATATTATGAGCAGGGAGTTCGAGATGAGCATGATGCGTGAGCTGACTTTCTTTCTCGGGTTGCAAATCAAGCAATCCCGAGAGGGGACTTTTGTGCACCAGGGCAAGTACACCAAGGACTTGCTGAAGCGGTTCGATATGGGTGAGGCCAAGCCTCTTCCAACACCCATGTCGACAACGACTGCCCTGGATGCGGATGTGGATGGAGAAGCAGTGGACCAGAAGGAGTACCGAAGCATGATCGGGTCGCTGCTCTACCTGACGGCGACACGCCCGGACATCCAGTTCGCGGTGTGTCTATGCGCGCGCTTTCAGGCGTCGCCGCGCACTTCTCATCGTCAGGCAATGAAGCGCATATTCAGGTACCTTCGTTTCACACCTGAGTTCGGGATTTGGTATTCTGCTTCCTCCACCCTCTCCCTTTGCGGTTATTCGGATACCGATTTTGCTGGTTGCCGTATTGAGCGCAAGTCCACTTCTGGGACTTGCCAGTTTATTGGTTCTTCTCTTATTTCGTGGTCTTCTCGCAAGCAGTCTAGTGTCGCTCAGTCCACCACAGAGGCTGAATATGTTGCTGTGGCTAGCTGTTGTTCCCAGTTGCTCTGGATGATGGCCACTTTGCGTGATTTTGGTCTGAGCTTTTCTCGCGTGCCTTTGCTTTGTGACAGCACGAGTGCCATTAGCGTTGCTAAGAACCCCGTGCTTCACTCGAAGACCAAACACATTGATGTGCGCTTTCATTTCTTGCGAGACCACCAGGAGAATGGTGATATCGACCTTCGCCATGTCGATACTCATCATCAACTGGCTGATATTTTCACCAAGCCTTTAGATGAATCAACCTTTAATCGGTTGAGGGGTGAGCTTGGTGTGTGTTTCCCCTTTTAGTTGAGGGAAACATTTTGGATCTTGTATATTTGTCTGACTCTTTTGTCTTTCTTTTCTTTTGCATTTTAGCATATGCATTTACATTCTGAGCTTCATGTCTATAATCACTAGAATGTAACTATGCACCATGTAGTATGCTCCGATGCTTATGTTGATGCTTGTAGCTTACGCTCTTTCTGATCACTAGTACATGTTGTGAGCTGAGCTATTTTTGAAATGGTGAATTTGCTTAATAATTTGAAATCTGAAAATGTTCACCATTGAGATATGCAACTAGCATGTGTAGGATGTGTTGAGTTTACTCGTGCTTTTCATATATGCTAGGTTGCTATGTCTCTAGTTCTGAGTCATTCACTTGCTTGGTCTGTTCATATCATGTTTAAAATTTGTACCAAGTTTTAGTGAATTGAAAAGATCGAGATGGGATTGCTTGTCAACACATCACGGTATCAAGACGGTTTCTCATTGCACTTTGAGTTAAACTTGAGCCGTGTAGTGTATGACCGAAACCGTAGCTTTAAGCTTCTGATTGCTTCGGCATAGGCTTCGCTCGGTTGCAAAGTTAGGCAATGACAAGCTTTCAACCTCTCGCAATCACCTGCTAATAATTGAACTTGTGTAATTTCACCGCTGCAACTCTGATCTGAATTTGAATTCACAAGTGTATGTTACATTCTTAAGCATGATGATTGAACTTTGCTAGGGGTAGTTCACCTTGTATACATGTTTAGCACTTGTTCAGACTCCTGTTTATACATTGCTAGTGCTATTTTGATGGTGAGTACCTTTTGACTCAAAACTGCTCCTTTCTGCTCATATGTTCATACTTCATATCTGGTGATCAGTTTGAGCCTTTGCTGAGCTTGCATGCTGTTGATGAGTCATTAGAGTTATACTGTTTAGAGCATCTTTGCATTCTCCTGAATATATTCCTGAAGCTGCTAACTTGCATTTTGACTCATATGCATGATAGAAGGGGGAGAACCTCCCTAGTTAGCACTTCTGTTGGTGCCCTTTCTGATGGGGAGAGCCTTTTACTTGATTCGTGCATTTTCAACAAAGGGGGAGAATTTGCAAATCATTTGTGCTTCCTGAGTGTTCATTTGAGGGGGAGTTTCTAGGGGGAGAGTTTGCATGTCTCCTGGATGATCAACTAAGGGGGAGCTTGAGCTTTGCTGTCTCTTGTTGGCCGAAAGGCATCGGTATCAAGCTTCCTTTGCTAGTTGTGTTGAGCCTCTGTGCCTCTATCTTGAGGGACTAGCATTTTGCTTCGATATTTTCGATTGGGATTTGCTAGCGGTGTTGAGCCTGTTCTACCTCTTCTTGAGGGCTAGCTTTGCTTTGCTTGGTTGCGTCGAGCCGTTGCCCATGTCTTTGGGGACCAAGTTGTCTTGCTCTTTCCACTTGACCTTCTTTGGCTTTGCTATGCTTTTGGGTCATTTGGTCGAGTTCTCTCTTCTCCTTCTTCCTTCTTCTCTTTCTACTATGATTTGTGTTGGTAGTTGACAATGCACTCATCAAGGGGGAGATTGCGGATACATGGGTGTATGCTGGGTCTCTGAGTGATGAGTGATTGTCAACTGGGATGATGCACATGTTCTTTGGCTTGTGTTGTGCAGGTGTCGAGCACGGATGCAGTGATCAAAGGCAAGGTGAAGGTCAAGTAGAGACGTGTCGTGCCGATGGACCAAGAGCGGCGAAGGGCGGACGTGAGGCTTGGACTGAGGGACCAGAGGCCCGAGGATCAGCTGTGGTGGCTAGCAGCCTGGGACAGGAACGAGCGAAGACTTGCGGTCATGTGTTGCCTAAGTCATAGACTTGGGGACACGTGTCGGTGGACGGGGTGCACGGGCGGTGCATCCCCTCTACGACGTCGGTTTGGTGGTAGAGCCAGGGAAAAACCATCGGGTGGACGGTTTCCAGGTTTGGGCCTCAAAACCTGGGTGCGGATGGTTTCCGAGTTTGGCCACAAAACTCGGGCTGAGGACGGTTTCCAGGTTTGGGCCTGAAAACCGGGGCGCTGAGGGTTTGCTGAGTTTGGCCTCAAAACTCAGAAGCTGGTGGGCTGGTTTCCCGGTTTGGGCCTCAAAACCGGGGGATGGCTGGAAAAGGCTGGTTTCCCAGTTTGGGCCACAAAACCGGGGGTGCAGAGCTATGGCGGCATGTGGCGGCAATCTGGAGGTTGCGTCGAGGCAACGCTTCGAATTGTGCGGGAGTGGCCGTCGGATACACCTACCACCGAGTTGGTCCAGAATAACCCTAGGGTTTAGCTGGTTCGCTCTGTAATTAGAATAGAGAGGGGTAGAGTAGGAATTAGACTTAGGCTAGTAGTAGGATAAGTAGTCGGGAGACTCCCTCCTCCCTTGCTATCTCAGTCATTTGCTCTTTCGCACTTAGGGTTTTCCGCTCTCCCATCCCCTGCTGTAGCTAGCTGAGATCCACAGAGAGACTTGCCTCTGTGCACTGTTGATTTTGAGGAAGTGAGGCCGTATCCTCACGGTTCTAGCGTGTGGTAGCCACACAGTTGCAGATTCGTGGGTGTGATTCGCGTTTTGTTCGTGTTCTTCGCGGAATCCTTTTTCTCCACGTTCTTCCCGTCGCTTGATCTCTTTGCTTGGTTCATCTTTTGCAAATCTGCTTGAACCAAGTTGTTCTAGATCGTGAGGCACTTCTTTCCTCCGAAGGATTTAATCTCTAACCTCACGGTCTAGGAGATCGATCGATTTTTCGTTTCGGGTCAAGTTTTCTCCCTTCCCCCAAAATTCTTCGATTCATCGATTTGGAGATAGGTTCGAGCCATGATCTCTTAGAGATAGCTCACTATACTCCTTGTGACTCATCTCTCCAAGTTTGAACCCTAGAGGTTTCGTTTTGGGAGAGTTTGATTCAAATCGGTGGATGAATTGTGCTGTCACAGGGTGACCGGACGCAGGGGTCGGGACGACCGGACGCTGGCTAGGTGAGTCCGGTCGTTGAACGTTCACTACGATTTCCTGCTGATTGATCGGACGCTTGTGGACCTCACTGACCGGACGCACAGCGCGTACTGTTCACTTGTTTTTGTCCTGGTGACCGGACGCTACTATCCTGACCGGACGCACCGTACACCAAAGTCCGGTCACGAACAGTAAGGTCCGAAACTGGTTTTCTGACGACGGGACGCGTCCGGTGCTCCCTGACCGGACGCTGCCCAGAGTCCGGTCGAGACTGCCTTGCGCGTTTTCGTTCGCGGGTTGTTCGTTCGTTGTCGGATTTGGTTTCCGTCTTTTGCGTTGGCTTTCCAGAGTTGTGTAGTGTCCCACTGTGCTTCTTGGAAGCATCCACCCTACATCTAGGGTCGTGGACATTAGCAAGCTCTAGGGTTTGTCTTTTGGGGTGATTCTCGGGACAGTGGCTACTAGTTTTCGAAAGGAAATTATGAAGCTCCCATTCACCCCCCCTCTGGTCGCTTTCTGGTTGCTTCTCGGTCCTTCAGGTTCAAAGAGGAAATAACCAGGTCTCTCGAGAGTAGTTTAGGGGTTCAAATAAAATCTAGTAGAACTACTTATTTTAAGCCATACCCTCCACACTTTGTTGTTTTGAAAGCACCCGATGGTTGGAGAGTACTAAAATTTTATAAATTTAGTGGTGATGGTAGTAAATCAACTATGGAGCACGTACTATGTTTCTCGCACAAATGGATGAAGCTAGTACCTTAGATTTCATGAACGTTCGTCATTTTCCTTTGTCTCTTACTGGTATAGCTTTTGCTTGGTTTACATCGTTACCATCATGTTCTATTAGTTCTTGGGCTGAATTGGAGGAAAAGTTTCATAATCACTTTTATGATAGAGTTCAAGAAACTAGACTCTCACATCTTGCATCGGTTCGTTAGGGACGTAGCGAACCTCTAATTGATTTCTTTAAACATTTTAAGGACACTAAGAGCCAATGTTTCCATTTAATGATTTCTGATAGAGATCTGACAAATCTATGTTTTGCTGATTTGCGTCGGGAGATTAAAGATAAACTTTAGCATTACGAGTTCTTTAATGTGAATCAACTTTTACAAAAAGGTTGTTTCAATTGAATCGCGTCTTAAAGAACCTCATGATCCACATAGATCGTATCGGCCGAACGTATATGTTGTTGAAACTTATTCTGATAGTTCGGACGATGAATCTAAAGATTGCTATGCTGCTGAGTTCTTATGGACAACGCAAAATAAATTAGTTACTTGTCCTTCTCTCAAACCGATTCAGAAGAATCGGGGTGAAGAAGTGAAATTTACCTTTGATTTCTCTAAGTGTGACCGAATTTTTGATGAATTGCTTAAATTCAGTTTTCTTAAAATTAATTATACATTGCCATCACCTAACGAATTAAAAAGGAGGGATTATTGCAAGTATCATAACTCTTTTTCTCATGCCACTAATGATTGCAATGTTTTTCATCAGAAGGTCCAATCAGCCCTTAATGAGGGGCGATTGAGTCTTACCGAGATGCAAGTTGATACTACTCCCTTCCCAATGCATATGGTGGAAGCAGGTAGTCGTGCTATTTTGATTCGTCCCGAGCAAGCTGATACAACTGAAGGCAAGAATGTCATTATTGGCGAACCGCGGGTCGCACTGAATGTTGAGCACAATCCAGGATGCAAAGTGGTGCTTGATAAAGGTGATGATGGCAAGAACAAGCTCAAGATTACTGCCGGATCAACGAGACACCTGAATAAGCATAGGTGGTATGAGACTAGAGTGGCACAATAGAGACCAGCTAGGTCGGCTCCCTCAGACGACCAAGCTGACTCTACCCTGGAACAGTTGGCTCAGTTGGCCCGAGGAGGCGACCAGGCTAGCTCAGCCCCTTCCAGCTCACCCAAGTCGGCTAAATCGACCGCCCCAGTCGGTTTAGCCGGCTCCAGTAGCTCCGCCCCTTCTGGAATTCATATCCTACGCACATTCGTCCCACAGAGACCAGAGATTGGTACTTGGAAGACTAATGTGGAGAAGAATAAGGGGAGATTCGTCAAGGAGCAATGTACTTTCGATAGGCTTATGGCCAAATACAAAGAGCAAAAGGCCGATTCCAAGAATCGGCCATTAAAAAAAAGAGTCTACTCCTCCGAAGCGAGAGGATAAAAAGTCTAAGTAGTTGATGGTGGCTCAAGCAGCATCTCCACAGCTGAAGACTGCTACTCATATGCCTCAGTGGGGTCCTCCTATTTCACTACCTCCACAATTGGGTCCCCAAGGGGTTTGGGTGCCATATCCTTTGCTGGCACCTGTGTATCATCAACAAAGTTGGAGAGTGCCTACTAATCAATGTCCAAGGATATCCAAATTCAGCCAACTGGGTGATCAATCGAGCTCCAGCGGTACGAGTCAGAGTCGAGTGATTACTTCAAGGACTTTGACTTCTCAAGAGACAGGGAAGGCGCACGTGCGACAAGTTTATGTGCCCAAAAAGGTGCAAAAAGCTCTTGTTACCTCTCCGACCAAGCCTAGTCTTGTTCCAATTATCACCATCAGTTCTATGGAGGCTCCCATCGTTAATGAAGTTGAGCCAATGGTGATCGAGGGTCCACCTCCGACAAAGATTTAGGAAGATGCTCCAAATATTGCAGCCGGAGTGGAAGAGGAAAAACTTGTCGAGCGGAATCCCAAATATACTCAGCCTAGGTGGTGTCCTCCTAGTTTAAGTAAAACTCATCGGAGAAAACTGCAAAGAGCTCGGTATGACAAACAGAAGCGGCAAAGGCTTGAGAAGATGAGGAAAGATATATTCAATTCAACGCATCCAATATTTCCCCAAGGCAAGCGAGGGGGTGAAAAGTCAGTTTCTGTTAACCAAGAACCGACTACATTGGTTGCTAAACCGATCAGGTCGGATCCCAAGCCGACCAGGTCAAATCCCAAGCTAGCTAAATCGCCTGATGGGCCGACAAGGTCAGATTCCGGATTGACCAGGTTGGATCACAAGCCGACAAGGTTGGATGTTGAACTAACTAAGTCGATCGCTGAGCCGATTAAATCGGCTACTTCTGCGCCGCTTGCTGAGCCAACAAATCTAGATTTCAAACTGACTAAATCAGTTCCTACTGTTCCAGTGGTCTCCGGCGCATCTCTGGATGATCCTATCTCCTCCGTTGATGTTGGTGTTGCTGCACGTAGTGAAGATATATCCGAGGAGCGATATGAAGAGATGGTGGACTATGAACCTTCCCCAAAAAGGATAGAGTTTAATGTAGTTTATTTATCTGCTGATTACTATGTGGTAGGAGATGATTCAATGGTGACGGAATTTAATTTTGCCACACAGAGTGCTGTATTTCAGAAACCCGAAGACTTTGACAATCTTCTCAAGCTGTTACATGTGAAGGGTCATATCAATGGCACGTCAGTGCACAAAATGTTGGTCGATAGTGGAGCAATTGTGAACCTGATGCCATACTCGCTTTACCAGAAGCTTGGTGGCACTGATGAAGAATTGGTCAAGACCAACATGACGATTACCGGAGTTGGTGGAGGAGACCGTATTCTAGCCAAAGGAGTTGCATCCATGGAGCTTACTATTGGGAGCAAGACTTTGGCCACTGCCTTCTTCATCGCTGATGTACAAGGTAGCTATAACTTGATACTTGGGCGCGATTGGATTCATGCTAATCGATGTATCCCTTCTAGCTTGCACCAGTTCCTCATTCAGTGGGTGGGGACGATGTAGAGATTGTACATTCAGATTCATCGGCCTATGTTGCTACGGCTGATGCTCCTTCGCTCGGGGGGCATGATGCTATTGCTTGTTTATCTGGCAGAGACCTTTCTGATTTTTATTTTATTAGTGTTACTAGGGAGGGTTTTGTACCTGTATCTCTGAAGCCGATTGACAATCGGCTCAATATCATCATGTAATCTTTTATCGAATGGCTAAAACATCATGTTGAACAATATCAGACTTTCAAGACCTATACGTGTGAGGCTATTGATGACTTTGATGAGCTCAACAAGTTGGGCCAAGGTTTTACATCGGCTGACCATTTAGAACAAGTTGATATTGGAGATGGTTCTGTGCCTATGCTGACATTTGTAAACCAAAATTGAAAGTCGATTATAAACTTGAGTTAATCGCGCTTTTAAAAGAGTTCGTTGCTTGCTTTGCATGGAATTATATGGAGATGCCTGGATTGAGCCGAGAGCTTGTTGAGCATCGGCTCCCCATCAAACCTGGGTTCAGGTCCTTCAAACAACATCCTCGCCGCTTTAACTCTACAATATACGACCGGATTAAAGAAGAGATTAATCGGTTGTTACAAGCGGGGTTTATTCAGCCATGTAGATATGCAGAGTGGGTCTCTAATATTTGTGCCTGTCGAGAAGAAAGACACTCGGAAGATCAGAGTCTGCATTAATTTTAGAGATTTGAATAGAGCCACTCCAAAGGATGAGTATCCTATGCTGATAGCCAATATGCTTATTAATGATGCTTTAGGACACTAGGTTGTTAGCTTTCTTGATGGCAACACTGGTTATAATCAGATCTTTATGGCCGAAGAAGATATGTCTAAAATGACTTTTATTTGTCCTGGGTTTGTTGGTCTCTTTGAGTGGGTTGTGATGACATTTGGGCTGAAGAATGCAGGTGCTACTTATCAACGCACTATGAACTTGATCGTTCATGATTTGATTGGTGTGATTATGGAAGTGTATATTAATGACATTGTGATCAAATCGGCCACTCATGTACCTCATTTGGCCGATTTGTGTCTTGCTTTTGAGAGGATGCGCCGCTATGGATTGAAGATGAACCTACTAAAGTGTGCTTTTGGCGTATCGGCTAGGAAGTTTTTAGGCTTTATTATTCATGATAAAGGCATAGAGATTGATCCTAAAAGGATAGAGAAGATCAAGAAAGTTCAGGCACCTACATGCAAAAAAGGACTTGCAAAAGTTCTTAGGGAAGGTGAACTATTTGAGGAGGTTCATTGCAAACTTGTCTAGGAAAATTATTCCTTTTGCTCCCATTTTAAAATTGAAGGATGAATCTGAATTCACTTGAGGGGCAAAGCAACAAGAGGCATTTGAGAAGATAAAGGAATATTTGTCCACAACACCGGTTCTTCGTGCACCTAGGAGGGGAGTTCCTTTCAAATTGTATGTTGCTACCGAAGAAAAGGTTATCAGGGCTGTTTTGACTCAAGAAGACGAAGGTAAGGAGTATGTGATTGATTATATCGGTCGTCGTCTTCTTGATCCTGAGACAAGGTATGCCCATATTGAGAAATTATGCTTATCACTATACTATGCTTGTGCTAAAATGAGACATTATTTGCTATCTAGTACATGTGTTGTTGCATGCCAAGCCGATGTGATTAAACATATGTTATATCAGCCAATCCTTAGTGGAAGGATAGGCAAATGGGCATATGCATTAATTTAGTATGACTTGACTTATGAACCATTAAGAGCATTAAAAGGTCAAGTTCTTGCTGATTTTATTGTTGAACCAGGTATTGATCTAGAAGATGAGATTAATTACCTTACTTTTACACCATGGAAGCTTTATTTCGATGGATCAGCTTGTAAAGAGGGCCAAAGTGTTGGTATAGTCATTTTTCTCCTAATGGTGCTGAATTTAAAACATGGAAGTAAAACATGTTGAAGCTTACAGTGATTCTTTGTTGGTGGTACAACAAGTTACTAGTGAATTTCAATGTGGAAAAGATCAAGATGCCCAAGAGGGGGGGTGAATTGGGCTTTTCTAAACTTTAGCAAGAATTAAAACCTATTAAGCCCAATTAACCCCCTTGTGCCTAGAAGTGTTTTTCTTTCTATTCTACCGCACAAAAGACAATGTCTATGCCACTCCTACTCTAGCAAAGCAATTCAATAGTGAATGAACAACAAGTATAATGTGGAATTGAATTGCTCAAAGGTAAATGCGTAAGTAAAGGAGTAGAAATGACATGACGATCTTTTTGCCGAGGTATCAACGTGTCGGCACACCCCCCTAGTCCTCGTTGGAGCACCCACGCAAGGGTATCGCTCCCCCTTGATCCGCGCAAGGATCAAGTGCTCAATACGAGCTGATTCTTCGCCACTCCGGCCCGGTGAATCGCTCGCTACCGGTCACAACTTGGCTTGGGTCATCCACAATGCCTTCGGATGATCACCAAGCTCTCCGATTGCCACCAAGCCGTCTAGGTGATGCCGATCACCAAGAGTAACAAGCAAGAACTCTCACTTGACCAACACAAGGCTAATGTGATGGGTGGATGCACACTTGCTACTCTCTTTTTTCACTAATGAGGTGTTTGATCACTCAATTATCAAATCTCTCAACCTCACTAGGCCTCTTGCACTCATTTGCAATCACAATGTGTTTGGCAACCTTTCAAATGAGCAAGAGAGGCAGCATGAATGAGGGGGAGGCATATTTATACCCCCCAATTCAAAACATGCACGAAGGGGTATGTCCATCCAGTTACACACTGACCGGACGCACCTGTCGGGGTGGCCGGACGCGTCCGGTCAGTGCCCTATGGCTAAATGACGTTAGCCCTGACACGTGTACGAAGCACTGACCGGACGCTACCATGCGTCCGATCACCACTGACCGGACGCGTCCGGTCAAGGATTTTACTCTCTGGAACCTCTCTGAGTTGGACCAGACCTGTCCCTCAGCGAGCACCACTAACCGGACGCATACCCTAGCGTCCGGTCCCTAGGGTTCGAGTGTCCGGTCGACATTTGAAGTCCAAAACGACTTCGGTTTGCGATGCTCCCTTCACGAACTTTCTTCCTTATGATCTTAGGGACCTTTCTAAGCTACCTAGAGCTTTGGTTAACAAGTGTGCACCACACCTAACTCAAAAGTCTCACCTAGGTCAAGCTACCCATTCAAACCCCCCTTAATAGTACGGCCAAAGATAAAACAAAGACCTATGCTACTCTAGGTGTCCTTCAACACCAAATGACACATAGAACTAGCCTATCACCGTCTTCGTCGTCCATCCTTTGAAAACCGAACAAATTCCATCATTAAGGGGACATGAATACCATAGTTCCCTCACGATCATCATTACCATGACCTAACTCAACTGTTTCTGCAAAACACACGTTAGTCATAGTAATTTACCGTTGTCATCCAATCACCGAAACCCACTGGGGGCCTAGATGCTCACAATCTCCCCCTTTTTGGTGATTGATGACAACCTCAAGTATGTTTTAAAAGAGAGGTGAGGTTTTCAATTACTTGGTTCATATAAGCATGTGACAATAAGATCAAAAAGGGTTAGGCATGCTTATACAAACCAAGTCCACATAAGTACTCAACATATAAGAATTAACACAAGTACTTATGAACAAGCTCATTTATCGGAGTATAAGTGTGAAAGCAAAGTAAATGAGCATAACCAGGTGACATGTTAATAAATAACGAGCGAAGCATAACATGTCACATCCAACAGAAATACACATATCGTACAAGTGCCAAAAGATAAACATGAATGCATATGAGTGCAAGGAGCACACAAAAGAACCGAGACCCTCTCACAAGCTCCCCCTTTGGCATCAAGAACCAAAGCCTAAGGGTCGGAAGATGGGACGGGAGCAGACGAGTCGGGCGACGAGGTACGCAGAAGAGCCTCAAACTGAGCAAGGATAGCCTCCTCGTCGGACGACGAACTGTGAGCTAGCTGACCCTCGGACACTGGACGTGTAGGAGAAGCAGTCTGGGTCTGCTTAGCTGACTCAGGAGCGGCCTCTGGCTTGGGAACCTCTGACTCTCGAGGAGGATCCACTGTCCCTGTCTCTATCACGGTGACGGTCAAAGAAGCCGCGGGAGCGGATTTGACAGGTAGAGGCTGACTCTGAGAGACCGGTGGCTCGGACGATGCTACTGAAGAAGGGAGAGTCTCTGTAGTACCAGTAGCGGGAGCTAGAGCTGAGGTCACCGGCAAGAGAAACTGAGGCGGGGTAGGCAGGCCGGTGAGCTCGCTGAACGAAGCCTCCAAACTTCGAGGGGTCACTAGAACCGACTCCGTCTGAGTAGGAGTGAAGCCCGAGCGAATCGGTGTGAACCCTGGCAGCTGCCCTGGCAGAGGCGAAGTAAACCACTGAGGATACTGCGGAAAGGGCGAGACCGTCGACGGAGGAACTGACGTGTAGTACGAGGTCGACGATCCAGACTGCTGTAGCTGAACCTGAGGTGGCGGCGGAGGTAACTGAGGAATAGCCGCCATCCTCTCCATGAAGGCAAGAGTCTGAGTCTGAAGTTGAATCATCTGCCGCTGGAGAGCGTCCTGGCGCTCCTGAGCCTGTGTTGCTGCCACTGCCTGTGCCTCGGCAAGTCTGGCCTGCTTCTAAGCCTGACGACGCTGCTCCTCAGCCTGACACTGAACCTCCTTAGAAAGCCGAGACTGCTGCTGCTCCATCCGAGAGAGAATGGCTAGAAGAGCTGGATCGGAGCCGGCCATACATGACGAGGAGGCCTCTGAGTCATGAGCTGCTAGTGGATGCATCCTCGGAAGAGGAGCATAGTCCTCGTCTGAGCTGTCAGTAGGAACCTCGGGAAGGTCGGCATCCTCTGCCTCTGCCTCAAGACCGGCAAGCTCTGCCTCTGCCAGCTGATGAACTGCCTTGTCCTGCTTAGCCTCTGTCTCGGTGACAACTGGCCGCTGACGCTGATCCCGGGGACGAGTGTCTGGATGAGCCCCGGCAATCTGGTGAGTGTCATACACGGGAAACTCCGTCGAAGAGTGAGTGAGCTCAGATAGCAGGGCCGGAATCATCTTCCTCATAAGTACGCAGATCCAGTGGGCGTAGGGAAGCTGCCTGTGACCCTTGAATCCCTCTGCAAGAGTGTCCTCCATCTCAGAAATAATGACATCCCAAATATCGAACTCTAGCTAGGAGACAAGGTGGTGAAGAAGCCAGATCTGAATGCGTGTCAACCCCTCTCTATATCCTGTCCGAGGTAGAATAGTACGCCTCATGACCTCATTCACAAGACGGGCCATCAGCGTCAAGTCACGAGGACGTCGGCTGGACCCCTCTCCGAACAGCTCTCGGAAGCAGGCACAAACCAAGTCTGCTGGAGGAATCTCGCCTGCATGAGGACGCCGAGGTGGCTCTGTCTCTCCATAGCACAAGGTGTGAATCTTGGTCGCATAGGCTGTCAGACCAAGGTACTCGTGGGCGCATGAACTGTAGAGCCTGTAGGACCTCCCTCTGAAAGCAAAGTGGAGAAACCGGTGATCCAAGGGGATCTAGAGAGACGCATAGAACTGTCGGACCCAATCCTCCACGTACTGGCCACTCCGTCCAAGTAGATCTACTAATCCCGGCGGGTAAGAGAGCATGGGACGAATGGCCTCTCCAGCAACTGCAACGATAGTCTCGAGCGGGCAGACTCTGTGAGGTCGAAGATGGACGCCGCTGTTGACATACGCTGTGTAGAAATCCTCCTGAAGTACTGTGTAGAAACCCACGGAGGCCTGAGGGTGCTGAGCGGCTGGAAACCACTCCTCGTAAGGGATCAGATGCAGGGCCTGCACCTGTCATGCTTTCGCGGTCCGCAGGTCCAAGTGCTCCACAGGTGGGGGTCCTTGTGGCCTCGGAGGGGGTCAACCACCCCGCCTCTACCCCTCAGGTCGAGGAGAAACCTGAGGGCGAGTACGGGTGGACCAGCGGACTGGCTACTGATCTGGCGGCTCCTCGGCCTGACCCTCTGCCTGGGTCTCTGTAGCTGCGCTAGGCTCTGGAGCTGAACCACCAGCTGAGGCTGAGGCGAGAGCTGAGGCTGCTTCTGACGGAAACCGAAAATCCAGAGGGAGGGCGTCAACTGGGTCGTCTAGAGAGTACTGCACATCGTGAAACCAGACCACTCCTCCCTCTGTCTGAACTAGAGACTGCACCTGCTGCTCTGTAAGCAAATCACGAACCCACTGGCCACTCTGCTGACCACTGCCGTGACTGCCCTGCTCTGAAGACTGGTCGTGAATACGAAGGCCGCCTGTCGAACCACCCTGCTCTGCTCTCTCAGCTGCCCGTGCTACTGCGAGAGTCATCTCTGAGTCATGGTCGAGACGCTTGCGCTTCTTGGACACAAGCATCTGCGTCCTCTTCCCCTTGCCACCAGAGGGAGGGCGTGGGGGAGGAGGATCTGCCCCGGGACCTCCGCCGACATTCTTGCAGCGAGTCATCGCTACAAGAGTAGAACCACTGCCAACTATGAAACACTGCCACTGAGAACCACTGGCAATCAATCCACAGTCACTGACAAAGAAGAAACTGGACGGAACCTCAGAGGCCTGGCCTCGTTCCGTATCCGCGAGCTTGGCCCTGGATTAAGCTGTCATTGTCACACTACTCATTGACAAGGTCCCGACTCGCTGCAAGAGATAGATAGGGATATATATAAGCATATAATCTAGAGATGAGAAACCTATCGGAAGCAAAACAAAGGAGAGAGAGACGAGGCGTGGCTTTGCTACCTGACGAGACGCGACAAACCGACGAGGCGGGGTAAGACACCGACACGTTCGGGAACCACAAGCGCCTGCCGGAAGGATCTGCGTGAGAGAATGTGCCAAAACGAGGTTAGATAGGCATGAACGTTGGTTTAGGCATTTCGACGAACAGGTGGCGCGCAGAGGTAAAGGTGGAGACATGGAAGCTCACTATGATGGCTGATGCGGGCCGAGGGGGGGCTTGCTGGAGAAGAGAGCTGACGAGGAGGAACTCCGGCGAACCGAGGATGGAATTCCGGCAAACGGCAAACGACGCCGGCGAGCTTCTCGGTATGGCGGGCGGGCGCACAGCCGCGCGGGCGCGAGGGGGGGGGGGGGGGGGGAGAAGCGGCGGCGCGGACGCGGTGGGGGAGGAACGATGGCGCGGCGGGGGTGGGGGAGGAGCGGCGGCGCGAGCGCGGTGGGGGAGGAACGTCGGCGCGGCGGGGGTGGGGGAGGAGCGGCGGCCGACGGCGAAGGGAGTGGCGGGTGCTTAGGGTTTCACGAGCTGGAGCTCGGGTGGGGGCGAGGTGGTGCGAGCGAGGATGAAGACAAGGATGGGGGCCCACGTGTCGGTCAGATAAACTTATTGCGCCCTTTAAGATGCGACCGGACTTACTCGCGAAATGACCGGACGCATGAAACTCACCGTCCGATCCAACACAGAGAGCTCCAGAACTGCGCAAATGGCGACCAGACGCGTCCTGTCCCACACGACCGGACGCACACATGCGTCCGATCAGAACTCAGCAAACGACCAAACGCACGCTCGGTCACCTGACCGGACGCGTCGATGACACTGTTTATCAGCGCTTGTGTTGCATTGACCGGACGCACAGGGTGAGTCCGGTCACAGCGTCCGGTCACAGGGAAAACCCTGTTTTGACTCGAATTTTCGCGCCTACTTCTCCCAACCATGTTCCAACTCAAATAAGTCGCAAATAAACACCAGTTGGAACCTAGATGAGTTACCTCTCTCAAACCCTCAAATTTTTCAAATAATTTGCCATACGCTAATTTAGTTTTCTAGATAAAATTGGCAATAAAACTCGAGGAGACAACATGTGGCCACCAAAACTAGGGGTCTCAACCATTAGGAGCCTCAAATGCTCCCCCTAGCGATGGACGAACACAGCGGTTGCTCAAAGCTTAACCAAAAAGGAACGACAAGGCAACACACATGCATATGCAATGCAATACGGAATTTGAATCTAGGTTGCTTGTCAAGTTTGCTCATGGGTAAGCTTCTTCACACGCTTTTTAGGGTGGTTATCTTAACCACGTCTGACAAACCTATGTGCATATCATAAATTAAACATGGCATATGATACAATGCAATGCAAAGAGAACCCCCTTTCACCTTTTGACAAAGTTACTTAGATCAAGCACATTAAGCTCACTTCGCAATCTACAAAGGTTGTTTTCATCTAGGGGTTTTGTGAAGATATCCGCCAATTGATCTTCGGTTCTAACTCCCTCTAAGGATATGTCTTTCTTGGAAACATGGTCTCTAAGAAAGTGATGGTGAATATCAATGTGCTTTGTGCGAGAGTGTTGAACCGGGTTGTTAGCAAGCTTAACCGCGCTCTCATTGTCACACAACAAAGGTACCCTTTCTAGAACTACACCATAGTCTAAAAGGGTTTGCTTCATGTAAAGGATTTGTGCACAACAAGCACCCGCAGCTATGTATTCCACCTCGGTGGTACACAAGGCCACACTATTTTGCTTTTTCGAACTCCATGAAACTAGTGATCTCCCAAGCAAATGGCACCCTCCGGATGTGCTTTTTCTATCTACTTTGCAACCCGCGTAATCTGAATCGGAATACCCAACGAGTTGGAAGTTAGCACCTTTGGGATACCAAAGGCCAATGCTTGGGGTGTCCTTTAGGTACCTAAGGATTCTCTTCACGGCTATGAGATGTGATTCCCTAGGATCGGCTTGAAAGCGAGCACACATGCACACACTAAACATGATGTCAGGCCTCGATGCGGTCAAATATAACAAGCTACCAATCATAGAACGGTAGAGAGTTTGATCAACCGGGTTACCTTCCACATCTAGGTCGAGATGTCCGTTTGTTGGCATTGGATTCTTGATAGGCTTGCAATCATCCATGTTGAAGAGCTTGAGGAGGTCTTTTGTATACTTCTCTTGAGATATAAAAGTCCCCTCCTTCAATTGCTTGACTTGGAAGCCTAGGAAGAATGTGAGCTCGCCAATCATGGACATTTCGAACTCCTTTGACATCAAGTCACCAAATTCCTTGCAATAGGCTTCATTTGTTGAGCCGAAGATGATATCATCGACGTAGACTTGACAAATGAAGATCTCTCCATCAAGCTTCTTGGTGAATAGTGTGGTGTTGACCTTCCCAATGGTGGATCCCTTCTCAATGAGGAAGTCCCGGAGGCGCTCGTACCATGCTCTTGGGGCTTGCTTGAGCCCATATAGCGCCTTGGACAACCTATAAACATGATTAGGATATCTAGGGTCTTCAAACCCGGGAGGTTGATCAACATAGACTAGTTCATTTATGAAGTCATTTAAAAATGCACTTTTCACATCCATTTGATATAATTTAATGTCATGATGTGATGCATATGCAAGGAAGATACATATGGCTTCAAGTCTTGCAACCGGTGCAGAGGTCTCTCCAAAATCCAATCCTTCAACTTGAGAGAACCCCTTTGCTACTAGCCTTGCCTTGTTTCTAACAACCTTGCCTTGATCATCTTGCTTGTTTCTAAACACCATTTTGTTCCAATGACTCTTGCGCCTTTGGGTCGCTCTTAAAGTGTCCAAACTTGGTTGCGGGTGAAGTTGTTTAATTCTTCATGCATAGCATTCACCCAATCCAGATCACCTAGAGCTTCATCTAAAATGGTAGGCTCAACAAGAGACACAAAGGAGTGATGTTCAATAAATAAAGCAAGTTTTTGAGATCGAGTCATTACACCCTTTGTTGGACTTCCTATGATGAGATCTTGAAGATGAGCTTGTAGTAGAGGAGTAGTCCTTCGATCAAACACTTGAGGGGCCGCTTGTGGAGCACCAACATCTTGAGCTTG
The DNA here is from genome assembly GCA_009763385.1 of Coix lacryma-jobi var. lacryma-jobi. Lineage (NCBI taxonomy): Eukaryota > Viridiplantae > Streptophyta > Magnoliopsida > Poales > Poaceae > Coix > Coix lacryma-jobi. The sequence goes on along the minus strand of VDCT01000238.1, from coordinate 746,931 downwards.
TACCACCATTTGATCATGGGAGACATGAGTGTCTTCATTTGGATCCCTCCCATCTTTGTCATCATCATGTGGTACATTGGATGAGGATGGCTTGTCAATGACTTGCACATCATCATCATCATCTTTAGGCTTGATGGCTCCAACTGGCATGTTCTTCATTGCTTCCCTCAATGGTTCATCACCTACATCATCAAGATTTTCATGCTCTCCTTGAGAGCCATTAGATTCATCGAATTCCACATCATATGTTTCTTCTACCATCCCGGTGGCATGGTTGAATACTCGATATGCTTTGGACTTCAATGAGTAACCAACAAGAAAAACAATATCACATCGGCGTTGGCGCTTCCCTAGGTGTTGGCGCTTCTTGTAGATGTAGCATTTGCACCCAAATACTCTAAAGAATGATATATCCGACTTCTTGTTGTTGAGTAGCTCATAGGGGGTCTTGCCAAGGAGACGATGGGGGAACAACCGGTTTGATGCATAGGAAGTGGTGTTGATTGCTTCCGCCCAAAATCTTTCCGGTGTAGTGTACTAATCTAACATTGTCCTTGCTAGGGTGATTAGTGTCCGATTCTTCCTCTCAACTACCCCATTTTGTTGTGGTGTGTAGGTTGCGGAGACTTCATGCTTGATCCCAACTTCATCACAATATTCTTCAATGTGGGTGTTGTCAAATTCCCTTCCATTATCACTTCTTATTTTCTTGATCTTCAAGTCAAACTCATTTTGAGCTCTCTTGGCAAACTTCTTGAATGAAGGGGTTGCTTCGGATTTGTCATGAAGAAAGAATACCCAAGTGTATCTAGAATAGTCATCAACAATCACTAGGCAATAGAGATTTCCACCCAAGCTAGCATATGTTGTTGGCCCAAATAGATCCATGTGAAGTAGCTCTAACTCTCTTGATGTTGATACAAAGGCTTTGGTTGGATGAGTATTTGCAACTTGCTTGCCGGCCTGACATGCACTACACAATTTGTCCTTCTCAAATTTGACATCCTTCAAGCCTCTAACCAAATCCTTCTTCAATAGCTTGTTGAGAGTGTTCATTCCCACATGAGCCAATCTTCAATGCCATAGCCAGCCAAGTGATTGCTTAGTGAACAAACATGTCTTCAAGTTGGCATCTTCGGAGGAGAAATCCACTAGATAGAGATTGTTGTATCTAAAGCCTTTGAATATCACTTGTGCATCATCTTTCTTGGTCACAACCACTTCTTTGTCGATGAACAAACATTGAAAGCCAAGATCATTGCCCAACGGATAGCAAGTTGAAGCTCAGTGATGCAACAAGAAGCACATTGGAGATGGTATGATCATTTGATATTGCCACTTTGCCCAATCCCTTGACATTGCCTTTTGAGTTGTCAACAAATGTATTCTTTTCTTGGTCATCGACATTCTCTTCTAGTGAGGTGAACATCCGGGGATCACCAGTCATATGTTGAGTGCAACCACTATCAATCACCCAATGAGATCCATCGGTCTTGTAGTTCACCTACACACACAAGAAATCAATCTTGAGCTTTTGGGACCCAAACTTGTTGAGATCCCTTAACCTTCTCAACTAGTGACTTTGCAACCCATATTTGCTTTGGCCTATTCTTGTTAGGAGGCCCCATGAACATGACTTTCATCTTGCCACTAGAGTCTTGTCTAAGCATGTAGTGAGCATTGAAAGCAAAGGGCCTAGCATGCTTGGGCAAGGGTGTGGGTTTTGGCTCTTCACAATCATGAGCAAAATGACCTTCTTTTTCACACTCATAACATCTTCCAATCTTCTTCTTCTTTGGCTTAGTGATGCTCTTGCGTTGCTTCATCTTCTCTTCAAGGAAGCCAATGCCATTTCTATTTGTCTTCATCACGGTGTTCATGAGTGGCTCACTTTGAAGACATTGACCCTTGGTGAATTTCTTCAATCCGGTGGTAAGGTGCTCCTTCTCTTTCTTGAGCATGTCATTCTCTTGTTGGAGCTCCAATTGAGATGGTGTCATTTTGTAGTCCCTTTCCATCTTCAATCTCTTGTATTCTTCTTTTAGCATGTCTAGCTCAAGTGACATGCTATAGTCATCATCATGAGTTTCAATGACAACTTGCTTGGTGGTTGTAAGCTTCTCTAGATCAACTTTGAGCTTTGCATTCTCATTCTTGATCTTGACATAGTCATCATAGTGATCGGCCTCAACCACTTTGTTGCCCTTGCCACTAGCTCTTTGCTCATCATGCTCACTAACTTAGTCCTCACAAGATGTTGCTATGTCACACTTAACAACAAGGTTAGGAGCATCATGTGTCTCATGAGAAAGTATATCATAAGCAACAGTGAGGGTATCATAATCCACTTTCACTTGAGTGTATTGTTCTTTGAGCAAAGCATAACTAGTGGTAAGATCACTATGCATCTTATCAAGTTTTTCATTTTTAGCTTTGAGCTCCTTGTTAGAGGACTTGAGCTCCTTGATAGATGATGACATAGTAGCAAGTTCATCTTTTAGCTCATCACTAGCATGTGTAGCATGATCATACTTCTCAACAAGAGATTCATTTTCATCAACAAGCTTTTCCATTTTTAGCTCTAGTCTTTCTTATGATTTTAGAGTAGTTGTTAAGCAAGGCAACTGTTGATGCTCACTAATGCTCATAATTAACCATCAACTATTGCATGAAATGACACTAAATGAATTACAAAGCATAGTTGTAGGGTTTGAAACTAACAAGTTCCACGAGTTTTGGTCCTCTCACTTGTTTTGTAGGACATCAATATTTCACCATATACAAGTACCTCAAGTGATGAATTGGAGTGCACCATTGCGAAGAGCTCGTCGAGACGATCGAAATGGACATATCATTTGCTATATTCGGAGTCCCGGATGAAAAGATATTAATTTCGTGACGAAATCTGCAAAAGAAGGATCTAGAAGACACCAGAAGACACCACGAGGCGGGCCACCACGTGGGCCCACTGGGCCAGACCGACCGGTCCCACCCCAGGACCGATCGGTCGGCCACGGAGCCCATTTTGCCTCCGCCTTCTGGAACCTTCTTCCACCGCCTCCTAGGATGCATCTCCACCGTCCCCGAAGTTGGTTTGATCCAAGGGCTCACGTTCCACGCTCCGGGCTATAAAACCAGACCCAGACCCCCCTCTCTAGGCATCTCAATCTTCATTATTCATCTCCACATCAGAAACTAGGGTTTCAATTAGAAGTAGAGGTCCCTCTAGATGAATCTCTTCTAGTTCATCTAGAATTAGATCTAGTTCTAGTTCTTCTAGTTCTAGTTCATCTAGTTCTAGTTCTTGTTCTAGTTGTCTAGTTCATCTAGTTGTAATTAGAGAGAGGAGGAGGAGAGAGCTGAGGAGGAGCCGGATCTGTCGGATCTTCCTCGATATTGTATTAGTGCAGCATCTGGTTCGTCTTCAAGTAATCTCTAGGTTCTTTAATTACTACTTCTAAGTATTATATTTAATTTCAGTTCTTACTTTATTTTATTTACTGGATCTTCGCTCGTATTGAGTGCTCTAGTTATCGTACGTAATTAGAGTAGTAAGCGTTAGTGTAGACATGGTGTCTAGACTAGGGTTTACCTGAGTTTGCGCCCAATCCTCCGGATAGTTGTGGTAGCTACAGGGGTGACCGCTTTGTAGATTGTTATAATCCACCACGTTAGGGTTGGTGTTTTCATAGAGCTTTTTGGCAGCCTTCTCCCGACTACCCTTTTCCCAGTCTTTCTCGAGAATCAGAAAGGTACTGTTGCTCTGAAGTAAGTAAAGTATAGTAAGCCTTTGATTAGATAGATCCGCTTAGAAAACCCTATCTCTCTCTAACCACATTACCATTCTTTTCTTGGACGTTCTTAATTCTTCTAGTACACTTCACGTTCCCCGTGGAAATCGATACCCTGGAATACTCTCGGGTGAAAGCTACATCGGTATCCGTGCGCTTGCGGATTATTCTGTGTGCGTTTAAAATACCCAAGAAGCTTTCTGGCGCCGTTGCCGGGGAACGGTAGCTGTTCTAGAATCGAACCAGGATCGTCTGTGTTTTTTTTCTTTTCCACCTTTTCCTTTTTCCACTACCTTTACCTCACCACCACACTTCTTACCACATGGATTTCACTCCTATCTTAAAATTCTTTGCTCCAAAGGGTGACTTGTTAGAGCCTCCACCATCATCACACCCCATTCTTATAGATGGCTATGAGCTTCACCCTGCTCTTATAGCCATGGTTCGGGAGAAATCCTTCTCTGGGTCAGAAGACGAAGATCCATACACTTACCTTAGGGAATTTGAGCAGTTGTGTTCTTGTCACACTATTGCTGGCATGACACAAGAGACCATTAAATGGAAATTATTCCCGTTCTCCCTTTTGGGAAGAGCAAGAAAATGGTATGATCATTCCGTAAGGGGCATAAATGGAAATTGAGATGAACTTCGGGACAACTTTTGTCTTGCTTTCTTCCCTCTTTTTCGAATCACTGATCTTAGAATTGAAGTTCTTACATTCAAACAAAAAGAGAAGGAGACGCTAGGAGCAGCTTGGGCTAGGTTCAAACACATTACCAATTCTAGCCCAAACCCTTCCTTGCCAGACCATGTGCTACACTTTCACTTTTATTGTGGTCTTAACAAGGAAGCTGCTCTACATCTCGATTTAGCTTTTGGCGGATCATTCTCACATAAACTTGTTAGTGAAGGAGGAGACATCCTAAATAAAATCCTTGAAGACACTCCTTACACTGGCATTTTTGATGAATTCCCAGAAGAAGAAGTCGAGCCTAACCCCGACCAACAGGAGGAGGAACACACAACCGAATTTGAAATTCCTTCAAATCTTTCTAATGATTTGGTTGTCGCAAAACCTTCTCTAGAGAAAACACCCCACACTTTAGAAAATGATGAACCCCATTCTTCGGTGTTCTTCTCTAAAATCGAGGAAGATGATATCAAAGAGCATGGAAGCTACTTCATAAATACCTCTTTAAATCCATGCTCATATGAGACATCTCCTGATTCAAGTGGTTTGTCTAACATTTCCACATTCGAGATTCTCAACCCCCTCACACTTTCTGTTTACAAAAACTTCAAAAGGGTGGTTGTAGATGCGTATGTTTATCACAAATTTTGTAGATCTCGTTGTGCTCTTAAGTTGGTGATGGAGGGGAAACCACTTCACCAAATCACATCTTGAAGGTTTCCCCAGGACAAGCTCAGTGTCCTAAAACAAGCACTTTACATATCAGTGTTCACCTTCCTGCTACACTGCCCTTGTGTAATGAGCATAGAGATATAATTGTTAAAATATTCCTTCGGGTATTCTTGTCACTAACCTTTGCAGGTCTGAAGCAAAAAGTTTGAAGGAATGACAAACACAAGGAATTTCTAACCAATCATTATGCAACATTGAATTACATTCATCCAATCTTGATTTTTGCAAATCTAAGCTTGGGGGATACACTTTGTAAGAACATCTCTTAACATGTTGCTATATTGGTTGTCCCTACCTTTAAGACATGCTCATGTGCTATACACTAATCGTGCTCTTTCATCACCAATTGAGTAAATCTCTTTAATGTTTTAATGCTACCTTCATCTACTATAGAATATGTTTAGGTTTGAAGTACTTTCATACATCTCTTAAATTGAGCATGGTGCCTAGTTTAGGAGTGATGATCTTGCTTTCAAAGGTTTTTTAGCTTAAAATGCCTTCCTAAATCAAATTAGACGTGGTGTCTAGGTTGATTTTTGAACTAATAGTATGCTATAGTGGATGTTGGATATTTTGTTGGACTAACCCCTGCAGGAAAACTTTCAATATCAATTTGGGAAAGTCCTGAGACGAACCCACACTGGAGATGAAGAGACACATTAACTACAACAACTTGCGCAAGGGAGACACAACTCACTAATCATGGAGAAGTGAGATCTGTAGAACAAGACAGAAGATGAGTGCCACAAAACAATACCTACAATCAAAGCACTCACTCCATGAAAATAGGTGAACAAGTCTGAGCTAGGCCACTGGAAGACAGAGACCATCGTACGGGCACTTGAATCCTCATCTCTCATATCAGACAGTACAAACACAAGCTAAAAGAGAGAGGTCCTGGTACGGACCTGAGGAACAACACACCTTCACTGATAGGTCAACGCATAGAGAAGGAAGGCTGATCCCTTTAAAGATGATCCCACTATGTCCTTCCTCCTCTCAAGCTCCCATCACTCAGGCCACTATGAGATGAGCAAGAGAAGACAAGCCATTCATGAACAACAACCAGCTAGACAAGAGAAGCATCCACAAGGTGGTTTGACACAATCACTCTTCAATGATAAAGGTAACATCTCAAGGTATGTGACCATCAGTTTAAAAGCTTCTCCTTAATTCTGGTATGTGCATAAATAAGAACCAAACATGTTTTAGTAGCACATTAATTGATCCAACCTAATCAACTCAACATGTTCAGTTCTTTACTCTTTGTTCCTAGCTTTACTCTCTTAACCAATGAGCTAAAATGTTATGGATCTAACCTTTGGAAGATGATATATCACAATCATGAAAATATCGACACATTATGCATAGATTATCCTTCCTTGGGTTAAACAATCTGATCTGTTAAATATTTTAAGGTGCTAATTTCATGCTCATCTTTTGATCCTATCACTCATGTTAAGATTGAATAGAATACATAAACAACAAGTTTATCTTGCTCGATGTGCCTAAGGTTAGAGAGGAATGAACAAAACTTTTGGTTCTGTTGGTGTTTTTCCACCAACAGAGCCCATGCACTTGATCTCTACCTTGTCTTTATGAGCAGGACACACTCTTGAGCAAAACATGGAGAAGTTTGTCACTCCCAAATTCTACAGAGTGAAGGTCCTAGATCTACAAAAACATGCACACTGAGCATGATGCTGCCAGCGTCCACAATTAACGCTTCATTTCAAACTACTGGACGAACAAATAACATGAGTGACACCATATCAAGAGGTATAAACAAGAAGGAATGATGGAAGATGTCGTAGTCAGAATTAGAGGTCATGAAGTCCCCACAGACTTCTTGATCCTCGACATGAGAAGAAGATGATGTCCACCTCATCCAAGGAAGACCATTCCTCTACGCTACAAGTACAATCATCTACAAGAGGAAATCCATTTTTCACTTTCCTGGAGAAAAGGCACGATGCAACTTCATCAGCTACATGCCCAATGAAGCACCTAAGAAGAACAGAAGTGAAAGACGCCGCTCTCAATGCCAAAGAAGACAAACTATCAACAATAGAGAGGCCAATCACGAAGAAGAAGCTATCGACACTGTCCCAGAAAAGAAAGAAGAAAAACCTCAAGACAGTGAACCACAGGAAGTGAAGACTCAGACCAAGAAAGTATGGAAGAAAAAGTCTGCACCTCAGAGGTACAATCAATAACAACTTTCTAAACGTCTGACATACCTTGGGAGGTCTGAACCAAGGGAAGGTCCGGTTCGTCGGACCTAAATATCCGAACCTTTGCCAAAAGGTAAAAATTGGTAGTTATCCTCATATTTATTTTCCTGCATATTTCTCATATTTAATTCTTAGTTATTTATTGCATCATCATATTTAATCATTGCATCATCATATTTAATTCACAAACATTTTAATTTTTGCATTGCATTAGAAAAGAAAATAACAATATTGCATTTGTTACACTACATCATAAACCATGAAGCCCCATGTGAATAATTCTATGGTGTGTAAAAACCCACAGGAATGTTCACCGTGGTGGCATAAAAAATAATAATATAATGCATACATTCATCCTGTTGCATTTTTCTCTTGCATCATAAAGATATTAATATACAAAAATATTGAGAAAGAGATCTTACTGAAACTCTGGGCAACTAAGGCTTAAGTGGCCAACCACTAACGCTTAATATGCTCCACAAGTTCTGTTGTCTATTTGAATTTTACAGGATCTGAAAGACCAAGAAAAGCTGACGAGCAAGTGAGTGTTCCATCTACTGTCGGAGCACTATCCAACAACCATCAATATCCATCAAAGCTTCGATAGAGGAAGTACATTTCCACTGCGAGTTCGCTACATGGCAAGAATGAATGACTACGTCAACATTCAGCTTGGGGGGAAAGCACCCCCGTGTATCCAGGTAAGTATCCTTATCCTCTTAAGTTTTCTTTCTATACATAAATCTAAAAATAAATATATATATAAATGTGGGCACATGAAGGCTCACCATTAATTAAAATGAAAAAAATATATGGGCACATGAAGGCTCCATGCTATTAAAGGAACCGGCTTGGGGGAGACGCACCCCCGTTATCTTCGTGATCCAGGTATGTCTTACTCATTATCTTAGTTATTTATAATAAAGTGTGTTAGGTTAAATAAATAGTGTGTTAAGTTTGCTTAGTTTGTTTTAAGAAGTTAATAATAAAAGAAGAACTCTCTCTCTAATCTTTTACATGGAAATGATGAATAGTTGCTCTATCTAATTTCGTTCAAGTACCTAGCCTTCAAAGCATGAGTTCTCCTTATTAATAATGATGCTTAAAAATAAAATTAAATTTATGGGTAGTAAATGCTTGATCCAGAGTCTAGGTAATTGACAGATATGATATGTGATGATCTGAGCTGCTATTATCTTGTTCTAAACAACACTAGAGTTCCGGAGATTTCTCAATATAAATATGACTAATAATGGCATTGAGTTAAATTAAGCTTTGTTGACCCTATGAGAAGTTATCATGCTATTGAATTGAGATCACTTACACATTCCATCCATCTTTCGCATAAATGCTCATGTTTATCTATTGTTATCCACTCAAAAGTTTGTTGGAAGCATGTGGCTATTGAAAAAAAAGAAAAAAAAAGAAGAGAAAAAAATCCGAGGAAATAAAAAGGGACAAGTGTCCGAAACCTCAAAAAGAAAGATCCCGAGGAAATAAAAAGGGACAAGTGTCCGGAACCTCGAAAAAAATAATAATGAAAAAAATGAATATCAGAAAAAAAATGGGCATGTGCCCGCCAGTAGAATTAGCCTGATAGCCATGTGTCTCTAATAAGCAGAAGACAGTGATATATTCAAAAGAGCATCCGCTTCAATTTTCCATACACATGCACTTCTTGACTCAATAGTGTGGTTGACTTTCTCTTTGGATCCTTTGTTTAATTTGGCAACATATGTTCTTAAACTTTTGAAAATTCATAAAAACTCTGGAATAATGGTGAAGTGAAAGAGCTAGAGACATGGTGCTTGATTTGATCGTTCTATCTTTCAATTACTCAAGATTCAAGGTAAAGTACTAAGCCCTGTGATGAATAATATGATACTTTTTTCTATTCCATATGAGAACTTTTGTTTGAATGCATGTATACTTGTTGGAAGTAAAGATTTTGCAGCAACTCCTGATCCATTGTTGAGATTGGCTTTGCTCGGGACTAGCAAAGGTTAAGCTTGGGGGAACTTGTTGATGCTCACTAATGCTCATAATTAACCATCAACTATTGCATGAAATGACACTAAATGAATTACAAAGCATAGTTGTAGGGTTTGAAACTAACAAGTTCCACGAGTTTTGGTGCTCTCACTTGTTTTGTAGGACATCAATATTTCACCATATACAAGTACCTCAAGTGATGAATTGGAGTGCACCATTGCGAAGAGCACGTCGAGACGATCGAAACGGACATATCATTTGCTATATTCGGAGTCCCGGATGAAAAGATATTAATTTTGCGACGAAATCTGCAAAAGAAGGATCTAGAAGACACCAGAAGACACCACGAGGCGGGCCACCACGTGGGCCCACTAGGCCAGACCGACCGGTCCCAACCTAGGACCGACCAGTCGGCCACGGAGCCCGTTTTGCCTCCGCCTTCTGGAACCTTCTTCCACCGCCTCCTAGGATGCATCTCCACCGTCCCCGAAGTCGGTTTGATCCAAGGGCTCACGTTCCACGCTCCGGGCTATAAAACCAGACCCAGACCCCCCTCTCCAGGCATCTCAATCTTCATTATTCATCTCCACATCAGAAACTAGGGTTTCAATTAGAAGTAGAGGTCCCTCTAGATGAATCTCTTCTAGTTCATCTAGAATTAGATCTAGTTCTAGTTCTTCTAGTTCTAGTTCTTGTTCTAGTTGTCTAGTTCATCTAGTTGTAATTAGAGAGAGGAGGAGGAGAGAGCTGAGGAGGAGCCGGATCTGTCGGAACTTCCTCGATATTGTATTAGTGCAGCATCTGGTTCTTCTTCAAGTAATCTCCAGGTTCTTTAATTACTACTTCTAAGTATTATATTTAATTTCAATTCTTACTTTATTTTATTTACTGGATCTCCGCTCGTATTGAGTGCTCTAGTTATCGTACGTAATTAGAGTAGTAAGCGTTAGTGTAGACATGGTGTCTAGTCTAGGGTTTACCTGAGTTTGCGCCCAATCCTCCGGATAGTTGTGGTAGCTACAAGGGTGACAACTTTGTATATTGTTATAATCCACCACGTTAGGGTTGGTGTTTTCGTAGAGCTTTTTGGCAGCCTTCTCCCAATTACCCTTTTCCCAGTCTTTCTCGAGAATCAGAAAGGTATTGTTGCTCCGAAATAAGTAAAGTATAGTAAGCCTTTGATTAGATAGATCCGCTTAGAAAACCCTATCTCTCTCTAACCACATTACCATTCTTTCTTGGACGTTCTTAATTCTTCTAGTACACTTCACGTTCCCCGTGGAAATCGATACCCTGGAATACTCTCGGGTGAAAGCTACATCGGTATCCGTGCGCTTGCGGATTATTCTGTGTGCGTTTAAAATACCCAACAGCAACAAGTTCATCATAAGACGGTGCCTCAAATTCACCATCACTATCACTATCACTAGAGTCGTCATCATTTTGTACCTTCCGATCACCCTTAGCCATAAGGCATAGGTGTGTAGAGGATGACGGTGATGGTGGTGGTGGTGGTGTAGAGGTGCCAATGACTAGTGCGGTCACCTTCTCCTTCTCATCATCACTATCTTCATTTGATGAACCACCGGAGGAGTCAATGTCGGTGAGCCAATCACCAACAATGTTGGCCTTGCCACCTTTCTTGTGGTATTGCTTCTTCTTCTTGCCATCCTTCTTGTATGGCTTCTCACTCTTCTTCTCATCTTCACTAGATGAGTCATATTTCTTGCCCTTGTGCTTGTTCTTGTAGCTCTCTTTCTTGGGCTTGGTGCATTGATGAGCAAGATGGCCAAGTTCACCGCAATTGTAGCAATCCATTTCGGAGATTGGCCTTCTCTTGCTACTGGTGAAGAACTTCTTCTTTCATGAGTCAAAGTTGACTCCATTATTGTGAAGCTTCTTCAACATCTTGGTGGTTCTTCTCACCATGAGAGCGATGTTGGAATCATCGTCTTCATCACTTGAGCTTTCATGATGCACCTCAATAGCCTTGGACTTGCCCTTCTTGTCATGGCTTGCTTTGAAGCCAAGTCCTTCTTCTTGTCGGTGGAAGAGCCACCACTTGGTGTGATGTGCATGTACATCTCATGCGCATTGATCTTTCCCAAGATTTGAGTTGGTGTAGCGATGGAAAGATCGCCTTGATGTAGCACCGTCACAATGTGTCCATATTTATCAATTGGGAGGACACAAAGAATCTTCCTCACAACATTGGATGGTTGCATTTGTGTGAGGCCAAGTCCATTGAGGTCTTCTACAAGAACATTCAAGCGTGAGTACATTTCATTTGCACTTTCATTAGTATGCATATCAAAAGAATGAAGCTTTTGCATAACTAAATGATAGCGTTCCTCACGCTCACTCTTGGTTCCCTCATGGAGCGCATAAATGTTTTCCCATAGATCATGGGCATTTTTGTGGTTCCGGACGCGGTTGAACACATCCTTGCAAATGCCTCTAAAAAGGATGTTTTTGGCTTTTGCATTCCATTTCTCATTTTCCTCCTCATTAGGAGTAAGGCTTGTGCCTTCCTTGGGCTTGGCAAAGCCGATGATCGCGGCTTCGCGGCATTTAACATCAAGCACTTCTAGGTATGACTTAATGTGAACAAGGGTGCCCGATCTTCCGAAAGGTTCTGGTAACTCTCGATTTGGTGGAAACGAGACACAAGTCGATCCGGCTTCCAAACAACACGATCCGAAACCCCGCAATCGCAGCACCACGTCTCCTCTGGTTATCAACTGGCGTTGCACGGTTGACCTCACCAAGAAGGCTAATCCTTGCCTGTGAATCGAAGAACACAAGCAAGAACAAGGTAGAATGCAACCAAATTGCAGATGTATGATTAATCTCACGAGTTGGGGTGTCACAAACCGATGAAACGGCGAAACTGTTATGAACAGAATAATCTAAGCAAAACCCAAACCCTAACTTAGGCGGCGGCTACTGATTATATAGCGTAAGGGGCGTCCAAGGACCTCTACTCACGTCACTAAGGTGCCCTAACAAGTTACAAGGCCCAAACGGCCCAAAAGACGGCGACGCAGTACCCTAACAAATTCTGGACGTCAAATTGTTTCGACGATTCCCGTTGATTCCGACAGAGTTTTAACCTCAAAACAAATCCATTGGTTAGCTTATCAAATTATCTTTCCATCCATATGTGGATCATCGAAAACGGAGTCCGTATGTGACCTGGGCGTCCGTTTTACCGCTGGCTGCTCCTGGATTCCGAGATGGACTCGAACTTGACACGGATTGGGCCTCCAACTTGGGTTGGACGACTTGGCTGCCCTTCCAAGGTGGTGGCCAAGGAGGAGGACGCCTTTGAGCATCCTTGGGCTCTTCTCCACTTATTTTGGGTATGCTCCAACTTGGGCCAGGATCCCAAGGTTGCATGACAAGCCCATGTCGATGTCGTAGCACCCGGCAGAAATAGTAGCAGATTGTCGTGACCATTTGAAGACCTTGTTGATGTGATATTGAGATGGGACCAAATCTATTTGAAAGCCATCAAGTGCTCATTGACCTCAATCGCACTCCGGATAGATGAGTTATGGTCTTTCCACTGAAGCACTGTCGGGTTGTCGACGAACTTTGATAGACTTACACTTCGAGATATGTTTGTATCTACAAGCAAATAATGACATGTACATGTGGAACCAAATGAATTATACCAAAAATCTCTATGTAAATGTAGGAACGAGCTCACCTTATAATCAACGGTCGTATCCGAAGGTCTCATGCCCTCATCATCCTCCCCTTCTTGACAACAAACCGTCCTCGGTTTTAGCTTAGTTAAAGGACATGTTGTAGGTACTAGCCAATATTGCTCCTTTTCATGAAATCTAACATGTTGTTTTATAACAAAACTTGGGGATCTTGACAAGACATGATTATGGCCATTGTAGCCCTCTAATTGATCATATTGTTGCATATGAAAAGGAGATTTCAGATTTGAACAAATATAAACCCGGTGTACCATATACTCTCCTTTATAATTATACTTGCCAATAAAGTGATATGTACATCTAGACAACCATGGCAAATCAATGCACAAAAATTTCCCCTTCAAATTACTTAAAGCACATAGAGTATCAAACTCAATATAACCCAAAGTATTTAAAGAAGATAATAATTCTAGCTCATCTTTTTCAATAGCAATTGGAAGCAAATGACTATTTTCAGCAAAAGTATTTTCATCCAAAATAATAGAATCAAAATCATTCACTAGTTGTGACACAGGTATTCTCAAAGCACTATCACACAACTCTTCTTTATCACAATGATTAGTTGAACAATTATTTTGTGACAAAGATAAATAAGATTTAGTGTCCCCTAAATGTTGCTCTATTATAGCATGAGTGGTGGATAATTTGAGCACATCATCATCAATTTCATCAATATAAGATTTTGTAGCAAGTACAAAAGAATCATTCAATTTAGATACTTGGTAATTTTCGGATTTCATATATAATTCTTTCTTTTCAACAGCAACTCTATCTTCAATAATCTGTATAATTTCAACATGCATTAAAATTTTACCTAACTCTTGAGTGGACGTGGGTGGTGGTGGTGAAGATGTTGTTGCAGTGGCAAAAGTGGCCACTCGCTTGCTTATCACATTCTCATGTCCCTGCAATTCTTTTTCTACACACAAAGCAAACTGAAACAACTTGTTGATATTATCAAATTCTTTATAATCAACAATATCCCGAATTTCACATCTCAAACCCGAATAAAATCGAAGAATTGAATCATCGGGTCCCTCCACTATACCACCACGAAACAAATCCTTTTGAAGCTCATCATAGTAATCCTGCACAGATTTATCTCCCTGATCTAATTGCATCAAATTCTTACAAAGTTTTCTATAATAAGATGGGGGAATAAATCTATCACGCATAGAAACCTTAAGCTCTTCCCATGTACGAGGTGTGACACCATCTGCTGCTAAACCAGTCCACCAAATATAAGCAAAATCTTTAAACTCACTGGTGGCTTGTCTAACTCTATGTTGTTCAGGTACTTTGTGGGCACTAAATTTCTTCTGTACTATCATCTCCCAATCAAGATATCCCTCAGCATCATAATGTCCCAAAAAAGAAGGTATAGTAAATTTAACTTTAGCATAAGGATCTTCAGGAGCTCGATTACACATACCTCGATTGTGGTGGTGATGTGGAATTCCACCCATACCTGTGGTGTTAGTGCGAAGACTACGTCGTAATCTGTTTTGCATCGTCAACATTGGATCAACATCATACACCTCATCACCATCGTTGCTTCCAGTTGCATCTTCGTTGTGTGAAGGGTGGTTTTCCAAAGCATTTACCCTGTCGGTTAACTCAGATGACCCTTTGTCCACCCGCTCAATCGCATTTGCAAGTTTCATCTCAATTATAGCTTCAGTGATAGCCTTGATGACTGTCTCCTTCATCTCCTTTTGACCATTGTCTATAATAGCTTGTAGTTGCTTTTTGCTGACACACTCCTTGAAGTTCTTCGGTGTTTTATCTCCATCAACTGACATTGTGGACACAAAAACAACAACAAACAGTGAAGGTTATCCCTAATAATCGTACTAAAGGGTGGAGTGGTGCCTTTCAATCAAGATCAGCAAATGGTAAACACCTTACGAAGCTCTTACCAGTGTTCTTACCCGCAAAGCAAAGGATACCTGGAAGACGTAGACCGCGATTGCCGGGATCACAAACCTATGTTGTTCTGAAGAATGTGGAGCTTGGAAGGCAAACAAAGAGAATAATATATATGTGGCACACAAGTCAGTAACAGATAGCAATATTGAATAAATGTTCAAAGTACTTGTCCTAGTTGCTGGCCTATATATATGTTCCTATCACCTGTTGTGATAAACAAGGGAGTGAAACAAGGATGAAAGGAAACAAGTATGGAAGATAGCAACAACTAGGAAAGACAAAAGACACCACAAATAACAGAGCTATTATGTGTTCCTTGTGTGCTCCTTTTCTCTTCTCTTCTCTTTTACTATTTTTTCTTTTTTTTTCTTGTTCAAACTTTTTTTTCTTTCTTTTGACCTTTTGATATTTTTTCTCAGTAAGAATCACACAAGAACAAACCACAAAAAAAATTTGAGCTCAATTGCATAAAAGATGTGGCCTAAAGAAAATTAGGATCCTTCTATGAAAGGTATGTCAAAACTTGTGGACCTGAAAACTCGATTTTCCTGATCTAATTTGACAATTCTAATTTTTACGAACCAGCTTTGCTGGGATAAAACGGATCTAAAATTTTCTGGCGTTCTCCATAGATATAAATTTGGCCTCGTTTCGAGTTCGGATGGAAAAGTTATGACTGTTTTATGAAAGACAGTCCGAATCAGGGTTTTATGTGGACACAAGATGCAAATCGAATGGTGATACGAGATGGTGATGGACGGAGAGATTAACACAAACAAGCAAAGAACACAATCTAAACCAGCAACAAAACCTTGACCAAGGACACAAACTCAATACTACGAACTCTGAAACCGAAATATGCAAAGGCTATGACGCGGAAGGTTCTAGGATAGGAAAACAAATATGGCACTGGACTATGGGACAAAGGAAAAACACTCGAAACTAATGGTAGATGTGAACCTGATGGTATACCTGAAGCTTTGATTACCACTTAATGTGAACAAGGGTGGCCGATCTTCCGAAAGGTTCAGGTAACTCTTGATTTGGTGGAAACGAGACACAAGTCGATCCGGCTTCCGAACAACACGATCCGAAACCCCGCAATCGCAGCACCACGTCTCCTCTGGTTATCAACCGGCGTTGCATGGTTGACCTCGCCAAGAAGGCTAATCCTTGCCTGTGAATCAAAGAACACAAGCAAGAACAAGGTAGAATGCAACCAAATTGCAGATGTATGATTAATCTCACGAGTTGGGGTGTCACCAACCGATGAAACGGTGAAACTGTTATGAACAGAATAATCTAAGCAAAACCCAAACCCTAACTTAGGTGGCGGCTACTGATTATATAGCGTAAGGGGCGTCCAAGGACCTCTACTCACGTCACTAAGGTGCCCTAACAAGTTACAAGGCCCAAACGGCCCAAAAGACGGCGACGCAGCACTCTGACAAATTCTGGATGTCAACTTCTTTCGACGATTCCCGTTGAATCCCATAGAGTTTTAACCTCAAACAAAATCCATTGGTTAGATTATCAAATTATCTTTCGATCCATATATGGATCATCGAAAACAGAGTCCGTATGTGACCTGGGCGTCCATTTTACCGCTGGCTGCTCCTGGATTCCGAGATGGACTCGAACTTGACACAGATTGGGCCTCCAACTTGGGTTGGACGACTTGACTGCCCTTCTAAGGTAGTGTCCAAGGAGGACGACGTCTTTGAGCATCCTTGGGCTCTTATCCACTTATTTTGGGTGTGCTCCAACTTGGGCCAGGATCCCAAGGTTGCATGACAAGCCCATGTCGATGTCATAGCACCCGGCAGAAATAGTAGCAGATTGTCGAGACCATTTGAAGACCTTGTTGATTTGATATTGAGATGGGACTGGATCTATTTGAAAGCTTATCAAATAAGCTTTCCATCAAGTGCTCATTGTCCTCAATCGCACTCCGGATGGATGAGTTATGGTCTTTCCACTGAAGCATTGTCCGGTTGTCGACGAACTTTGATAGACTTACACTTCGAGATATGTTTGTATCTACAAGCAAATAATGACATGTACATGTGGAACCAAATGAATTATACCAAAAATCTTTATGTAAATGTAGGAACCAGCTCACCTTATAATCAATGGTCGTATCCGAAGGTCTCATGCCATCATCTTGACACGGATTGGGCCTCCAACTTGGGTTGGACGACTTGGCTGCCCTTCTAAGGTGGTGCCAAGGAGGAGGACGTCTTTGAGCATCCTTGGGCTCTTCTCCACTTATTTTTGGTGTGCTCCAACTTGGGCCAGGATCCCAAGGTTCCATGACAAGCCCATGTCGACGTCGTAGCACCCAGCAGAAATTGTAGCAGATTGTCGTGACCATTTGAAGACCTTGTTGATGTGATATTGAGATGGGACCTGATCTATTTGAAAGCTTATCAAATAAGCTTTCCATCAAGTGCTCATTGACCTCAATCGCACTCCGGATGGATGAGTTATGGTCGTTCCACTGAAGCACTGTCGGGTTGTCGACGAACTTTGATAGACTTACACTTCGAGATATGTTTGTATCTACAAGCAAATAATGACATGTACATGTGGAACCAAATGAATTATACCAAAAATCTTTATGTAAATGTAGGAACGAGCTCACCTTATAATCAACGGTCGTATCCGAAGGTCTCATGCCCTCATCACGACTCCATACGGATTTTCCAATATGGGAAGTCGTCTCCCTCGAACATGGGAGGTGGTCCATCACCTCCGGACATCTTAACTCTAGGCTGTTAAGCCTAAATCGAGAGCACGAGACTCCAATACCAATTGAAAGGATGAAGATGCCCAAGAGGGGGGGGTGGTGAATTGGGCTTTTCTAAACTTTAGCAAGAATTAAAACCTATTAAGCCCAATTAACCCCCTTGTGCCTAGAAGTGTGTTTCTTTCTATTCAGCCGCACAAAAAACCAAGTCTATGCCACTCCTACTCTAGCAAAGCAATTCAATAGTGAATGAACATCAAGTATAATGCGGAATTGAATTGCTCAAAGGTAAATGCGTAAGTAAAGGAGTAGAAATGACAAGACGATCTTTTTGCCGAGGTATCGACGTGTCGGCACACCCCCCTAGTCCTCGTTGGAGCACCCGCGCAAGGGTATCGCTCCCCCTTGATCCGCGCAAGGATCAAGTGCTCAATACGAGCTGATTCTTCGCCACTCCGGCCCGGTGATTCGCTCGCTACTGGTCACAACTTGGCTTGGGTCATCCACAATGCCTCCGGATGATCACCAAGCTCTCCGATCGCCACCAAGCCGTCTAGGTGATGCCGATCACCAAGAGTAACAAGCAAGAACTTGCAATGAGGTGTTTGATCACTCAATTATCAAATCTCTCAACCTCACTAGGCCTCTTGCACTCACTTGCAATCACAATGTGTTTGGCAACCTTTCAAATGAGCAAGAGAGGCAACATGAATGAGGGGGAGGCATATTTATACCCCCCATTTCAAAACATGCACGAAGGGGTAAGTCCAGCCAGTTACACACTGACCGGACGCACCTGTCGGGGTGACCGGACGCGTCCGGTCAGTGCCCAACAGCTAAATGACGTTAGCCCTGAGACCTGTACGAAGCACTGACCGGACGCTCCCATGCGTCCGATCACCACTGACCAGACGCGTCCGATCAAGGATTTTACTCTCTGGAACCTCTCTGAGTTGGACCGGACTCACCCTCCTGGTGCGTCTGGTCAACTGCTGAGGGAGTGTCCGGTCAAGGCCAAACCTGTCCCTCAGCGAGCACCACTGACCGGACGCATACCCTAGCGTCCTGTCCCTAGGGTTCGAGCGTCCGGTCGACATTTGAAGTCCAAAATGACTTCGGTTTGCGACGCTCCCTTCATGAACTTTTGTTCCTTATGATCTTAGGGACCTTTCTAAGCTACCTAGGGCTTTGGTTAACAAGTGTGCACCACACCTAACTCAAAAGTCTCACCTAGGTCAAGCTACCCATTCAAACCCCCCTTAATAGTACGGCCAAAGATAAAACAAAGACCTATGCTACTCTAAGTGTCCTTCAACACCAAATGACACTTAGAACTAGCCTATCACCGTCTTCGTCGTCCATCCTTTGAAAACCGAACGAATTCCATCATTAAGGGGACATGAATACCATAGTGCCCTCACGATCATCATTACCATGACCTAACTCAACTCACGTTAGTCATAGTAATTTACCGTTGTCATCCAATCACCGAAACCCACTGGGGGCCTAGATTCTCACAAATGTTTAGAAGGATCACTAAATGCTTATCTTGATATGTGCTCGATATCATTACTCGGTTTGTCGAATTCCAAATTCGGCATATTCCAAGGCATGAAAACCATGAAGCTAACATGTTAGCTCAATGAGCATCTGGATATGACGTCGGTAGGCGTAATTTTCATATAAAAGAAAAGCCGATGCATCAAACTTTGAATTTTTTATGTGCAGGTTACGAAAAACCGACTCAGTCGGCTCGCCCAGTTGACCAAGTCGGATCTAAACCGACTCAGTCAGTTTGCCCAGTCGGTTTGGTCGGTTCCCATACGGCCAACTCAGTGGAACTCCCAGATCGGCCCGAATTGATTTCTAATGAAAGTGAGGCCGATTTGGAGGATTGAAGGACTCCCTTGTTAAAATATTATCGTGATCGAAGTACTAAAGTTGATAAAAGTGTTCGGCGGAGTGCGTTTAGTACGTGCTGCATAATGATGAGCTTTATCAAAGGACCGCCCAAGATTTATTGCTTAAATGCTTGGGATCCGATCAAGCAAAGGTGGGCTATGAGAGAGGTCCATGAAGGTATTTGTGGTACACATCAATCGGCGCCGAAGATGAAGTGATTGTTGCGTAGAGCCAGTTTTTATTGGCCTACTATGATGGCCGATTTCTTTCGCTACTATCAAGGATGTGAAGAGTGCCAACGGTTCAGAAATATACAGCTTGTGCATGCTGCCATGCTTCATCCTATCATCAAACCATGACCTTTTCGTGGTTGGGGGCTAGACTTCATTGGTCAGATTCATCACCCATCTTCAAAGGGGCATCGTTTCATCTTGATCGCTACAGATAACTTTACTAAATGGACTGAAGCGGTACCTTTGAAGAACATGACACATAAGGAGGTAATTGAGTTTATCACTGAGCATATTATACATAGATTCGACATCCCTCAAACGTTAACTACAGATCAAGGGACGTCCTTCATCTCTAAGGAGGTACGGGATTTTGCCGAATTATATAAATTAAAAATGATCAACTCATCTCCATACTATGCTCAAGCTAATGGACAAGCTGAGTCTAGTAATAAGACTTTGATCAAGCTCATCAAGAAGAAGATTGAGGATAACCCGAGGAGGTGGCATGAGGTTTTGTCTGAAGCTTTATGGGCGCATGGTATATCAAGGCATGGTGCTACAAAGGTTACTCCTTTTGAGTTAGTATATGGTCAAGAAGCCGTGTTACCTGTTGAGGTAAATCTAGATGCATATAGACTTGCTGAGCAAAATGATTTATCTGTTGTTATGTATCATGATGCGATGATGGACAACATCGATGAGGTGACCGATAAAAGATTAAGAGCTCTCAAGGAGATGGAGAAAGACAAGGCCTGGGTTGCCAAAGCTTACAATAAGAAAGTAAGAAGCAAGTCATTCCAAGTGGGGGAGTGAAAGGTCCGAATGGCTAGAGGGGGGGGGTGAATAGCCAATTCAAAAATCTAGAAACCTGAAACTCAAAGCTCAAAAACGAGTATCAGATTGCACAGTCGGTACTACCGACTATAGGGGCCGGTACTACCGAGGTCGGTACTACCGGCTCTACAGGTCGGTACTACCGACAACCTAAAAACTGCTACGAGATCGAGATAGAGGAGATGCAAAGTGGATCTAGCACATACCAATGTTTCCCTAGGAGATGTAGATGAAGTTTATACCTTATCCAAGCAGTGGCTCCTCCCAAAAGTGTAGATCGAGCCTTCTCACACCTAAGAACGAGAGAGGAGGGAGGAAGAACGCGAAGAACAAGAATGCAAACGAAATAATCAAAGATGCAAATCCAACAAGCACACGAGACACGAGATTTAACCCGAGGTTCGGCCACTTCACCAAGAAACACCTACGTCCCCGTTGTTGAGGTGACCACGAAGGTCGGAGTCTCTTTCACCTCCTTGCCTCACTCAAGCAACCACAAAGGCTAGTTGAGTTTCTTCACTAAGAATCAAGGGGTAATACAAACACTTCGGAGTGCCCTCACAAATGAATCAATCACGGGCAACAACCGAAGAACACCTAACCGGCTAGGATTCCAAGAACCCAAGAGTAAATAACACAAATCAAGCCGGTGAGATGTTGGATCCAAGTGCTCTAGACATAGATTGATGTGTTTCACTCTCTAATCTCACTTCCCTAGCTCAAAGCTTGCAAGAGATTCACTCTAGAATCAAAGGGGGAGAGAGAGGAGGTTAGTCAACACTTGGGAGCTCTCTTTCTTGTGTTTGGGCGCAATGAATAGAAGAGGTAACAGTTAGAAGCCGCCGAGCGGCTACTTAAACAAGTCAACTGCGCCACGGTCGGTAGTACCGACCCCCTTGGTCGGTAGTACCGACCGTACTAAATATAACCGTTACAACGACCTTTGACCAGATGGAACAACCGACCCTTGGTCGGTGCCATCGGAGGTCGGTAGTACCGACCCTATGGCAGTACTACCGCCAGGCCAAACTGCCTACATCCAGAGAGCATCCAAAACACTTCCAGACCATGGTACCACCGACCCCCTGGTCAGTGCTACCGAGGGTCGGTACTACCGACCCTATAGCGGTACAACCGCCAGGTCAAACTGACCACTTCCAAAGAGCACCAAACTTTCTCAAAACATTAGAGCCACCAACGGTCGGTAGTACCGACCCTTGGCGGTACTACCGACAGGCCAAGACTGGACCTACACAGAGAGGGTGAAAAACGTCCTGGATCCTTGGTACTACCGACCAGGAGGTCGGTACTACCGAGGCCAGTAGTACCGGCCCTATGGCGGTACTACCGCTAAGTCACCTGAGACCAAATCCAGAGAGCCTTGCACACAACACCCTTGGGTGGTACTACCGACCCCCTTGGGCGGTACTACTGACCACACCCAGAAAACCTCTATGTGTTCGTGAGTGCGTGGTGTCTCTCAAGCGCTAGAAGTTAGTCGTCATGAGCACTTTTCTCCACATCTAGCTAACCTCAAATGTATCCCTCTTGATAGTCCGGCTTGCCTATTACTCAAGATCAAATATAAAACTAAAGTCTCAACTTGAGCAATGGCATCTTTCCCTTTTTCCATTTCACCAAAGATAGAGCATGTGATCGCTTGAGAACTTGTGGCCATCACCATCTAACATGGTTGCCACTTTGCTAACTCCACCAATGGCTTGGTCGTAATCCTTTTCTATTAGCTACACACATGCTTCGCAAAAGGATTAGACCAAAATAGGTTTCATCAATTAACCAAAACCAAACTAGGGCTTTCAATCTCCCCCTTTTTGGTAATTGATGACAACCTATACAAAGATATGTAATTTAAATTTGAGTAACCACATTGATGGTATTAGCTCCCCCTACATATGTGCTATAGAGTTTGGTTCTAAAATTGGCACATATGTATGGATATGAAATATGGGCGAGCAACACTATCAATGATGATGCTAAGGCATAAGAATGGACCTTTGAAGCGTGATACCAATCAGAGTGCACATGTTATACCATCCTTAGCATCATTATTTACTAGACATACATCAAAACTCAAGAACCCCGTGAGATCAATATTTATAATAAAGTTCTTGAACCATTTGAAACAACAATAAGTCTAGTTGCAATCCTATACATTGCTAATTTAAACAATTCATCAATCAAGTCTTATCACTAGCATTCATCACATAAGCATGAATATCAATATAAATAGCTTATGCAATGCAACATACATGTTTATAAGCTTGCTCCCCCTATTTGTATGTTCAAATTTTGAGAGTTCAAGCTTCGAACCACTTGACATTTTATCCCCTTTTGTCTTTGTTACTCCCCCTTCCACTAGCATATATCTTTGTACATATATCTTTATAGCACTTTCTTTCTCCCCCTTTGTCAACAATTATCATAAAGGTGGAACAGAATTTTAAAGAAGGAGGCAACATTCATCATGAGATACATATGAGGAGATCAAACTAAGTCAAGGTATGGCTTAATCTAGCTCATGAACAAAAGGTATTTAACACGGTTTGCTCTAGAGTAAGCTTCTTCACACATCTTACAATGGTTATCTTACTCACGTTGGTTAAACACATTTTGCTCACTTTACTAGATCAAACACTAGAGTTACAAGCTCACAAACAAGTTATATGCTGCCACTAGATCAAGTCAAACATAGAAGCAATAGTGGCACCATATATACTTCAAAAACATTTGATTTACCATGAATGAACCTAGATAAGCAATGTGATGGCTATATGCACTAAAGCACAACCTAATAAGAATGAATGCACATGCCAAACAATTTCACCTTTGCTTTGTCAGAGGAGAGGCATGTTATATGTGGGGGTGCATTCAACTCATATTGGAGAAATCAAGAATATTCAATTCATTCCTTAGCTTGCAAAATCTTCTCTCATCTAATGGCTTGGTGAAGATATCGGCAAGTTGATCATCGGTGCCCACACTTTCAATAGATATATCTTTCTTTGCTTGATGATCTCTAATGAAGTGATGCCTTATGTCAATGTGCTTTGTTCTTGAATGTTGAACCGGGTTGGTGGCTATTTTGACGGAGCTCTCATTATCACATAGCAATGGGACTTGTCCAAACTTGACTCCATAATCTTGCAATGTAGCTTTCATCCATAACAATTGTGCACAACAACTACCCGCGGATATGTATTCGGCTTCAGCGGTAGAGAGTGCAACACTATTTTGCTTCTTTGATGACCATGAGACAAGTGATCTTTCAAGCAATTGACAAGTGTCCGATGTGCTCTTCCTATCCACCTTGCATCCCGCATAATCTAAATCCGAGTATCCAATCAATTCAAATTGAGAGCCCTTGGGATACCATAGTCCAACATTTGGAGTGTGCTTCAAATATCTCAACATTCTTTTGGTTGCCTTCAAATGACTTTCCCTTGGAGAAGCTTGGAACCTTGCACACATGCATACACTAAACATAACATCCGGCCTTGATGCAGTCACATAGAGTAGACTTCCAATCATTGACCGATATAGCTTTTGATCCACCGTGTCACCACTAGAGTCACTATCCAAATGTCCATTTGTGCCCATTGGAGTGGTTATTGCTTTAGCTTCATCGAACCCAAACTTCTTGAGCATGTCCTTGTTGTACTTGCCTTGACTAACAAAAGTGCCTTTCTTCATTTGCTTGATTTGTAGACCAAGGAAGTAACTAAGCTCTCCAATCATAGACATCTCAAATTCTTTAGCCATCATCTCCCTAAACTCTTCACAAAAGTCTTGGTTGGTTGATCCAAAGATAATGTCATCCACATAGATTTGCGACACAAACAAGCTACTTTCAATCTTCTTGGTGAAGAGAGTGGTGTCAACTTTCCCAATCTTGAACCCTTTTGCTAACAAGAAGTCCCTCAATCTTTCATACCAAGCTCTAGGTGCTTGCTTCAACCCATATAGTGCCTTCTTGAGCTTGTACACATAGTTGGGCTTCTTCAAGTCTTCGAACCCGGGAGGTTGCTCAACATACACTAACTCATTGATGAATCCATTGAGAAAAGCACTCTTCACATCCATTTGATAGAGCTTGATGTTGTGAGCACAAGCATATGCAAGTAGGATTCTAATGGCTTCCAATCTAGCAACCGGTGCATAGGTTTCTCCAAAGTCAATTCCTTCCATTTCAGTGTATCCTTGTGCAACCAATCTTGCTTTATTCCTTACAACAATGCCATCTTCATCTTGCTTGTTCCAGAAGACCCATCTTGTACCAATAACATTTGTGTTCTTTGGTCTTTCCACTAACTCCCAAACATCATTGCGGGTGAAGTTGTTCAACTCTTCATGCATTGCGTTCACCCAATCAACATCTATCAAAGCTTCATCAATCTTTGTTGGCTCAATAGATGATACAAATGAGTAGTGTTAACAAAATGAAGCCAATCTTGATCTTGTTTGCACACCTCTTCTTATGTCACCAACAATTTGGTCTAAAGGATGATCTCTTGCAATGTGTGTTGGTTGGAGCACTTGTTCCGGTTGAGCACTTGCACTTGTACTAGCATCTTGTTGATCTTGAGAACCACTAGAGCTTGCAACATCATTGCCATGCATGGTTGGAGGAGAAAGCACTTGATCTTTGTCATCTTCTATGTCAATCACTTGCTTTGGCCTTATATCACCAATGTCCATGTTCTTCATAGCTTCCACCAACTGTGTTCCTCTCACATCACCTAGATTGTCTTGTTCTTCATGAGAGCCATTTGTTTCATCAAACTCAACATCATGGACTTCTTCAATTATTCTTGTTGTGTTGTTCCATACTCTATAAGCCTTGCTTGTAGTGGAGTAACCAAGTAGAAACCCTTCATCACACTTCTTCTCAAACTTGCCAAGTCTTGTGCCCTTCTTCAATATGTAGCATTTGCACCCAAAGACCCGAAAATAAGCAATGTTGGGCTTTCTATCATTGAGGAGCTCATATGGTGTCTTTTTCAATAGAGGGTGACAATAGAGCCGATTGCTATAATAGCATGCCGTGTTGATTGCTTCGGCCCAAAAGGAATCACTCACATTGTATTCACTAAGCATGGATCTTGACATGTCAATGAGTGTCCTATTCTTCCTTTCAAATATCCCATTGGATTGAGGTGTATACTTGGCCGAGAATTGATGCTTGATTCCATACTCATCACATAACTCATTAACTCTTGTATTTCTAAACTCACTTCCATTGTCACTTCTCACTTTCTTGATTCTTCTATCAAACTCATTTTGACTTCTTTTGACAAAGGTTTTGAATACCCCAAACACTTCACTTTTGTCAACAAGAAAGAAGACCCATGTGTATCTTGTATAGTCATCCACTAGCACAAAGCCATACTTGTTTCCCCCAATACTTGCATATGTAGTTGGTCCAAACAAGTCCATGTGCAACAACTCAAGTGCATGTGTAGTGCTCATCATTCCTTTGTTAGGATGGGTGTTTCCAACTTGCTTTCCCATTTGGCATGCACTACATAGCTTGTCCTTTTCAAAGTGAACATCTTTTAGCCCTCATGCTTCACTAGCCTCTTTAGTTGCTTCATTCCAACAAGTCCCAAGTGCCTATGCCATAGCCAACCCATGCTTGATTTGGTGAATAAGCAAGTTGTCAATTGAGCTTCACTAGCATCAAAGTCCACCAAATAGAGAATCTCATATCTAAATCCTTCAAAGATCACATCACTTCCATCAACACTCACAATCTCCACATCATCAACGCCAAATATGCATTTGAATCCCAAATCGCACAATTGTGCCACTGACAACAAGCTGAAGTTGAGAGATTCCACTAATAGCACATTGGAGATGCTGAGGTCATTGGATATTGCAATCTTGCCCAAGCCTTTGACATTGCCTTTCTTGTTGTCACCAAATGTGATAGCATCCGCATGATCATCACCACTAGTGTTGATTGATTTGAACATTCTACCATCTCCGGTCATGTTGAAGGACCGAAAATGCTAAAGCAAGGCGACCTGAGGGGGGGTGAATGGGAGCCTAAAAATTTCTTTCAAAATTACGGCCTCTGTCCCAACAAAATCAACCCCAAGAGCAAAGCCAAAATGCGTGATGTCCACGACCCAAGAGAATGGGTGGATGTTCCCTAGGAACAGAGCGGGACACCACAAAAACTCCCTCACCCAAATCCACGCAAGTCAACTAGTGACAAAATGGACATTGGGTAACCTCAACCTCCCCCGAGCAACGCGAGCGGGATTCGGGCTTTTTTGCAAAGCAGAAAGCCCAATTTCTGTAGAGCACAGAGTCGGGAATCCAACACAAAAAGCGGATCTCAAATCGGAGCTCGAACGCAAAAAGTATGGACGAAAACGCGCGCTGTCAGCACTGACCGGACTCTGAGGTGCGTCCGGTCAGGATCGATCGGACGCGTCCGGTCAAGAAAATCACGTACTGGATGCTCTCTATTCACGACCGGACTCACAGTGAACAAGCGTCCGGTCGTAACAACTGAGCGTCCGGTCAAGCACCGAAGAGGCAATGAACAGTGCCTTCAGTGCGTCCAGTCACGCGAAACCCTAGCGTCCGGTCAGTTATGCACAGCACGATCTCGCTCGGCCTTAAACGATCGGACGCACGGACTCAGCGTCCGGTCATCCTGAAGCCAGCGTCCGGTCAAGTCGTGAAGAAGATGCAGAGAATGTGTTCAACGATCGGACTCACGACCAAGCGTCCGGTCGGCCCGACTCGCGCGTCCGGTCACCCCGATGCACCTCTGTTCGTTCACCGATTCGACTCGATCTCACCCAAAACGAATCCTCTAAAGATCAAACTTGGTGAGAGGAGTCACAAGGATGATAGTGAGCTACTCCTAGGAGATCATGGCTCGAACCTATCTCCAAATCGATGAATCGAAGAAAACGGTGAAGAACGGGCAAGAACTCGATCCCAAAACTAAATCCGTCCGATCTCTGAGTTCGTGAGGTATTGGAGAAATTCCTTTGGTAGAAAGAAGACTCTCACGAAGCTACACAAGATGGTTCAAATGGATTTGCGAATCTTCCCTCGAAACAAGAATTCTCGTGAAGATCGAAAGAGGGGAAAATGTGCAAACGCGAAGAACAAAACCGCAAGACAAATCAAAGCACGAATTTGATCCTTGGATTCAGCAAGATGAATTGTATTAGTGCTCGGTGTATTGGGTTACAAGCCACTCCTAGCAACACAAAGCTTGGATGGCGAAAAGCTCAAGAACAAGAGCCAACTCTCCTCTAACCCTAGCCTTCTCTCACAAACACAAAATGAGAGAGACACCTTCCAAGGATTCCAAGGGATACCGCTGCCCTAGCAGCCCCCTTCATATATATAGGCGCATGTCCGAAGACCAAAACGCCCTCTCATGAAGCACTCAACCCAAATACCCCCTAGGGGTAAAACCGTCCAACTCTGGTAGTTTCCATCCGACGGCCACGCCCGCACATCCGGTAGCTTTGCCTCGACGCGACCTCCCTGATGCCACCACGTGCCGTCATGTCGAACACCGCGCCTTCCTCGTGGATGGCTTCGCCGCCGCGCCAGCCTCTCCACGCCGCCACGTGTTGACCGTCCTTTTGGACCTTCCCCCGGTTTTGAAGCCCAAACCGGGAAACCTGCCAGCCCAGGTTTTGAGGCCCAAACCTGGAAACCGTCCACCCCGAGTTTTGAGGCCCAAACTCGGAAACCCGTGAGCCCAGGTTTTGAGGCCCAAACCTGGAAACCGTCCATCCTGAGTTTTGAGGCCCAAACTCAGAAACCGGCCACCCGAGTTTTGAGGCCCAAACTCGGAAACCGACGATGGTAGCTTTTTGAGGCTCAGCTATCAAACCCGCACCGTAGACGGGATGTGGTTCGCACACCCCGACCACCGGCACCGATGCCGATGCATGTCCAGCCTCCACGCCGGGCACAACGCCTTCGCCTTCCTTCTTGACTTGGCCGACGGCACTTGCGCCGCACGCAAGCCCGTGTCCGACCTCCCGCTAAGTGCCACGATGCCATCGTCTTCCTCCTGACTCAGCTGATGCATCGCACATCCTCATGTGCTCTCGCTCGCCGATGCCATGTGCCAGCTACCACAGGTGGTCCTCTGGCCCTCTGGTCTGTCAGTCCAAGCCTCACGTCCGCCCTTCACCGCTCTGGGTACATCGGCATGGCACGTCCGCTGCACGGCACACCCATCCTTCACCGCTCCTGGTCCGTCGGCACGACACGTCTCTACTTGACCTTCACCTCGCCAACGACCACTGTATCCGAGCTCAACACCTGCACATCAACACAGCCTAGAGAAACATGTTGCACACGCACACCAACACAGAAACACCACAACTCAACGCCACCGGTTAGTCATAAACAATAAGCGCATAGCTAGATATAGACTCAACCGGGAAAAGCCTCAAACCTTCCTCATCAAAGTCAATCATTCATCATATATGTTCTCAATCTCCCCCTTGATGAATGCATTGGCTAACAATAAAACCAAAAAGGAAGGGTTTGAAGGCAAACCTCATTCAAGTGCCCAAAAGCCAATAAAAAGCAAACACAAGGCCACTTGAGATGAGGAAGGATCATGAAAACTCCAAATAAAAGCTCTCGGTCCCGAAAGAAACGGGAAAAGCGGGCAAAGCCTCCACACAACCGAAGAGTCAAGATAAAACAAGAGTTTCATGAAATCCTAAAAGGTACTCGAAAACCAATCTCAAATAAATTGTCAAACAATCATCACAAAAGAAACCAAGGTACTTATCCACTTGGGTTCACTTGGGTCGAAATTAAACCAATCTCAAATAAATTGTCAAACAATCATCACAAAAGAAACCAAGGTACTTATCCACTTGGGTTCACTTGGGTCGAAATTTCTCCCCCTTTTTCTCCCCCTTGATGATTGAATTGACAAAAACTTGGCACAAGAGATGGTTTGAGATACCAAAACCGAAAATCTTATTCAAGTGATCAAAAGCCATAGAAGGGCAAAGAACAAAGTCACTTGTCCTGAGAAGATTGGCAATTTGATATGAACATAACTTGGTCCCCAAAGACATGGGCAACGGCTCAACGCAACCAAGCAAGGGATCGGAGCAACAACTCATCAAAGAGTAAAACTCGATCACACAGAGCGAAAAACTTGGTTCCCAAAGACATGGGCAACGGCTCGACGCAACCAAGTCAAAAATGAGCTAGCCCTCAAGAAGAGGCAGAAAAAGGCTCAACACCACTAGCTCAAGGCTCGATACCAATTGAGGCTGAAACAACGCATTAGAATGCAAAACTGTTAGTCCCTCAAGATAGAGGCACAGAGGCTCAACACAACTAGCAGACTTGATATCAACCACAAACAGCCAAAATTGGTAAGGACGGCTAGTTCTTCAAGATAGAGGCAAAAGTGGCTCGACACAACTAGCTGAAGGCTCCATACAAATCAAAAATACCAAGCAAAAACTGCTAGTCCCTCTAGACAGAGGCAAATACGGCTCAACACGACTAGCAGGCTTGATACCGACTTAGAAAACACAAAAGGAAGCTCAAAACTAAATGGAGCACAAACACTCGGAGCACACGGAGAAGCAGCAAGACAAAAGCGACTCCCCTGAAAGCAAGCCTACACACTAAGGCTATGCAGCAAAGCTCATGACACCAATTACACTCCATACCAAAAGATGGATACCAATTGAAACACATAAAAGAGCTATACCAATTGAAGAAGGACATAAAAGAGCTAAAACTCCCCCTAGCTCAAAGCTCTCCCCAAAATGCACGACCCTCCCCTTTGTGCCAACACACAAACTCCCCCTTGCAAACAGCTTCACCCCCTTGACAAAAGGGAACATGCTGAGGGGTTTTAACATTTCTCACAAAGTTGACACAAACACACAAGACAAGTCATCAACCAAAAGCATATGGGGGCAATGAAAAGCATTGAAAATGACCACAAAGTGTATCGGAGCTGGGGGTATGTACACTAAGCTAAAAATGCATGATATGCACAATGCAACAGCTTCAAGTGTATAGCAATCAGAATGAAAAGATGCTCAAAAGGGTGCTGTCCTGAAAGTGTAGCAATCAATACAAATGCTAGCAAAGGCTCAAACTGATCAAATGAATACGAAATATGAGCAATTGAGCATATGAGCAGTTTTAAGCCATTCAAAAGCAGTTCACCACTAAAAATAGCACTTAGCATGAATAGACAAGAAATCAACCAAGTGCTAACTCAAGTATACAAGGTGAACTACCCCTAGCAAAGTTCAATCATCATGCCAAAGAATGAAGCATAGACTTGTGTCATTATCAAATTTTATCGAAATTTGCAGCGGTATTAACACAAGATCAAATTAAAAGCATGTGATTGCGAGAGGTTGAAAGCATGGTCATTGCCTAACTTTTCAACCGGGCTAAGCCTATGCAAGAAAAGCAATCGGAAGCTTAAAGCACCGGTTTCGGTCTTACACTACACGGCTCAAGTTTAACTCAATTGTGCAATGAGAAACAGTCTCGATACCGTGAGGTGATGACACATGCAATCCCATCTCGATCTTTTCATTTCACTTAGACTTGGATCAAATTTTAAGCACAAGGTAAATATGAACAATCCAAGCAAGTGAATGACTCAGTGCAAGAGACATAGCAACCTAGCATACAAAAGATAGCACAAGTGATCTCAACACATCCTACCCATGCTAGTTGCCACTCTCAATGGTGAACAAATTAAAGATTTCATAGTTGATTGATTAAGTTCACCATTTGCATTTCAAAAATAGCTTAGCTCATAACATGTATCAAGTGATCAAAAAGAGCCTAAGCTACAAGCATCATCATGAATAAACAGAGCATACCAAAAAGAGCATAACCTCATTCTTATTGCTCTAAACATGAAGCTCTAAAATGCAAGATGTACATGATGAAATGCATGCAAAACTAGCCTACAAGGAACGTAGCAAAAGCTAGTCTAAAAAGGAAGACCCAAAACAAAAGGGTATCGAAGAAATCCAACTATGATACAACGAGAAAAATGCTTCCCGAACTAAAAGG
Organism: Coix lacryma-jobi var. lacryma-jobi; assembly: GCA_009763385.1. Taxonomy (NCBI): domain Eukaryota; kingdom Viridiplantae; phylum Streptophyta; class Magnoliopsida; order Poales; family Poaceae; genus Coix; species Coix lacryma-jobi. The sequence goes on along the minus strand of VDCT01000238.1, from coordinate 715,022 downwards.
GAAACACACACCAAACTCGCAAATAAAGAGACAAGAAACTCTCAAGCGACAGCCAGCGAAATCCACATCGAAAAGACCACACAGCAACAAGAGGTCAAGGAAGAAGAGTACCAAAATCCAAACTCAGAAGTGTGTCGGAGGTACCTCATGAAGCGCATGACCGCCTGCTGGTGTGATACCCGAGGGGACGCTTGAATCTGCTGAACTCTCTGGGGCTCCTGCCTCGCCGAAGTCATCTCTCCCTCGCCTGATGCTGTCGCTCCCAAAGGTGCAGCTAGTGCACGCTGGAGAGCTGCTCGAACGGAACCCCAAGACGTGGAAGTAGTGGGATCGGGTCCGTGAGCCAAAAATGCTCTCTCCAGACTCCTGTTCTCCTACACACTCAAAAGCAGAAGAAAGCACAAGGCATTGTCTCGTCTAGTGTGACCTCAAGGTCTCCACGAAAATGGTTAGTCACATAATAAGCATAAGGTGAACTCTCAACAAAAAGAGATCTACCTATGAATGATACCGCAAGGAGATCTGAATTCAAACTAGTCAAAACTACCATGCAACAGGATAAAGCACTGTATAGCAAAAAGCAGCCTAAGGACATGATCAACCTAAACATAGCCTAAGCCTCAACACATGCTACAAGCAAGATAATGATAGCAATAGATCCAAAAGCATGTAACATGATAAAATTGTGGGAAGACTAGTGCTCAAACTAATCATATCAACAGGATACATGTAGCTACACAAAACTAGCACCTGAAAAGTGACACCTAATGAACATCATACCTCTACAAGTAAAGCTCATGGAGAAGTATGATAAAGCATGGCATAATGTTCATGAGGATCACAGACTAGCATGAAAAATAGAATAGCCACCAAAGCTGTACACAAGGCTAGCAGGACATGATATACAGGATAGCACATGCTAGACCAAAGCAAAACATGATACAAAAGAAAATGTACATGCAAGAACTATACAAGTGAGCACATGAAAGACCATCTCATACCATAAGACATAGATCATGGATGTACAAGGTATGAGTGTATATGAAAGCTCACCAGATAACAAAAGCCTCTTTGGAGGCAAATCTAAGCGGGATGTAGAGAACCATCAAATCTTGATCACATCTAAAAGATCAAGCTCCATCAGGCGCATGTTCTCCACCCCGCGTCCTCATATCTACACACAAGAGGACAAAGTAACCCAAGTCTTGGATCCCGAAGGGTTAGCAAGCATGTACTTGGGAACCCAAGACTTGGTCACAAATCTCAACTTATCCTGTGAGTTAGCATGATGCAAATGTTGGTTCAGATGCAATTGTGAAACACACTTGGAAGCATTCCTCAAAAGGACAACTCGAGGAGAAGAACGAGTCATACCACGAGAAAAGAGACAAACATCTTCCAAGGTTTTTATAGAAGAACCAATAGAAGCACCATGAAAAGCATGACGTGGACCGAGAGAACAAGCACTAGAAGCATGTCCACGACCATGACCTATCCCACTAGAAAAGGAGTCATAAAACCCATCAACAAAAAGGGGCTTCTTACTAGGAGCACAAGCGTTCATGCCATGAGAAGGGCTATGAACCACCATCTTCCTAGAAGAGCGAGCTTGGCGCAAACGTTTGGCACGCCGATAGCAAAAGCTTTCTTGATGTCCATCTTTCTCACAAAAAGAGCAATGGTACAAAGGCCTACTGGAAGGCACACCATTCTCCGACAAGTGAGAAGTCCCTTGGGACATAGAACAAGAAGCATCAACGTTCAACTTGGTGCCAACACTAGGAGCACACATGCCATGGGAAAGGCTACGCGGCTTCCTAAAAGCCTTAGCTCGAATACGTCGCTCGTGTTTGACACGGCGGAAACAAAAATCGAATGAGTGTCCATCCTTCTTGCAAAAGGTGCAATGGAAAACCGGATTGGGAGCACGAGTCCCAAAAATGTGAGAAGCACCTTTGTTAAGAGAAGTCCCTTGGACATCACTCGAAGAACCAACAAGGTTAGGAGTAGCTATGAAAGAGCTATCCAAAACCTTGGTACAAGTGCTATCGTCAAAAGACTCACACGCAGCACAAGAACTCAACTCCGGTTGCAAAGAAGCAATTTTAGAAGCATCAACATCGGAGTTGCAAGAAATGCATGACTCAAAACACTTAGCACAAAGACTCTTGCATCTTTTAGCTAAAACCTCATTTTCAAACATGAGGCGATCACAAGTACCACAAGGAGTGTTTTTCAAATTTTCCATCTCCTCCCTAACGCACTCGGCATATGTGGTACGCAAGAGTTCAATTTCTTTTTCAAGGTTGGCACTCATATCATTGTGCTCAACTAACTTGGCGCTCATATCATCGCGCAAAACCCTCAAAGCCAAAACCTCTTTTTCCAAATCAATGCATGAAGTGCAAATGAAATAAGTGGAAGAAACATCACCATTCACATCAAGCAAAGAATCATGAATAGCACTAGAGGCATGGCAAGCATTTTTATTCAAAGAGCACAAGCTACAAGGCCTAGCATTTATCTCAATAATTTCAGCCCTAGCATGCTCAAGTTCATCTACACATGTGGTGTGAGTCAATTTTAATTTATCAACTTCAGCATGCAAGAACTCACAAGAACCACATGGTAAAGAAGCTTTTGACCTAAGCAAGGCTATTTCAGATTTAGCATAAACAAGGTCCTTGCGCAAGTCGAAGCAAACAAGACATGGTATGGAAGCATTTGATTTCAATATTTCATTTTCAGATTCTAAGCTAGCAAGCGAAAAGCATAGCTCATTATTCTTCCTAACCATGTCACTACAAGAGGTGCAAGGTAAAGATGCACTAGACTTCCAATGAAAAAGGCCACATTTTAACCTAGCAATGGAGCATTTCAACTTCTTGATCTTTCTATGCAAGGTATCACAAAGCTCATCATATCTCAAGTTATCATCACAACAAGCTTCAAATTGTTGGGATAAAATCCCAAGACAAGCAGCGAGAATACCTTTCTTGGCCTTGCCAAGTTCGCGTATACGATCCTCCGTTGAATGCTCATCATCTCCTAGGAAGCCCAGCAAAGCATCCACCTCGCGTTCCGCCTCTAGAGCCGTACTCCTTCTTGTTGCCAAAGTGTCATCCTCGATCGCATGTCCAAGACTCAAACCTAAGGACAAAGACACACTGGAAGAAGAACTTGGTGCCAATTCCAAAAGCACCGTTAGTGTTAGCCAAAACACAAACTCAACACCTCGACAAGAAAAGTTGGAAACACAACCGCTCTCAAAAGGTCGCCTTCGTGGATCTGGAACTGGTTAAGGTAGAGAGATCCTTAACTGGCTCCGATACCAATTGAAGGACCAAAAATGCTAAAGCAAGGCGACCAGAGGGGGGGGGGGTGAATGGGAGCCTAAAAATTTCTTTCGAAATTACGGCCTGTGTCCCAACAAAATCAACCCCAAGAGCAAAGCCAAAATGCGTGATGTCCACGACCCAAGAGAATGGGTGGATGTTCCCTAGGAACACAGCGGGACACCACAAAAACTCCCTCGCCCAAATCCACGCAAGTCAACTAGTGACAAAATGGACATTGGGTAACCTCAACCTCCCCCGAGCAACGCGAGCGGGATTCGGGCTTTTTCGCAAAGCGGGAAGCCCAATTTCTGTAGAGCACAGAGTCGAGAATCCAACACAAAAAGCGGATCTCAAATCGGAGCTCGAACGCAAAAAGTACGGACAAAAACGCGCGCTGTCAGCACTGACCGGACTCTGAGGTGCGTCCGGTCAGGATCGATCGGACGCGTCTGGTCAAGAAAATCACGTACTGGATGCTCTCTGTTCACGACCGGACTCACAGTGAACAAGCGTCCGGTCGTAACAACTGAGCGTCCGGTCAAGCACCAAAGAGGCAATGAACAGTGCCTTCAGTGCGTCCGGTCAGTTATGCACAGCACGATCTCGCTCGGCCTTAAACGATCGGACGCACGGACTCAGCGTCCGGTCATCCTAAGGCCAGCGTCTGGTCAAGTCGTGAAGAAGATGCAGAGAATGTGTTCAACGACCGGACTCACGACCAAGCGTCCGGTCGGCCCGACTCGCGCGTCCGGTCACCCCGATGCACCTCTGTTCGTTCACCGATTCGACTCGATCTCACCCAAAACGAATCCTCTAAAGATCAAACTTGGTGAGAGGAGTCACAAGGATGATAGTGAGCTACTCCTAGGAGATCATGGCTCGAACCTATCTCCAAATCGATGAATCGAAGAAAACGGTGAAGAACGGGCAAGAACTCGATCCCAAAACTAAATCCGTCCGATCTCTGAGTTCGTGAGGTATTGGAGAAATTCCTTTGGTAGAAAGAAGACTCTCACGAAGCTACACAAGATGGTTCAAATGGATTTGCGAATCTTCCCTCGAAACAAGAATTCTCGTGAAGATCGAAAGAGGGGAAAACGTGCAAACGCGAAGAACAAAACCGCAAGACAAATCAAAGCACGAATTTGATTCTTGGATTCAGCAAGATGAATTGTATTAGTGCTCGGTGTATTGGGTTACAAGCCACTCCTAGCAACACAAAGCTTGGATGGCGAAAAGCTCAAGAACAAGAGCCAACTCTCCTCTAACCCTAGCCTTCTCTCACAAACACAAAATGAGAGAGACACCTTCCAAGGATTCCAAGGGATACCGCTGCCCTAGCAGCCCTCTTCATATATATAGGCACACGTCCAAAGACCAAAACGCCCTCTCATGAAGCACTCAACCCAAATACCCCCTAGGGGTAAAACCGTCCAACTCTGGTAGTTTCCATCCGACGGCCACGACCGCACATCCGGTAGCTTCACCTCTACGCGACCTCCCTGATGCCGCCACATGCCGTCATGTCGACCACTGCGCCTTCCTCGTGGATGGCTTCGCTGCCACGCCAGCCTCTCCACGCTGCCACGTGTCGACCATCCTTTTGGACCTTCCCCCGGTTTTGAGGCCCAAACCGGGAATCCTGCCAGCCCAGGTTTTGAGGCCCAAACCTAGAAACCGTCCACCCCGAGTTTTGAGGCCCAAACTCAGAAACCCGCGAGCCCAGGTTTTGAGGCCCAAACCTGGAAACCATCCATCCCGAGTTTTGAGGCCCAAACTCGGAAACCAGCCACCCGAGTTTTGAGGCGCAAACTCGGAAACCGTCGATGGTAGCTTTTTGAGGCTCAGCTACCGAACCCGCACCATAGACGGGATGTGGTTCGCACACCCCGACCACCGGCACCGATGCCGATGCATGTCCAGCCTCCACGCCGGGCACAACGCCTTCGCCTTCCTTCTTGACTTGGCCGACGGCACTTGCGCCGCACACAAGCCCGTGTCCGACCTCCCGCCAAGTGCCACGACGCCATCATCTTCCTCCCGACTCGGCTGATGCATCGCACATCCTCATGTGCTCTCGCTCACCGATGCCACGTGCCAGCTACCACAGTTGGTCCTCTGGCCCTCTGGTCCGTCAGTCCAAGCCTCACGTCCGCCCTTCACCGCTCTGGGTACATCGGCATGGCACGTCCGCTGCACGGCACGCCCATCCTTCACCGCTCCCGGTCCGTCAGCACGGCACGTCTCTACTTGACCTTCACCTCGCCATCGACCACTGTATCCGAGCTCAACACCTGCACATCAACACAGCCAAGAGACACATGTTGCACACGCACACCAACACAGAAACACCACAACTCAACGCCACCGGTTAGTCATAAATAATAAACGCATAGCTAGATATAGACTCAACCGGGAAAAGCCTCAAACCTTCCTCATCAAAGTCAATCATTCATCATATATGTTCTCACATGTGTTGAGTGCACCCACTATCAAGCACCCAATGCCTTCCTCCGGCTTTGTAATTAACCTACAAAAAGGATCAATTCCTTTTAGGTACCCAAATCTTTTTGCGTCCTCCAAGGTTAGTAACCAAGCTCTTGGGCACCCAAATTGCCTTCTTCTTTGGGCCAACCATGGGTGCACCAATGTACTTAGCCTTCACACCATTAGTTCCCTTAGTAAGCATATAACAAGAATCAAAGTGAATAGATGTAACATGAGCATGCTTCTTGTTTTTATTCTTGTTAAAGCAATGTTGCTCTATATGCCCGGATTGCTTGCAACTATTGCAAAACCGACCGTTGATCTTCACAAAACAAGTCTTGTGAGGAACAAAAGCCGCCTTGCCCTTCTTGGGGGTGTAGCCAAGTCCCTCCTTGTTGAGTGGAGACCTTTGGCTACCCAAGCACTTAAGCAAGCGGGCATCTCCACCATAGGCATTGCCTAAGGCATGAGTGAGCTCATTAACCTTGTTCTTAAGGTTCTTGTTTTCTACTACTAATGATGAGTTACATGTAGTAGAAGTAGACATTTTAATTGAGCTAGATGATGATGATGCATTGATAGGAGCAACAATAATAGGAGTGTAAAAAGATTCATCAAGTATATCACACGTTACTCCTACATTGCATGTCTCTACAACATCCTCAATCTTACTTTGATCAAGGAGGGAGGAGTGGGCTTCCTTAAGCCTAGTGTGAGCTTGATCAAGCTTCTCATGGGCATCCTCTAGCCTCTCATGAGTAGAATTGAGCTCATCAAAGGATTGCTCAAGAGCCTTGTTGGCCTTGCGCAATTCTTTGCACTCCTTCCTCTTAGTCTCAATGTAAGAGTGAGCATCTCGTAGCATGCTTATGAGGTCCTCCTTTGAGTACTCCTCATCATCATCACTCTCACTCTCACTCTCATCGGATGATACCTTAGTGGCCTTAGCCATGAAGCATGTCGATGGAGCGTCGAAGATAGAAGGCTTGCTTGAGATAGCAAGATTAGCCACAACCTTCTTCTTGGTGGTCTTCCTCTCATCATCACTAGAATCACCATCATCGCTTGAGGAAGCATCACTATCCCATGTCACAACATAGGATCCACCCTTTTTCTTTTCCTTCTTGTTTTCCTTCTTCTCCTTCTCCTTCTTGTTGTTCTTATGATCATCTTCATCATCACTAGATTGTGGACAATCCGCAATGAAGTGATCCTTGCTCTTGCATCGATAGCATCTTCTAGTTGAGCTCTTGTATGAATCTCTTTTCTTTCTTGCCCCAAAGCTCTTCTTCGTCATGAATTTGCCAAACTTCTTGACAAAGAGAGCTATTTCTTCATCATCTAACTCATTGCCGCTTGTGCTAGCTTCATCATCACTTTCCTCCTTCTTTGCTTTGCCCTTGCTCTTGATCTTGGAGGATGACGCCTTGAACGCCACAGTCTTCTTCTTCTTCTCTTCCTCTTGGGCTCCCCCATCCCGTTCCACGCGGTATGTGTCTTGAGTGACCACATCACCTAGTACTTGGTCTGGGGTTACCGTATCCAAACCTTCTCTCACAAGGATTGTCACCAAGGTATCAAACCTAGGTGGCAAGCATCTCAAGAACTTGTGGGAAAAGTCCTTGTCATTCACCTTCTCGCCCAACGCCTTTAAGTCATTGACAATGACTTGCAACCGGTGAAACATCTCCGGTATGCTCTCATCATCTAGCATCTTGAAGGTGGCAAGCTTGTCCTTTAGAATGTATAGCTTGGCACTCTTCACGGCCTTGGTGCCCTCATAGGTCTCCTCTAATCTTTCCCATATCTCACTTGCACGCTCAAGATTCTTGATTTCCTCAAAGACTTTGATGTCGAAGGCTTCATAGAATAGGTTTATTGCCAAATCATTCAATTGAAGCTTCTCTTCTTCTCTTGGGGTAGGATCGGCAGAGTTAATCACTACAAAGTCATGCTCGATTACTTCCCAAATCTTCCTATTCATGCCTCTAGTGAATGCGCACATCTTTCGCTTCCAACAATCGAAGTTGGTGCTGTCAAAATGTGGTGGCTTCCCCATATAGTTGATTTGAGCCATTGCAACACCAGAGGTTGTAAATCCTCAAACAAACGGTGACTTTGCTCCGATACCACTTGAAAGGTCCGAATGGCTAGGGGGGGGTGAATAGCTAATTCAAAAATCTAGAAACCTGAAACTCAAAGCTCAAAAACGAGTATCAGATTGCATAGTCGGTACTACCGACTATAGGGGCCGGTACTACCGAGGTCGGTACTACCGGCTCTACAGGTCGGTACTACCGACAACCTAAAAACTGCTATGAGATTGAGATAGAGGAGATGCAAAGTGGGTCTAGCACATACCAATGTTTCCCTAGGAGAAGTAGATGAAGTTTATACCTTATCCAAGCAGTGGCTCTTCCCAAAAGTGTAGATCGAGCCTTCTCACACCTAAGAACGAGAGAGGAGGGAGGAAGAACGCGAAGAACAAGAATGCAAATGAAATAATCAAAGATGCAAATCCAACAAGCACACGAGACACGAGATTTAACCCGAGGTTCGGCCACTTCACCAAGAAGCACCAACGTCCCCGTTGTTGAGGTGACCACGAAGGTTGGAGTCTCTTTCACCTCCTTGCCTCACTCAAGCAACCACAAAGGCTAGTTGAGTTTCTTCACTAAGAATCACGGGGTAATAAAAACACTTTGGAGTGCCCTCACAAATGAATCAATCACGGGCAACAACCGAAGAACACCTAACCGGCTAGGATTCCAAGAACCCAAGAGTAAATAACACAAATCAAGCCGGAGGGATGTTGGATCCAAGTGCTCTAGAATTAGATCGATGTGTCTCACTCTCTAATCTCACTTCCCTAGCTCAAAGCTTGCAAGAGATTCACTCTAGAATCAAAGGGGGGAGAGAGGAGGTTAGTCAACACTTGGGAGCTCTCTTTCTTGTGTTTGGGCGCAATGAATCGAAGAGGTAACAGTTAGAAGCCGGCCGAGCGGCTACTTAAACAAGTCAACTGCGCCACGGTCGGTAGTACCAACCCCCTTGGTCGGTAGTACCGACCGTACTAAATAAGACCGTTACAGCGACCTTTGACAAGATGGAACAACCGACCCTTGGTCGGTGCCATCGGAGGTCGGTAGTACCGACCCTATGGTGGTACTACCGCCAGGCCAAACTGCCTACATCCAGAGAGCATCCAAAACACTTACAGACCATGGTACCACCGACCCCCTGGTCAGTGCTACTGAGGGTCGGTACTACCGACCCTATAGCGGTACAACCGCCAGGTCAAACTGACCACTTCCAGAGAGCACCAAACTTTCTCAAAACATTAGAGCCACCAACGGTCGGTAGTACCGTCCCTATGGCGGTACTACCGACAGGCCAAGACTGGACCTACACAGAGAGGGTGAAAAATGTCCTGGATCCTTGGTACTACCGACCAGGAGGTCGGTACTACCGAGGCCAGTAGTACCGGCCCTATGGCGGTACTACCGCTAGGTCACCTGAGACCAAATCCAGAGAGCCTTGCACACAACACCCTTGGGCGGTACTACCGACCACACCCAGAAAACCTCTATGTGTTCGTGAGTGCGTGGTGTCTCTCAAGCGCTAGAAGTTAGTCGTCATGAGCACTTTTCTCCACATCTAGCTAGCCTCAAATGTATCCCTCTTGATAGTCCGGCTTGCCTATTACTCAAGATCAAAGATAAAACTAAAGTCTCAACTTGAGCAATGGCATCTTTCCCTTTTTCCATTTCACCAAAGATAGAGCATGTGATCGCTTGAGAACTTGTGGCCATCACCATCTAACATGGTTGCCACTTTGCTAACTCCACCAATGGCTTGGTCGTAATCCTTTTCCATTAGCTACAAACATGCTTCACAAAAGGATTAGACCAAAATAGGTTTCATCAATTAACCAAAACCAAACTAGGGCTTTCAGGGAGTTAGTGTGGAAGACTATACTTCCACTTGGATCAAAGAGTAGTAAGTTTGGCAAGTGGTCGCCTAGCTGGGAAGGTCCTTATAAAGTGATCAAAGTAATACTCGGAAATGCATATATGCTAGAGACATTGCAACGTGAAAGTCTCCCAAGGGCAATAAATGGAAGGTATTTGAAAAAGTACTTTCCAAGTGTTTGGCAAGAAGCCTAAGTGCTCTCTAAACAATTAATGACCGATACATGTATTGCCCTTAGAACAAAAATGCCAATATGCGCATCACCCTTAGTCACTAGATGGCCGATGAGTTGGACATCGTTGTCATTTAGTTTGTTTTTAGGTTCAACTAAAGATCACCTAAAAACAGGGGGCATATGTTGACACTCAAAAGTGTCCTGAGCATATAAAGGGTTCTTTTACCATCGAGATGGCCAGAAAGCACATTTAGATCATCATATTTAGGACCGAGGACTTCATATCTGATGAGTAGGGTGGTCTGAGATCTTCTGAGCATGTTGGGTTTGGTTGCTTGATCCAATCATTGTTGTAGATGTCTTCCGACCAGAAACTAGTCACAAGATCCCTTGAGAGACTTCCGACCAGGTAACACTGGTTGGAGGCGGTGAGGCAAAAATGGAAACCAGCTCGTAGTAACCAAAGTGTTGCTTTAAAGATCTTTCTTCCGATGAGGTGCTTACACTTGGGGATTTACAGAGATTATAAAGATCTTCAAATCGACTTGGTCGGATTGGGCTGTTGCCAGCTGCACCGAGGCCCGCAGAAGCTGGTTTGGCCAGATTAAGGATCGGCTAAATCAGATTTAGTTGTTTCAGTCCGGATTATTAGTCTCTTTTAATTCCATATTTTAATGGAGTTCGAATATGAAACTTGGAGATCACGATTTGAAAGCGTTTCCTACTGGGATAAGGCCACCCCCTCTATATATATGAGAGGATCACGACCGATTGAGAAATCCAACCCTAATCATCAAACCAATCTACTACAACCCTTTTACCCTCTCTTCTCTCTTTACCCTACTGTTTGTCGCGTCTCCCGGCGGGGTCCAACGGCGTTCTAGGCGGCCTTGCTGGTCCTAGAGCAACCTCTACGTGCTCCTCCGCGACGGGTCTTCCCAGGAGAAGTTCGGGAGTTATCAACACAAGGAATCAAGCCCTAAATCGGCTTAACCGATTTCTAGATTGATCTGCAACCTCTTTGGGCATACTAGCCCTGCTGGTGTGTGATTCAGATCACTTCCGACGTTAACACTAACTAGCTTTACACATGTATATGATATGATGTATACTTATAGGAGAGATCAAGTTAATTATTTCCTCCCTGTTGCTAGTACTGGATTTGTATGGATCTTACATACTCCCTCCATCCCAAATTATAAGGCATTCCAAAAATCTTGGAGAGTCAAAGTTTTTTTAACTTTGACCAAAATTCAAGAGAGAAACATAAAGATTTATTACATCAAATATATATATTATAAAAATATAACTAATAAAGAATCTAATTATACTTAGTTGGTATCATAAATATTATTATCTTATTATATAAATTTGGTCAAAGTTGAAAAACTTTGACTCTCCAAGATGTTTGGAATGCCTTATAATTTGAGATGGAGGGAGTAATACGGAGATGAATAAATAAATGAATATATGTATGCAGTCCTTTGAGTTTGTATATATACGGAGTATTTAATTAGAGTACAGGGACGAAGCAAAATGACGAAGTCCCTTATTTCTAATAGGTTTTATACTAATGTGGTTGGGGAATATTCACCATTTCTATTTCCTCGAGGGGTTGCCGGTGACAATGTGTGCAGTAACCACCTGACTACCTGAGATTGGATTGCTGCTGCGTTGTTGAAAATTCCAAGTGGTACCAAGAAACATTCCTAATTTAACTAGAATTTAGCAGGTTACTTCTTTGAGCTTGCATCAGCTTGCTCACCACCTTGAATTACGTCTTTGTTGCGTGCTTGGATTGTAAGTACTTAACTTGGTCGTGTTCAGATTGATAGCGCCACTAATACAGAAACATGCCTTTAGCCCCGGTTGGGAAGAGGCTTTAGCCTCGGTTTTCCCAACGGGGACTACCAGTCCCGGACTAAAGGTGCCCCGGTTGGGAAGGGGCTTTAGCCTCGGTTTTCCCAACCGGGACTACCAGTCCCGGACTAAAAGTGGGAGCCGGACTAAAGGTGCCCCGGTTGGGAAGGGGCTTTAGCCTCGGTTTTCCCAACCGGGACTACCAGTCCCGGACTAAAGGTGGGAGCCTTTAGCCCCGGGTGCTCCGAACCGGGGTTAAAGACTCCCACGAGAAAAAAATAAATTTGTGTTTGTGGGATTCGAACTCAGCACCTCTCGCCTCACGCACGCTTACCAACTGAGCTACACAACCCACGTGATACAATTCTGCACATTTTCCTTTTGAATACACTCATGAAGGACCTTTAGCCCCCGGTTGATAACACCAACCGGGGCGAAAAGGTCACTCTTTAGTCCCGGTTGGTAAAGGCTGGGGGACCTTTAGTCCGGGTCAGTAATACCAACCGGGACTAAAGATTCACCTTTAGTCTCGGTTTGTTTTAGCAACCGGGACTAAAAGTCTTTAGCCCCGGACGTAATTTTTTGCCGAGACTATAGCTCAGTTGATAGATCGTTCAAAGACCATTTTTTAGTCCCGGTTGGTAAAGGCTAGGGGACCTTTAGTCCGGGTCAGTAATACCAACCGGGACTAAAGGTTCACCTTTAGTCTCGGTTTGTTTTAGCAACCGGGACTAAAAGTCTTTAGCCCCGGACGTAATTTTTTGCCGAGACTATAGCTCAGTTGATAGATCGTCCAAAGACCATTTATGTTATAGTGCGCGTGATGATAGGGTTTATGAGATGGCGTTAAGAACATGGTGGCGTTTTATGCCGACGAGCCTAACAGCATTGTTGGCTGACTACTATTTGGAAGACGCCAATAAGCCCAGTCTCAGTGGAAGTTTTATCTGAGTTTTATTTGCATTAAATATGTTGTCATATAAATATGTTTTATGACATGACAGTGTAATTAAGAAGAGAGAAAGAAAATGACTTTCGCCTAGATGAAACTGTTTTGGCACCAATACCAACTCTCTATGAGTCATGAAATTTAATGTCTATAAAACTCTAAAATGAAACTCTTACTCTCAATAGAGAGTTTCAATGAAGTTTCAGTTTATTTCGTATGAAATACCAGTCTTGAAAACAATGCAATGAAACTCACCACTAAGATTGGCCTAATAAACATCACATTTTCCCATATTGGTTTGTTAAATACTTCGTGCTCATGAATATATAATTACATGTTTTTCCTTACAAAGCTTTTTTTAATTGACCGCCAATATTGATAATTTATATATAGGTAGACAACACGATGTTGTCATTTTGGATTCATTATGAAGAACAGTTCCATATATTTTGGATCCAATGTAGCATAAATTCAATTTAACCCGGGATCATTTAGTTGCTATTATAACTCTTCCCGTTGTAGATATTATATTTCTTTCGTAGCCTATGATGAATGAATGTAGATCCCATCGCCAGGAAATGTCATGTTTCCCGAAATATGGCGCAGCAAAAGAAGTGGAAAAATTATATAAACCAATTGGTGTGTGCTGTTTGCATATATGGGCTCAACCCTAACAGGTTCCTACCCACACATATGTAGAGTGGTATTCTATAAATCAATTGTTTTTTTCAATAGTATAATAAGCCAGTACATTGTATATATATGACAAAAACATTGTACGTTTAAGGTGGCCTATACCCTTGCTATTTGTGACCCTCATGCTATAGATTATAGATATTAAAAAAATATAGATGAAAATATTTTTCTCTTTTTATTTTGTTGATGTCTATCTATAATCTATAACTCTAATAAGGAAAACCCCATTAGTTATTTCTTTCAACATACAAGCTATCCACCTCATCAGTCTACTATCAAATACATTCATGGTCAACTAGCATAATACATGTCAATAAGACACATCATCCACTAACATATATTTAGTTGTTCACATCAGCATACCACACCATTCATCCATTAACATAAACTTATAATTGTTTATCCTTTAGTATAAGTAATTTTATTCCAAATTATCAGTAATTTCCGCAGCAATGTGCGGGACATTCCCCTAGTATCATCAAATCCCACTAGCAATTTATTTCGATGCAGAGTGTCCACATCAATATTTACTAGCACATACAATTATCTCGACATTCAAAGTGTCTACATTAGCATCCACTAGAGCATGATCAAAATGCTAAAAATCTCCACAATCATGTATTATTATATTTATTTGTTCATACAAGTAGTATAATTTCGCATGTGATTCTGGCAACAACATGTTGGTATTCTTCTAGTATTATTCATATGTGTATGATGACACGAGATAAGATATGATATATAATAACACACATAGCATACTACGAGATGTTCAATTTTTTGCAAGGTATTAGCTAGATAATGTTCATACGATGATAATGTTCAACACCAATAATGATGTCCTAGCCCTAGCATATTATGCAAATACATAGCAGAGAAAGTGGGCTAAAAAGGCATCATTTATTGCATATAAAAACATTATTGTCATATATTTGATGTAACATTTTACCAGTTAACGGTAGCAAAATCATCAAATTTAGTTAGCTTCTGCTATTAATAAGAAATATCCTAATTAGAGAATAAGACAAAAACTCTATGTTATGCTACGGTGGCAATGCAAGTTCTTGTTAAGGAAATAAGTGGCAAATAATGTTGGAAATAATAGCAATCTAGTGATGCATAAATTAATTCCGACAATGAGGAAAAGATAAACAACATGCATCGTAGATGTATAATCTATCACTAGCAGTAAGATCCGAGACATATCCAGGCTATGTATCGCTAGTAACATGAAGAACGCAAAATAGAAGAACAGTGGGATCGAAGGCATGCTTATAGTGGGGTTGTCGGCACTAGGAACTAGCGCAAAAGAAGACGAAGCAGACCGTTGATGAAGACTGGCGAAGTCGGCGTAGAGGGAAGAAGACATCCAGCGAGCAGTCGCGACGACGCTTCCCAAAAACCTTATACATCCCCTACCCCGTGCAAGGATGCGAGGAGACGCAGGCTTCGGAGATCCTGCTCTCCCGGCACCGATGGCACGTCAGCGACGGGATGGGGTCAACAGCAGCAGCGCAACACTAGGGCTGAGGAGGAGGAGAATGTCGTATGAAGAGGACGACGTCTCGTCCCTCTTTTATACACACGACGCAGCTGTATCTTTAGAAAGAGACAATCGCGTAATCACAATATTAATGTGATTGAACCTACCATTAGTGTATGAGCCAATCGTCATTAATACGAGAATAATTGCTTGCTTAAATAGGCCAGCGCAATTTTCTCCATGCATGCAAAAAGATCAAGTGGCAAAAGAAAGCCGCGCACCCGCATGGTCTCGGTCGGACCATTCACGCGCATGTCATGCGCCCCTGCGTGAGCGCGTGCGTGGGTTTCTTCCTTTGCCTCTCCTCAATAGCTTCAGCCAGTTGGAGACATGTCAACTATATAAGTTGGCCTCTCTCCTTCTAGAGTAGCAGTATGGGACTAAAGTCCCCCACCATACCATGCATGTGTGATGGGCCTTTGGGATTTATTTGGAATATTTATTTGGGCCAGGCCCAAATCTTCTAACAATCCCCCACCAGATCCCAGAGGCACTCTTCATCCTCCTTATACCAATGTACTGTTAATATACCAGCTATTCAGTGGAGACCGGTTAAGGTTGAACATCCACCTAGAGCGACAAGCTAGGCTCATTCACAACTGCACAATGGACTAGACCTTGAATTGGCAGTTTGGGGTGAACAGGCTTCACTTGACGTCTTGACTGATACTAGGCTGCCATATGCCTACCCCGCGAGTGGAGCAAGTCATACTCCTATCTCACTTCATGAGCTTCTTAGAGAGTTCCCAAATCTCACAAACTGCGACTAACAGTTAAGCTCACATAGGTGTGTTCTTACTCAGATACTCTGTAGGACAGTATCTTGCTATAGAGCCTCAGAACACATTAAGACAAAGTCAACCTGCCTTACAGAAATGAGAGTACTGCATCTCCAATGGAGTGGGTTAAGTAAAATGTACTCTCCCGTCAACCAGCAGCTTGTTTTTCCCAGATCCTAATTCACGGGATCTTCGATCACATAGGTTGGGTTACTACTGAGGTTAACTCACATGGGTCTCAGTCCCATCTCCTTCGATGCATTGTCAATCACAGTACGTGATAGTCCCTTGGTAAAGGGATATGCCAGGTTCTTAGCTGTCTCGATGTAGTCCACAACTATTACTCCGGAGTTTCTCAATTTCCTGACAGACTTCAGTCTACGTATCACATGTTTATTGGACTTCGTATTATCCTGTCTATTTTTCACCTTCGTAATAACCATTTGGTTATCACAATTTATGAGAATAGCAGGAATTGGTTTTTCAACCATAGGTAAGTCCATCAACAGTTCTCTCAACCATTCAGCTTCAGTAGAAGCTGTGTCCAGAGCTGCGAGCTCTGCCTCCATTGTCGATTTTATAAGTATTGTCTACTTACAAGATCTCCAAGAGACGGCACCACCTCCTAAAGTGAATATATATCCACTAGTGGCCTTTAGCTCATCAGCATATGTAATCCAATTTGAATCACTATAACCTTCAAGTACACCTGGGTACCTTGAATAGTGAATCGCATAGCTCATTGTACCCTTTAGATAGCGCATTACTCGATCAATACCGCGCCAATGATCATCTCCTGGTCTAGATGTGAATCTACTCAACTTGCTTACAGCAAATGAGATGTCAGGGCGGGTTGCGCTAGCTAAATACATCAATGAGCCAATAATCTGGGAGTATCTCAGTTGATCCTTTCCTAGCCTCCGATTCTTTCGAAGAATTAGACTAGGATCATAGGGTGTTGGAGAAGGATTGCTATCCATATAGCCAAAGCGACTCAAAACCTTTTCCACATAATGAGATTGCAAAAGAGTAATCTCATTCTCGCCCTTATTAAGTTTAATATTAAGGATCACATCAGCTTCCCCTAAATCCTTCATGTCAAAGTTTTGGGATAAGAATGATTTTACATCATTAATCTCATCGATGCTTGTCCCGAAGATCAGTATGTCGTCAACATACAAGCACAAGATTACTCATTTGCCCCCACCATAACGGTAGTACACACAATTATCAGCCTCATTTACAGCAAACCCAGGAGAGGTTAAAGTATTATCAAACTTCTCATGCCACTGTTTGGGTGCCTGCTTTAGACCATACAACGATTTAAGTAACCTGCATATCTTGCCCTCTTGTCCTTTTGCTATAAATCCATCAGGTTGATCCATATAAATTTCTTCCTCCAGCTCTCCATTAAGGAAAGCTGTCTTCACATCCATTTGATGTACAAGAAGACCATGGGAGGTAGTCACCGATAATAACACTCGGATTGTAGTTAATCTGGCAACAGGTGAGTAGGTATCAAAGAAATCCTCGTCTTGTTTTTGTGTGTAACCTTTAGCCACAAGCCTCGCCTTGTACTTTTCAATAGTACCGTCAGGCCTAAGCTTTTTCTTAAATACCCATTTGCAGCCAACTGGCTTACAACCCACTGGTCTATCTGTCACTTCCCAAGTACCATTTGCCATGATGGAGTCCATCTCGCTACGGACTGCATCCTTCCAATATTCTGCATCAGGTGATGCATATGCTTCAGCAATGGTCGTGGGTGTGTCATCCACGAGGTAGACAGTGAAGTCTTCACCAAAGGATTTTGCAACCCTTTGTCTCTTACTCCTTCTAGGAGCTACAACACTGTCATCCTCTTCGTTACCAAGTGGATTTACAATTGGTTCAATTATGGGTATCGGTTCAGGGGTAAATTCAGTTGATGAACTAGGCAAGGAATAAGCACCGTTCATCGGGAATATATTTTCAAAGAAAGTAACATCCCGTGACTCTATAAGTGTATCAACTAAAATATCAGGCGTCTCTGATTTTATCACTAAAAACTTATACGTCGTGCTATGGTACGCATATCCCAAAAGAACACAGTCAACTGTCTTAGGTCCGAGCTTGCGCTTCTTATTAATTGGTACGCTGACCATTGCCAAACAGCCCCATCTAGCCCCATCTACGCAAGTAATGTAGTGAAGGTTTTCTTCCTTTCCATCCCTCATACGGAGTCACATCACTATTTTTAGTGGGAACTCTGTTCAGAACATGACATGTGGTCAAAACAGCCTCCCCCCACCATGCTTTTGTCATACCGGACGTTCGTAACATGGCATTTACCAAGTCCATTAGCGTTCGGTTCTTTCTTTCGGCAACCCCATTAGATTGAGTTGAATATGGAGGTGTCCGTTCATGAATTATTCCATTCTCCGAACAGAAGAGATCAAACTCATTGAAAAAATATTCACCACCACGATCAGACTTAACACGTTTTATTTTCTTTTCTAATTGATTTTCCACCTCAGCTTTATAAGTCTTAAAATATTCTAACGCCTCATCTTTAGTTTTTAGAAGAAACACATAACAATATTTTGTTGCATCATCAATTAAAGTCATAAAGTATCTTTTTCCTCCCTTTGTCAACACACCATTCATCTCACACACATCAGAATGTATGAGCTCTAATAATGTCGTGCGCCTCTCGTCTACAGCCTTGTGTGGCTTACGAGGTTGTTTCGCTGTAACACCCTAAAATTTTCTCCAAAGCCAAATGGTTGAAAATGAGTTATTTATGTTTTTGTGAAGCATTTAATATAGAGGTTAAATAATTTTTGGGAATTAAAATAATGGTGGTAACATGTTTTATGCACTCATGCTGATGCATTATATTTATTTGAGTGACTGGTTTTTGCCAAAATTCAATTTGAATTCAAACTCCTTTTGAATCTTATTTGAAAATACCTTGAAATAAAAGAAAAGGGGAAAACCTTCCCTCTCTCCTCCCCCCTTGCCTTCGGCCCAGGCAGCCTGGTGGCCCAGCCCACCAGCGCGCCCTCCCTTCCCCTCTCCTCCCCGCGCTGGGCCGCTCCTTCCCCCTTCTCCTCGCGCGCGGCCCACGGGCCGGCCTGTCGCGCCCGTGCCGCAGCAACCGGCGCCTCCTCCCTCTCTCTCTCTCTGGCGCCGCTGCCCCACGCGTCAGCGCCCTCTCCTTTCTTCCCCTCCGCGCGGCGCCGCCCCGGGCGCAACCGCCACGCCCGCGTCTCGCGCGCGTCATGGGCGCCCGCTCCCACGACTCCGGGACTTCCTTCGCCGATATAGCGGACGCACCCGCACCCCTCTCCCCTCCTCCCTCAATCGCACCTGCTCGCACGCACCGCAGAGCCCGCGCACCGCAGCACCAGCGCCACCACGCCTCGCCGTCGCCTGCCGCCGCTGAAGCCGCCACCCCGACGCCGCTCTGACTCCCACAACCTTCTCTGAGCCTTCGTCGCGCCTCGGTGGAGTTGCCGCATCCTTTCCCTCCCTCTCTACTTCTTTGTCTGCGCCCTAACGGTTTCCCCCCTACCGCAGCACGCCGTCGTCGCCCGAGCGCTCGCCGTCGACGCCGGGCGCCACCTCCAGTGCCTCCTTCGTCTCCCCTTCGCCGTGGTGAGGACCTCCTCCGCCTCCCGCTCCTCCCCTACCCCTCGGTTTGGTCGGCGTCACGCTCGGTGCCCTGAGCCGCGAGCTCCCCGGCCTCGGCCATGGCGGAGCCGCGCACGACGTCGCGCTGAGCGCCGTGACGCCGCGGCCAGTGCGCGCCGTCGGCCGCCCGCGCGCGCACCCGTCCCTTGGTCTAATCCGAGCCGCCCATCTCCGATCCGGCGGCCGAGGATCATTGATACCCCTTCGCCGTGCATCTTTGCTAAAGAGCCCCCGAAGAATCCCGTAACCAACCCGCACTCCACCAGGCACTATTCATTGTGCCTGGAAAACCTTCCGACCAGGCCCCTGTTTTTTAGAGAAATTGAGGCGCAGTCCAGTTGACTGCGGTATTTGTTTAAAATTCAATTTAAATTTCGGTTTAAATTCAAATACAATTCAAACTATTTACAGAAATGCCACTACCTTGTTTTGCTTATAAAATTCACGTTTTAGCTCCGATTTGACCCGTTCAAATTGCGTTAGCTTCGTAATTTAGTGCTCTACCCGTTTATACCCCTGTTAGCCTGTTTTGGACAGTTTAGCTTTAGGGTCCATGTTAATCTTGTTTAGGGCTTTATATACACCGTTTCGGTCGTAGCTCTCGCACCGTAACTCCGTTTTCGGTGAACCAAAACTTGTTGTGATCGTAGAAACGCGTACTTCAGTTTTACCAAAGTTTTATTTCAGTTTATTACTGTTTGGTGTATTGTTCTAATAATAGCCTTGTTTGCATCGTGTATGTTTGCACCTGGAATGCGTGGTGATGTTGTGATCGAGTAGACGGTGAGTCGGTGTGGTGCGATCAGGACCCCTCATTCAGTGATCAGCAGGAAGATCAACCTTTCGACAACCAAGGCAAGTTAGCATGGGATCTCCTTGTTTACCTATACACTTTACTTTAATCACTCATTTATGCATTTGTCCAATTGAGCAACCTTAGAAAACCCACTTAGCTTTGTTATCTGTGATGTTCTTGTCTCCGTGGGATATATGCATATGGGTAGAATGCTAGTGCTAACTGACTTATAACTGATCCAGTCCAATGATAAATTTGTTCTCATGATGATATGTTGTTAAACGGTTAATAAAACTTGCTGTTAGCAAAAGCTGGGATTGACAGTGCTACCATGAGTGCTATATGGCTCTGGTTTTAGCTCAGTACACTGGACCTTTTCTAACTTGTTAGCGGTGACCCGAAAGGGCGCATAAGGGGCTTGCCACTTTGGGTGTAGGGCTGCTCCTGTTCCTATGTGTATAGCTGTGATGGCCTTGTGCCATAGGAAAGGGGGGTTACTACATCTGCCTGCGAAGGAAACCTAGCGGCCCTAACATGTTAGACGAACCAACGAAAGGCTTCATAGTGTGCCCCGCCGATCTACCTCGGAAGTGGATCAAGAGGTTGGCCGCCTCGGGCACAAGGGTAACACGGCTTGTGGGTAAAGATGCACAACCTCTGCAGAGTGTAAAACTGTTATAACAGCCGTGCTCACGGTCACGAGCGGCCCGGGAAACTAGCAGAACTATGATACTTGTATAACTGTTACTTTATGTTGTTGGTACTTTACGATGCTATTTTTAACTTTGCTGGACAAATGGATCATGGGTTAAGGGTTAAGCACCATATTCGTTTACCTTAACGCTAAAACTTGCCAACTTAAAAGCTAACTGCAGTCAGACAGTGTCAGCCTTTTGAGCCTCATGAACCCTGTGTTAGCTTGCTAAGTACGAGAAGTACTTACGCTTGTTGTTTATCTTCTCTTTGGGCAAAATCCCGGATTGGTAACAGATGAAGGTGCAGTTGGTGACTTTCCTGAAGACTTCTAGGCTAGCTGCTCCCCCAGTCGACGTTTCCCTGTGGTTTAGTTTGTGTACCAGTTCAGTGATCTTTGGTTCAGTACTTTGTAAGACTCTGTTTTAAATACTGTCGTGATGTAATAAACAATGTGATGATGCTACTCCTTGTGATTTGTCTACTTATGTGTGTGATTGTTTCCTGGGCACACATGAGTACGTTGTCCCAATTTTATCCTTAAAGTTGGGGTGTGACAAATTGGTATCAAAGCTTTGTTGACTGTAGGACGCGAGCCTAGCTAGGAAATGGCCGTTCTAACACCTTTTTGCTACCTGTTCATGCTTATTTTATTATCTTGTTACTTTATTAAAATTTGCATGCTTCTTATTCTTATTCTATTGAGTAAAACTAATTGTTTCCGCTTATCTTATCTTACTTTTATAACGTCAGGATGCCTCGCATGAACACCCGCGCGTATCGTGCCCTTTTCACTGCCAGCACCAGCCAGCCTGCTCCCCCTGTGGTCCACATCCCCGACAGTGACGGTTCCTCTAGCTCCTCCAACACCGCCTTCATCGTGGAGGATGAAGAGTTGACCTCTACCCCGACTGTCTCTGAGGAGCTAGCAGCGCCACCACCGCCCCCTGCAGCAGTTCCTGAGTCTCCAGCTCCGGAGGTGCCAGCTCCTGAGGCGCCAGCGCCTGAGGTCCCTGCTCCAGAGGCACCCGCTCCTGTGGCGCCTGCCGCTCCACCAGTCGTGGAGGCCCCCGCCGCTCCAGCAGTCCCAGCAGCACCTGCCGCTCCAGCAGCTCCTGCAGCACCGGCCTTCGTGCCAGTGTACCCGGTGGTGCACTCTCCCGCCGCTTCGTCTGCTTCAGCACCAACACCCCCTGCCTCCCCAGTAGTGCAGGTGGTGGATGAAGACCTTGGATGGACTCGTCGCTTCATGTTCAAGAAGCCCGACGAGACAGCATACTACCATAGTATGCTGGTTCGTCTGCTGAATGAGTACTACCCAGAGTTGGAGGCGAAGCTCCAGTATCATTGTGGCGAGTACACTCATCCGTTGGAGGCCACCTACTGGAAGTCCGACCTGATGGTTACAGGTTGGAATGATGTGGATCAGGCCCATGTCATAGAGTCGGCTCACAGGACTACCACCAAGCGTGGTGAAGCTCTCGCCAGCATGGAGGACGCAGCACAGGATGCTTTCCTGCATTACCGTGGTCTGCGTTTCCAGTCTATGAGGACTGACCGCTACCGCTATCTGCCCCACAGTGACATGGTGGGCTCGTGGCAAGCTCTGCTTCCTCCTGTGGAGTACCCGGTTCTGGTCTCTACCGCCCAGCATGCCTATGAAGTGCAGAGGAAGGCTGACAAGGTGCAGGATGACCTGCGTGCTGCTCAGAAGGTGATAAGGCGTTTGGAGCGCGAAGTGGACTACCTTCGCGGTGAGCTAGACTATGCAGCTGTCTACAAGAAGAAGTACAGAGCCAACGATGCCCCCGGTGGAGCCCAGTAGTTTGCCTACCTTGTTCAGTTATCCCGTTAGACACGTTGTTTAAGTTTCAGTTTGTGTTTGGTGAACCTTTTAGTGGAAGTGTTGTTTATGTTTGTGAACTATGTTTGGATGGATCTTTGTTTGTTTGTGGTGAAGTACAAGTTATGTTGTGCTTCTCCAAGTTAAACACCTTCATGTGATGTATAAAGTTGCTTATCTCCTATGCCTGTGTTGCTGTTTTCTGGAGCACCCTGTGGTTATACCTGTATATCTCTTAATCCGTGATCCCAAAAATTATGAAATTTTTGTGGAAGTATCTAGACTGATGTATCTTTCAAACAAATCTGGAACCAAGTCTTTATCTGTTCGGAGCTAGGAGATATGCCTGTTCAAAGTTGATGTTTCTGCGCAGTCTGTCACCTAGAACAGGTTCTGTTCAATACTGTTTTCGACCCGGAATCTGGTCGAGTCTGAGAAAGTGTTCTATATGAAAGTTGTAGTTAGTTTCTTAAGCTTTCCAACGATGTCTGGTTCATCCCTGTTGGATTCCTGTAACTTGAGTTATGCCCGTTTTAGCGTGCTGCTGTTGACAAGGATGTGCACAGAAATTTTCAGCAATGTTTATTTATGTTCATATATACATTCTTTGTTGGATATAAAGGCCTAACTCTTGCACATTTGTTGGTAAGCAGATGGCAGCAAGGGGTGGACGCGGAAGAGGCCGTGGCCGTGGGCGTGGTGTTCCTATGGACCCGCCACCGCCACCGCCGCCAGTGACCATCGAACAGCTGATGGCCACGCAGAATCAGCTTATGCACGGCATGATGAACCACCTGGATCAGGCGCCCGCTGCAGCACCTCAACCTCTTCAAGTCAGGGACCGTCGAGGAGAGTTCCTGAAGGGCCATCCACCTGTGTTCACTCACGCCTCTGAACCACTGGAGGCGGATGACTGGCTCCGTGCAGTGGAGAAACAGCTGAACATTGCCCAGTGCACTGACTATGAGAAGGTGCTCTATGCCTCGGGGCAACTGCAGGGAGCTGCACAAGACTGGTGGGATGCGTTCATGTTCGGCCGTCCCCAAGATGCTCCAGTTGTTACATGGCAGGAGTTCAAGGAGAACTTCAGATCCTATCATATCCCTGATGGTCTCGTAGAGCTGAAGCAAGAGGAGTTCCGCTCCTTGAAGCAAGGGTCCATGTCAGTGGCGGAATACCGCGACAAGTTTGCCCAACTATCGCGCTATGCCCCACAGGATGTGGCTCAAGACAAAGACAAGCAGCGCCGATTTCTGAAGGGTCTTTACGATGGGTTGCAGCTCCAGCTCATGTCGAACACCTACCCGAACTATCAGGCCCTGGTCAATAGGGCGATCGTTATTAACAACAAGAGGAAGGAAATGGAGGCAAAGAAAAGAAGCTTCCAAGGCCAGTCATCGGGGAGCAACACTCGTCCCCGAACCAACCCCCAGCAAGGCTACCCCTAGAGGAATCAAGGCTCCTCCAACCAGTGGAACAGGGGACAGCACCCCCAGGGCAACCAGAACCAACAGCGCCTTCCATACCAACAGCAGTCAGGTGGTCAGCGCTATCAGCAGCAGCCAGGAGGGCAGAGGTACCCGCAGCAGGGCAGCCAAGCATCACGCCAGGGAGCACCCAACTCCGCTCCCATGAAGAACGCGGCTCAGCAGAACCCCAACGCTTGCTACCGCTGTGGGGAGGTTGGACACTATGCTCACCAATGTCCCCAGAAGCAGAACCCTCAGGCTCCACAGAACCAAGCAGGAGGTCAGAAGCAGAATGCTCGTCCACCTCACACTGGGCGGGTGAACCATGTGGCTGCTGATAGTGCCCTGGATGCACCGGATGTCATGATGGGTACGTTCAGCATCAACTCAATCCCAGCAACCATACTTTTTGATTCTGGTGCTTCACATTCTTTCATTTCGCAGTCATTTGTTAGAATGCATGGTGTGCCTTTATGTGCAATGAAAGAAACAATCATAGTAAACTCACCAGGGGGTAGTATGCCTGCAAATTTTTGGAGCCCCACCTCTAGTGTCAACCTAAGGGGGGTAGACTTTAAAGTAAAGCCTATAGTGCTAAGAACAGCAGGTATAGATCTCATCTTGGGTATGGACTGGATGAAGCAACATGGGGCTGTCATTCAGTGTCAAGAAAGATCAGTTGTTATATCTACACCCAAGGGAGACAGGATTTGTGTGGAAGTGGTGATGAAAGAGCAGCCAACTGCCACGGTCAACCAGATGGATGCTAGTGGTGCAGAGCAAGATCGGGTGGTGGACGAGTTCCCTGATGTCTTTCCGGATGATCTGCCAGGTATGCCACCTGATCGCGATGTTGAGTTCATTATTGAATTACTGCCTGGAACTGCACCAATAGCTAAAAGACCTTATAGAATGGGGGTAAATGAATTAGAAGAACTTAAGAAACAGCTTAAGGAGTTGTTAGAGAAAGGGTATATACGCCCTAGTGCTTCTCCTTGGGGAGCACCTGTGATTTTGGTGGATAAGAAAGATGGTAGCCAAAGGATGTGTGTGGACTATAGGTCTTTAAATGAGGTTACCATTAAAAACAAATACCCTCTACCCCGGATAGACGATCTATTTGACCAACTTAGAGGAGCATGTGTGTTCTCTAAAATAGATCTCAGATCTGGGTATCACCAGTTGAAAATCCGGAACACAGACATTCCTAAGACCGCCTTCACAACGCGGTATGGACTGTATGAGTATACAGTGATGTCTTTTGGACTGACCAATGCTCCAGCTTACTTCATGTATCTGATGAATAAAGTGTTCATGGAATACCTAGACAAGTTCGTGGTGGTATTCATAGATGACATTCTAGTGTTCTCTAAAACAGAAGAGGAACATGCTGAACATCTGAGGATGGTTCTGCAGAAGTTGAGAGAGCATCAACTCTATGCCAAGAGGAGCAAGTGTGAATTTTGGCTGAAAGAGGTCTCTTTCTTAGGGCATGTTGTCTCTAACGGAGGTATATCCGTTGATCCTAGCAAGGTGCAGGATGTGTTGGACTGGAACCCGCCAACCAATGCTACCGAAATCTGAAGTTTTCTGGGTTTGGCCGGGTATTATAGGAGGTTCATTGAAGGATTCTCCAAGCTTGCAAAGCCTATGACTGCCTTGTTAGAAAAGAATGCTAAGTTTGTGTGGTCTGATAAATGCCAAGCAAACTTTGAAGAGTTAAAGAAGAGGTTAACCACGGCACCTGTCCTAGTTTTGCCAGACTTGAACAAAAGCTTCTCCATCTATTGTGATGCATCTCGTCTGGGACTTGGATGTGTTCTGATGCAAGAAGGAAGAGTAGTTGCCTACGCATCTAGACAGCTGAGAAAGCACGAGGTGAACTATCCAACTCATGATTTGGAGTTAGCAGCTGTAGTCCATGCTTTGAAAATATGGAGACATTATCTAGTTGGGCATCAGTGTGATGTGTACACGGATCATAAAAGTCTGAAGTACATATTTACTCAGTCAGATCTGAATTTGAGGCAACGCCGTTGGCTAGAATTGATCAAAGACTATGACCTGGAGGTACATTATCACCCAGGAAGGGCCAATGTCGTGGCCGATGCCTTGAGCAGAAAAACTTATGCAATTGGACTGCAAGTGGAGGACATGTCAGCAGAGTTGAGAGCTGAGATGGCATATCTTAATCTATGCTTTGCCAACAATGTTGTGGAGATGACCGTTGAACCTACCTTGGAGAAAGAAATCCGTGAGGGTCAGTTGAAAGATGAGAAATTGAAAGAGATAGCAGAGAACATAGTGCTTGGAAAGGCACCAGGATTCAGGATGGATGATAATGGGACTCTTTGGTTTGGGAGAAGAATATGTGTGCCCGAAGTGAAAGCTATCCGTGATGCCATCATGCGAGATGCACATGAATCTGCTTACTCCATACATCCCGGCAGCACCAAAATGTACTTGGATCTGAAAGAAAAATACTGGTGGTATGGTTTGAAACGAGATGTAGCAGAATATGTGGCCCTATGTGACACCTGTCAGAAGGTCAAAGCTGAACATCAAAGACCAGCAGGATTGTTACAACCTATGCAGATACCCGAGTGGAAATGGGAAGAAGTGGGAATGGACTTTATCACTGGATTACCCCGTACACAGAAAGGCTATGACTCAATATGGGTAATAGTTGACCGTCTCACTAAGGTCGCTCACTTCCTACCAGTTAAAACTACTTATAGTGGAGCAAGGTTAGCAGAGCTGTACATGGAGAGAATTGTGTCTTTGCATGGTGTTCCGAAGAAAATAGTGTCTGACAGAGGAACACAGTTCACTTCTCATTTTTGGCATCAGGTACATCAATCTCTGGGAACTAAGCTGACGTTCAGTTCTGCATATCACCCACAAACAGATGGGCAGACTGAAAGGATAAATCAGATCTTGGAGGACATGTTGAGAGCATGTGCACTTTAGCACGGGGCTAGTTGGGATAAAAGCCTGCCATATGCTGAATTCTCATACAACAATAGTTATCAGGAGAGTCTCAAAATGGCTCCTTTTGAAGCTTTGTATGGGAGGAAGTGTAGAACTCCCTTGTTCTGGAATCAGACAGGAGAGACTCAAGTGTTCGGACCGGATGTTCTTAGAAATGCTGAAGATCAAGTAAGGACGATCCGGGATAACTTGAGGATAGCTCAGTCCCGACAAAAGAGTTATGCAGATACTCGCAGGAGGGACTTAGTTTTCAAAGTGGGAGACTATGTGTATTTGAAAGTGTCACCCATGAGGGGCGTAAAGAGATTCAACATGAAAGGAAAGTTAGCACCCAGATACATAGGTCCTTTCCGGATCTTGGCCAGATGTGGAGAAGTGGCCTATCAGCTCGAGTTACCTGAGAAGCTGTCAGGTGTACATGATGTGTTCCATGTTTCTCAGCTAAAGAAATGCCTGAGAGTGCCTGAAGAGCAAGTTCCCTTGGAAGAGATCAAGATAGGAGAGGATCTCACTTATGAAGAGTACCCTGTCAAGATCTTGGAGACAGCAGAAAGAGTTACCAGGAGCCGAGTTATCAAGATGTGCAAGGTTCAGTGGAACAGATATACAGAAGAAGAGGCTACCTGGGAAAGAGAAGAAGATCTTCGGAAATCTTATCCGCAGTTGTTTGAGTAGGCTCCAGTCGAATCTCGAGGACGAGATTCATCTTAAAGGGGGGTAGAGTTGTAACACCCTAAAATTTTCTCCAAAGCCAAATGGTTGAAAATGAGTTATTTATGTTTTTGTGAAGCATTTAATATAGAGGTTAAATAATTTTTGGGAATTAAAATAATGGTGGTAACATGTTTTATGCACTCATGCTGATGCATTATATTTATTTGAGTGACTGGTTTTTGCCAAAATTCAATTTGAATTCAAACTCCTTTTGAATCTTATTTGAAAATACCTTGAAATAAAAGAAAAGGGGAAAACCTTCCCTCTCTCCTCCCCCCTTGCCTTCGGCCCAGGCAGCCTGGTGGCCCAGCCCACCAGCGCGCCCTCCCTTCCCCTCTCCTTCCCGCGCTGGGCCGCTCCTTCCCCCGTCTCCTCGCGTGCGGCCCACGGGCCGGCCTGTCGCACCCGTGCCGCAGCAACCGGCGCCTCCTCCCTCTCTCTCTCTGGCGCCGCTGCCCCACGCGTCAGCGCCCTCTCCTTTCTTCCCCTCCGCGCGGCGCCGCCCCGGGCGCAACCGCCACGCCCGCGTCTCGCGCGCGTCATGGGCGCCCGCTCCCACGACTCCGGGACTTCCTTCGCCGATATAGCGGACGCACCCGCACCCCTCTCCCCTCCTCCCTCAATCGCACCTGCTCGCACGCACCGCAGAGCCCGCGCACCGCAGCACCAGCGCCACCACGCCTCGCCGTCGCCTGCCGCCGCTGAAGCCGCCACCCCGATGCCGCTCTGACTCCCACAACCTTCTCCGAGCGTTCGTCGCGCCTCGGTGGAGTTGCCGCATCCTTTCCCTCCCTCTCTACTTCTTTGTCTGCGCCCTAACGGTTTCCCCCCCTACCGCAGCACGCCGTCGTCGCCCGAGCGCTCGCCGTCGACGCCGGGCGCCACCTCCAGTGCCTCCTTCGTCTCCCCTTCGCCGTGGTGAGGACCTCCTCCGCCTCCCGCTCCTCCCCTACCCCTCGGTTTGGTCGGCGTCGCGCTCGGTGCCCTGAGCCGCGAGCTCCCCGGCCTCGGCCATGGCGGAGCCGCGCACGACGTCGCGCTGAGCGCCGTGACGCCGCGGCCAGTGCGCGCCGTCGGCCGCCCGCGCGCGCACCCGTCCCTTGGTCTAATCCGAGCCGCCCATCTCCGATCCGGCGGCCGAGGATCATTGATACCCCTTCGCCGTGCATCTTTGCTAAAGAGCCCCCGAAGAATCCCGTAACCAACCCGCACTCCACCAGGCACTATTCATTGTGCCTGGAAAACCTTCCGACCAGGCCCCTGTTTTTTAGAGAAATTGAGGCGCAGTCCAGTTGACTGCGGTATTTGTTTAAAATTCAATTTAAATTTCGGTTTAAATTCAAATACAATTCAAACTATTTACAGAAATGCCACTACCTTGTTTTGCTTATAAAATTCACGTTTTAGCTCCGATTTGACCCGTTCAAATTGCGTTAGCTTCGTAATTTAGTGCTCTACCCGTTTATACCTCTGTTAGCCTGTTTTGGACAGTTTAGCTTTAGGGTCCATGTTAATCTTGTTTAGGGCTTTATATACACCGTTTCGGTCGTAGCTCTCGCACCGTAACTCCGTTTTCGGTGAACCAAAACTTGTTGTGATCGTAGAAACGCGTACTTCAGTTTTACCAAAGTTTTATTTCAGTTTATTACTGTTTGGTGTATTGTTCTAATAATAGCCTTGTTTGCATCGTGTATGTTTGCACCTGGAATGCGTGGTGATGTTGTGATCGAGTAGACGGTGAGTCGGTGTGGTGCGATCAGGACCCCTCGTTCAGTGATCAGCAGGAAGATCAACCTTTCGACAACCAAGGCAAGTTAGCATGGGATCTCCTTGTTTACCTATACACTTTACTTTAATCACTCATTTATGCATGTGTCCAATTGAGCAACCTTAGAAAACCCACTTAGCTTTGTTATCTGTGATGTTCTTGTCTCCGTGGGATATATGCATATGGGTAGAATGCTAGTGCTAACTGACTTATAACTGATCCAGTCCAATGATAAATTTGTTCTCATGATGATATGTTGTTAAACGGTTAATAAAACTTGCTGTTAGCAAAAGCTGGGATTGACAGTGCTACCATGAGTGCTATATGGCTCTGGTTTTAGCTCAGTACACTGGACCTTTTCTAACTTGTTAGCGGTGACCCGAAAGGGCGCATAAGGGGCTTGCCACTTTGGGTGTAGGGCTGCTCCTGTTCCTATGTGTATAGCTGCGATGGCCTTGTGCCATAGGAAAGGGGGGTTACTACATCTGCCTGCCAAGGAAACCTAGCGGCCCTAACATGTTAGACGAACCAACGAAAGGCTTCATAGTGTGCCCCGCCGATCTACCTCGGAAGTGGATCAAGAGGTTGGCCGCCTCGGGCACAAGGGTAACACGGCTTGTGGGTAAAGATGCACAACCTCTGCAGAGTGTAAAACTGTTATAACAGCCGTGCTCACGGTCACGAGCGGCCCGGGAAACTAGCAGAACTATGATACTTGTATAACTGTTACTTTATGTTGTTGGTACTTTACGATGTTATTTTTAACTTTGCTGGACAAATGGATCATGGGTTAAGGGTTAAGCACCATATTCGTTTACCTTAACGCTAAAACTTGCCAACTTAAAAGCTAACTGCAGTCAGACAGTGTCAGCCTTTTGAGCCTCATGAACCCTGTGTTAGCTTGCTAAGTACGAGAAGTACTTACGCTTGTTGTTTATCTTCTCTTTGGGCAAAATCCCGGATGAGTAACAGATGAAGGTGCAGTTGGTGACTTTCCTGAAGACTTCTAGGCTAGCTGCTCCCCTAGTCGACGTTTCCCTGTGGTTTAGTTTGTGTACCAGTTCAGTGATCTGTGGTTCAGTACTTTGTAAGACTCTGTTTTAAATACTGTCGTGATGTAATAAACAATGTGATGATGCTACTCCTTGTGATTTGTCTACTTATGTGTGTGATTGTTTCCTGGGCACACATGAGTACGTTGTCCCAATTTTATCCTTAAAGTTGGGGTGTGACATTCGCTTGCACGCACGCTTGACATTTAGAGCCTTTGACAGTCGAAAAATTCAGAATTAAATTCATGCTGGATAGACGCGACATACAACAAAAATTAATGTGACACAAACGTGAATGCCATATATCAGCCACTGAATTGTTCGAGTCACAAATATGGTTCACCACTTTATTACAAAAATCGGAGAGAGAAAAACGAAACAAGCCTCTGCTATCATAGCCTTTGCCAATGAATTGGCCATACCTCGAGACGACTACTTTATTTGACTCAAATACCAGTTTGAATCCATCTCGACACAAGAGGGATCCACTAACGAGGTTCTTCTTTATTGAGGGGGCATGCTGCACGTTCTTGAGCCGCACGATCTTTCCCAAAGTGAACTTCAGATCGACTGAACCAACACCAAGAACAGTAGCATACGAGCCGTTCCCCATCATGACGGTTGAACCTCGGGCGTCCTGGTAAGATGAAAACATGGAGATATCAGTACAAACATGAATATTGGCCTCTGTATCTATCCACCAATCATTAGATTGACATACACAAAATACGCTCGGTAAATAATTACCGTACCCATATCCGCTAGGATCGCCAATAGTCATGTTGGCAGATTTCTGCCCTTGTTGATTATTCTGTCCTTTGCTGTTGTTGCAGTTCTTGGCGAAGTGCCCAGTCTCACCGCAAACGAAGCACACAACCTCGTCCATGTTCATCTTCTTCTTCTTGAACTGAGTAGTCTAATTAGGCCTTTGCTTGTTCTTACCAGCGTGCTGCATCACGTTGGCGCTGGACTGCCCTTCAGGTGCTCTTGGTGGAGCATCCTTTGCCCGAGCCTTCTCTTCAACATCAAGACCAGCCAACAAATCTTCAACGAAGATTTTCTGACTTTTATGTTTCAGAGTTGTGGCAAAGTTCCTCCATGTAGAAGGCAACTTGGCAATAGTGCCACCCGCCACAAATTTATCAGGCAAGACATGACCAAGCTATTCGAGCTCCCTCACAATGAGTTGGAACTCATGAGCCTGTTCCACAACAGAAAGGTTATCAACCATTTTGAAGTTATGGTACTGCTCCATCACGTACAACTCACGCTCAGCGTCTGAGGCCGAGAACTTATGTTCAAGCGCCTCCCATAGTTCAACAACACTTTTGATGTTCATATAAACATCACACAGCTGGTCCGAGAGAACGCTAAGAACGCATCCGATAAAAATCGTCATAGCCGCAGTGAAATCCCACACCTCTTGCTCAGATCCGAGAGGTAGTGCGGGAGGATCACTAACGACCCAAAATACGCCCATAGCCGTGAGCCACAACTGGGCTACGTCTGCCACCTCTTAAAATTCACACCAGTGAATTTCTCCGGTTTCATCGCATCAGTAAAACCAGCCATCACTAAATGCCTATAAGGTTTTTGGATTGTTGGAAATAATAGCAATTTAGTGATGCATAAATTAATTCCGACAATGAGGAAAAGATAAACAACATGCATCGTAGATGTATAATCTACCACTAGCAGTAAGATCCGAGACATATTCAGGCTATGTATCGCTAGTAACATGAAGAACGCGAAATAGAAGAACAGTATGATCGAAGGCATGCTTAGAGTGGGGTTGTCGGAACTAGGAACTAGCGCAAAAGAAGACGAAGCAGACCGTTGATGAAGACTGGCGAAGTCGGCGTAGAGGGAAGAAGACGTCCAGCGAGCAGTCGCGACGGCGCTTCTCAAAAACCTTATACGTCCCATACCCCATGCAGGAACGCGAGGAGACGCAGGCTTCAGAGATCATGCTCTCCCGACACCGATGGCACGTCGACGGCGGGATGAGGTCGACAGCAGCAGCGCAACACTAGGACAGAGGAGGAGGAGAATGTCGTATGAAGAGGACGACGTCTTGTCCCTCTTTTATACACACGGCGCAGCTGTATCTTTAGAAAGAAACAACCGCGTAATCACAATATTAATGTGATTGAACCTCATTAGTGTTGGAGTCAATCGCCATTAATACGAGAATAATTGCTTGCTTAAATAGGCCAGCGCAATTTTCTCCATGCATGCAAAAAGATCAAGTGGCAAAAGGAAGCCGCGCACTCGCAAGACCTCGGTCGGACCATTCATGTGCATGTCGTGCGCCCCTGCGCGAGCGCGCGCGTGAGTTTCTTCCTTTGCCTCTCCTCAATAGCTTCAACCAGTTGGAGACAAGTCAACTATATAAGTTAGTCTCTCTCCTTCTAGAGTAGCAGTATGGGACTAAAGTCCCCCACCATACCATGCATGTGTGATGGGCCTTTGAGATTTATTTGGAATATTTATTTAGGCCAGGCCCAAATCTTCTAACAAATAATGCATGGTCCACGCGAAAGGCCTGTGATTCGATGGTAGAGCAGTCCAGTGGGACGCTACCCACCAGGGTTCAAATACTGGTGTTACACTTTTTTGTGTTATGAGTGTGTGTGACACCCCAATTTTAAGAACAAAATTGGAGCACAATATATGTATGCCAGGATCAATTTTCATACATATATCCACATCATAGTAATATAAAACAATGCTTTATTAATAATATCGAACTTTATTACATAAATGACCCTCGGGTCTGAAATAAAAGTACAGACTCTCATGATAACGGACTCTAATGAAGACGCTGATGTATACGCGGAAATCGGGACTCCATCTCCACAGGAAGGTCGACCGGGGGTAGCGCCATCCTAGTACAGGTCGTCAGGGTCGTAGCCTCCGTCTTCTGGATACTCCTGCTCCTCGTACGTGTAGTCTCCAGCGTCTGGGTAGGGTAGCAGGGGGACAAAGAGGAAGGGTGAGTACATCGAAATGTACTCCGCAAGTGTAGGAAATATATGCTTATGAGGCTAATAACAAAGGTAGGCTGACTCTGTTTGACTCAAGCGCCTAAAGCAACACATCCTATTATTCCTATTAGTCCTATGCACCTATTTACTAGGTTATAACCACCGACTCTGTAGAAAAGTAACCACACTCGGAGTCGCACCGAGCAAACCACACTCGGAGTCACACCGAGCAACCAACACCTGAAGTCCATCAGGTAACCGCACCTGAAGTCCATCAGATGACCCGAACCCAAAACCAACCAGTAACCAACTAATCTCAAAGAAGTCCAAGCCGCTCGTGACCGTGAGCACGGCTGATATATCAGTTTTACACTCTGCAGAGGTTGCACATCGTTACCCATGAGTCGTGCAGATCCCGTCACGCTAAACACTGCCAAGGTGCATAGCAGGTTGCACTGCAAGGCCTTTACAAAGCCCCTCCAAGTCTGTGTTACACGTACTCTAAGGTTTCTCCCCTGTCCATAAGTCAACGACCCCAAGGGACCCCTCTTGAGCCACTATACCAACCCCGTGTAGCATAACTTAGAGGAAACTAATTAATTAGCCAGGTCCAGCCCATCCAGATCTCATGGTTGCGCTGTCAAGCCGGGTTACATGCTCTGAGAACCGGGTCCTAGGGATCCAGGCAGGATATGTCTAGCACGAGCCCCGAACCAAAAACCAAAAGCAGCTGCCGAGTCCCACTGCACAAAACCACCAATACGGGTCCATCCTGCCGGATTTACCTAATAACCGTGTTACTACAAAATTACCCTGTCCACATTCGTTTCATAGTTCATTAATCAAGTTTATAAACATTATAACTCCCATCCCAAACATGACTGCAGGGCTAAGCAAAACACCTACCCAAACACTCCAAAACAGGCGACAAGGATAATATAACAAAATCTAGTAAACCCTAACATGGGATTCAAATTAATGACAAGCATGCAACTACAGGATCTAACTACGCTAATACCAAAAGTAAAATAAAAGTAGGTGCAAGATGTTCAAGGACACTTGCCTTCGGACTGGGTCGAATCAACTGGGTCGCAAGGATGGTCTGGAGCGTCCTCGAACTCTGCACTCTCTGGCCCCAGCAACATACATGGCACAATACATTGAAATAAATAACAGTACAACAAACAGTATGAAAATAGAACGTAAATAGATCTACTGCGTAGAGAACGACGAAACGAATCTAACGCAAGTTGAACGGGTCGAATCGGAGTTAAAACGCAAAAGTTATAAGCATTTGAATATGGATGGCAAAACTGTAAATAGATTGAACTTATTTTCGTATTTTTAAATAATTCAAAACTGAAATTAAAACAGCGCTGGACTGGGCCTCAATTATACGATGGTGCAGGGGCTAGATCGAATGAAAACCTAGGCACAGGAACAGCAAGGGCGGAGCGCGGGTTGATTTCTAAAAACGTGAAGGGGTTTTCTGCAACACCACCATAACCGGCGCGTGCGTGCTTGCGTGGACGCCACGTTGTGCCGCGTGTCACCGCGTGATTGGGTTGGTGTGCCACGTGCTCCGTGGACCGCTGACGCGGCGTGAGTGGACTGCGTCCACGGCACCGGTGAACCAGGTGCATACCGGTTCGAGATCTAATCTAATCTGGGACATCGGTTTTGGATCGGACGGCTGGAAAGGAAAGGGGAGGGTTGGCTCGCCGGCCGGTGCCAGAGGACACGGCGGCGCTCGGGCCTCGCGGCGGCGCCATGGGAGAATGATCGGGGAGGGGGCTAGAAGGCAGTAGCGGCCGAGGGAAAGGGCGGGATCGATCGGAAACCTTACCACGGGCTCGGAAAAGAGGTTGGTTGCGTTGGATTCATCCCGAAGGCGGCCGGAGCCGAGCGCGAACATGGCGGCGCCATGAGTGGCTCGCCGGAGCTCGCCCGGGAAAACGCTAGAGGCCGATAGCGACTACGGGAAAGGTGGGGATCGATTGGGAAGCTCACCGCGGTTCCAGGAGGGTGTTCTTGGTGCTGAGGATGGCTCGGTCGGGGTTGTAGACGGCGGCGGAGTTCCTCTGTTGTGGCGTCTAGGGGAGAGGTGGGGTTCTGCTGGGTAGGGAAAGATCGCACGCGGGGACGGCTCGGGGAAGTCTTAAGTAGGCAGAGGGGAGGATGGCGGCTGGAACCGATCGGGAGAGAAGGAGAGCACGGGGGCGCAGGCGCCGTCTTCGCGGGTAGGGCGGAGGAGTTCGGTGCGGGGATGGGGACGAGCCTGACACGCGGGACCCAGCTGTCATACAGGGAGAGGAGAGGGGTGCGCGGTGTGGCAGGCCAGCCGGCTCGAGCGGCCTTGGGCGGGGAGGGAGCGGGCCGCGCTGGCGTTGTGGGCCGAGCGGAGAGGGGAGGACGGGCCGGCGCGGGAGAGGGAGCGGGCCGAGGCCGCGGGGAAATGGAGGGAGGCGCACGCGGCGTGGGCCAGCCGCAGGCGTGCGGGAAGAGGGGAGGACGGGCCGGCGGGGCGCGGCTGGGCTGGAAGTGGAGATAGGGGAAGCCCAAGCCATTCCTTTTCCTTTTTCATTTGTTTCCCAAATTCATTTTGAAATCCAAATTCAAATCTGTTTCAAAACAAAACTAGTTTGAAAATTTTGGAAACATTTTCCCTAGGTTTTGTAAATAAAACTTGATTTTGATTTTGTAAAATTTTTATAAATCTTTTTATTTGTTTTCTAAATAGAATAAATCCGATTCGCCCTATACGGGTTTAATAAATTTATTTTTCACCCAATAAAAATATGCAATGGCATGAATGCAACATGAGAATAACAAACAAAATTTTATTTTCCTCCTCTAATAAACTAGCCAACCTATTTAATTTCTAATTTCTTTAATTAAATTGGGGAAAATTAAATCAGGGTGTTACAAACCTACCCCCTTAGAAGAATCTCGTCCTCGAGATTAGGAAGAGTCGGTGAAGAGATGAGGAAAATCTGCCCGAAGATCATCTTCTTTCTCCCATGTGGCTTCTTCGGAGTAATGCTTCCATTGCACCTTGCAGATTTTAATCCTCTTGTTGCGAGTACCTCGTTCCATTGTGTCCAGAATCTTGATCGGCTCAGAGAAAGTCAAATCATCCCGCAGATCAAGCTCCTCAAGTGGCAACTGCTCCTCTGGAACTCTGAGGCATCTCTTCAGCTGGGATACATGGAATCCATTATGGATACCTGCCAGACGTGCAGGCAACTCCAGCTGATATGCAACTGCGCCTTTCTTGTCAATCACCTTGAAAGGGCCAATGAATCTCGGAGATAACTTCCCTTTGACATTAAACCTCCGAAGACCTCTGAAAGGTGACACCTTCAGATAGACATAGTCCCCAATCTGGAATTCCAGCTCCCGTCGTCTGACATCTGCATAACTCTTCTGTCTAGACTGAGCTGTCTTCAGGTTGCTTCTGATCTGCCTGACCTGTTCTTCAGCTTCCTCTATAGACTCGGGGCCGAAGACTTTTCCTTTCTCCAACCTGATTCTAGAACAAAGGAGTTCTGCACTTCCTGCCATATAGAGCCTCAAACGGTGACATCTTCAGACTGGCCTGATAGCTGTTGTTATATGAAAACTCTGCATATGGCAGACTCACATCCCAACTCTGGCTATTCTGGAGTGCACTAGCTCTCAACATGTCCTCCAGAATCTGATTCACCCTCTCTGTCTGTCCATCAGTCTGAGGATGATAAGCCGAACTGAAACTGAGGCGAGTGTCCATAGACTCATGCAACCGCTTCCAGAATCTCGATGTGAACTGTGTACCTCTGTCAGATACTATGATCTTAGGTACTCCATGCAAACATACAATGCGGGACATGTACAGCTCTACCAGTTTCGGGCCCTGATATGTCTCCTTGACCGGAATGAAGTGAGCCACCTTGGTCAACCGATCAACTATGACCCAGATGGAGTCATACCCAGACTGTGTCCTGGGCAAACCAGTGATGAAATCCATGCTGATCTCTTCCCATTTCCACTCGGGAATCTGCAGAGGCTGTAACAAACCAGCAGGTCTCTAATGTTGGGCCTTAACCCTCTGACATGTGTCACACAAAGCCACATACTCTGCTACTTCCCTCTTCATCCCATACCACCAGTAATACTGCTTCAGATCCTGGTACATCTTGGTACTGCCTAGGTGAAGAGAGTAGGCTGAATCATGAGCTTCTCTCAAGATCAACTCCTTGATAGCCTTCACATCTGGAACACAGATCCTGCCTCTGAACCACAAGACACCCTGATCATCCTCTGCGAAGCCTGGGGCCTTGTCCTCCTTGATCAACTATCTGATCTCCAGAAGATACTCATCAGTGAGCTGCCCTACCCGGATATCACGCTCAAGTGTCGAATCAACTTCTAAGGCTACTGCATCAGTGTGGCCAAGAATACCCAAGTTGAGCTTCACAAACTCCTCATGCAACTCGGGCTGCTGCTCCTTGATCTCAAGCACATTACAGTAGACCTTCCTGCTCAAGGCATCTGCAACAACATTCGCCTTGCCTGGATGATAGTTGATACTCAGATCATAGTCTTTGATCAACTCTAACCATCTCCATTGGCAAAGATTCAGATCTGGCTGGGTGAAAATATACTTCAAGCTCTTATGATCAGTGTATATCTCTGTCTTCTTGCCCATCAGATAGTGCCTCCAGATCTTCAGAGCATGAACAACAGCTGCCAACTCAAGATCATGTGTAGGATAATTTAGCTCATGCTTCCTGAGCTGTCTCGAGGCATAGGCAATCACACGACCTTCCTGCATAAGCACACATCCCAGGCTCTGACGAGAAGCATCACAATAGACCGTGAAGTTCTTCTGGACATCTGGCATGACAAGAATAGGAGCAGAAGTCAACCTCGCCTTCAACTCCTCAAAACCATCCTGGCATTCAGGGGACCATACAAACTTGGCACCCTTCTTAGTCAGCTTCGTCATCGGCTTCACGATCTTGGAGAATCCTTCAATGAATCTGCGGTAATATCCAGCCATACCGAGGAAACTCCGGATCTCAGTGACATTCTCAGGTACCTTCCAGTCCAATATATCTTGGACCTTGCCTGGATCAACAGATACTCCACCCTCTGAGATAATATGCCCCAAATATGCAACCTTCTTCAACCAGAACTCGCATTTGCTCAGCTTCGCATACAACTGATGCTCCCTGAGCTTCTGCAGTACTAACCTCAGGTGCTTCTCATGCTCTTCTTCATTCTTCGAGAATATCAGGATATCATCAAGGAACACCACGACGAACAGATCTAAAAACTCCATGAAAACCTTGTTCATCAGATACATGAAGAAAGCCGGAGCATTAGTCAAGCCGAAGGACATCACTGTGTACTCATATAGCCCATATCGAGTCACAAATGCCGTCTTCGGGATATCAGCTTCACGAATCTTCAGCTGATTATATCCTGTTTGCAGGTCAATCTTCGAGAACACATGAGCACCCCTTCAACTGATCAAACAGATCATCAATGCGAGGAATCGGGTACTTGTTCTTGATGGTAGCTTCATTCAATGCGCGGTAATCAACGCACATCCGCAGGCCTCCATCCTTCTTTGGAACAAAGATCACAGGGGCTCCCCATGGGGATGTACTAGGACGAATATGCCCCTTCTCTAACTGCTCTTGGATCTGCGTCTTCAGCTCGGCTAGCTTTTCGGCATCCATTCTATATGGTCGCCTGTATATAGGTGCAGTGCCAGGAACTAAATCAATAGAGAACTCAATCTCACGATCAGGTGGCATACCTGGCACTTTCTGGAAGACATCAGGGAACTCCTTGACAACTCGGATATCAGGTACCACGACAGCCTCATATGCTCTGGCTTCTTCTATCATCTTTGTCGGTGCTCGATACACAATCTTCGTGCCATCTGGATGCTTCACTGTGATGAGCCTCTGAGCACAATCACTGACTCCCTGGTACTTGCGTAGCCAATCCATTCCCAGAATGACATCAATACCTTGGGAATCCAGAACAATAAGAGAGGTGGGAAAGACTACCCCCCTTATGGTTAAGCTCACATTCGGGCACACATGCCTCGATATCAGTTCTCCTCCAGGAGAATTCACTAGCAGATGCTTTTTCATCAACACTCTATTCATATTATATTTAGATGTGCAGGGTGCTGATATGAACGAATGAGATGCTCCAGAATCAAACAAGACTGTAACTGGGTGAGAGTCAACAAGGAACGTACCAAACACCACATCTGGTGCCGTCTGAGCAGACTCCGCTGACATGTGGTTCACACGACCACGAGTGTAGCTCTCGGGCTGGCCTGCGGGACGTGACTGCGGTGGAACTGGCTGCCTCAATGGACACTTGTTGGCGAAGTGTCCCATCTGGTTACACTTGTAGCAGGGACCAATCTGACCTGCCCCCTGTGCTGGACGGGGCTGCTGCGAAGCTGGAAGACCCGGGCGAGGCGGCTGCTGCTGCTGAGGTGGGGCCTGGTACTGTGGAGCTGGGTGCCTGTACTGAGGAGCGGGCTGCCGGGACTGGGGCGGGCGGTACTGCTGCTGCTGGGGAATCTGCCTGGAAGCTGAGGCAGGTGGAGCGTAGCGGGGACGGGCGGAACTGCCGGAGGACTGTCCCTGGAACGTCATCTTCCTCTTGCGATCTGCATCGAGGTCCTTCCGTTCCTTCTCCACCGCGAAGGCACGGTCAACCAGCTTCTGAAATGAGGAATACTCATTTGAAGCTAGGGCATAGCGGAGTCCCGGGTTGAGCCCATGCCTGAAGCAGATAACAATTTTATTATTTATCAGGCATCAAAAAGAATGAACAAGGGTGTATGAAGAATTTATTAATATTAAAGAATGACAGAGATCTTGCCTGAAACACTCCTGCTTCTTATCGTCCGTGTCCACGTCATATGGGGCGTAACGGGACAGCTGGCTGAACTGCGTGAGATACTCATGCAATGTCATCGCGCCCTGCCGGAGGTCCTGAAACTCCCGGCGCTTCACCCTGATCTCGCCGAAAGGGACGTACTGGTCGCGGAATGCCTTACGGAAATCCTCCCAAGTGATCGAGTTGGCGTCCGCATGAGCTGCGGTGTAGGCAGTCCACCAGTTCTTCGCCGGGCCCTGAAGCTGGTGCGCGGCGTAGAGGGCCTTATCAAGGTCCCCGACATGGGCAAGCTGCAACTTGCCTGTAATCGTCTCGAGCCAATCATCTGCATCCACTGGCTCTATGGCGTGGTGGAACACTGGAGGGCGCGTCGTCATGAAGCTCCTGAGAGTGTCATCCGGTCGGGGTGGCTGTGCAGCTCCAGCACCCTGAGCACCCTGAGCAGCCTGCGCCATCTGCTGCATGTGCTGCATCATCTGGGCCATGTTCTGCATCATCTGGTTCTGCACCTGGGCCATCTGGAGCGGGTCGTACGGAGGCGGAGGTGGAGGTGGATGAGGATGAGGCGGCTGGTTGCCACCTGCCCCGCTCCCGCCAGCGTGACCGGCGTTACCCGCGCTGCTCCTGGTGTCAACCATCTGTTACATTTTCCAGGAGTAAGAGTGAGATATGATAAATAGATATATAACAACCCTGGTTTGGTTAATTAATTCGATTAGTAAAACATTTTAACAAATGATGTCGCTGCAACCTGATGGTCGCAACACACCAACAATCATTGCAAAGAACCAAAACATTACATATGCACAAGTACATGTCATTCAACGACCTACGAGATCACATAATTATGGAGGGCTTCTTACGAGTTTGGAGGACCTACTTTTAAACAAAATTTGAATTTTCAGCAGAGACAGGCTACAGAAGTGGGAAAAGGGGTCAGACTTTATAAAAATAGTTTTGTAAATTCGACGACTGACTAGGGTAGCGTCCTACGGTCAACACGGCTCCGATACCACTCTGTGACACCCCAATTTTAAGAACAAAATTGGAGCACAATATATGTATGCCAGGATCAATTTTCATACATATATCCACATCATAGTAAATATCAAAACAATGCTTTATTAATAATATCGAACTTTATTACATAAATGACCCTCGGGTCTGAAATAAAAGTACAGACTCTCATGATAACGGACTCTAATGAAGACGCTGATGTATACGCGGAAATCGGGACTCCATCTCCACAGGAAGGTCGACCGGGGGTAGCGCCATCCTAGTACAGGTCGTCAGGGTCGTAGCCTCCGTCTTCTGGATACTCCTGCTCCTCGTACGTGTAGTCTCCAGCGTCTGGGTGGGGTAGCAGGGGGACAAAGAGGAAGGGTGAGTACATCGAAATGTACTCCGCAAGTGTAGGAAATATATGCTTATGAGGCTAATAACAAAGGTAGGCTGACTCTGTTTGACTCAAGCGCCTAAAGCAACACATCCTATTATTCCTATTAGTCCTATGCACCTATTTACTAGGTTATAACCACCGACTCTGTAGAAAAGTAACCACACTCGGAGTCGCACCGAGCAAACCACACTCGGAGTCACACCGAGCAACCAACACCTGAAGTCCATCAGGTAACCGCACCTGAAGTCCATCAGATGACCCGAACCCAAAACCAACCAGTAACCAACTAATCTCAAAGAAGTCCAAGCCGCTCGTGACCGTGAGCACGGCTGATATATCAGTTTTACACTCTGCAGAGGTTGCACATCGTTACCCGTGAGTCGTGCAGATCCCGTCACGCTAAACACTGCCAAGGTGCATAGCAGGTTGCACTGCAAGGCCTTTACAAAGCCCCTCCAAGTCTGTGTTACACGTACTCTAAGGTTTCTCCCCTGTCCATAAGTCAACGACCCCAAGGGACCCCTCTTGAGCCACTATACCAACCCCGTGTAGCATAACTTAGAGGAAACTAATTAATTAGCCAGGTCCAGCCCATCCAGATCTCATGGTTGCGCTGTCAAGCCGGGTTACATGCTCTGAGAACCGGGTCCTAGGGATCCAGGCAGGATATGTCTAGCACGAGCCCCGAACCAAAAACCAAAAGCAGCTGCCGAGTCCCACGGCACAAAACCACCAATACGGGTCCATCCTGCCGGATTTACCTAATAACCGTGTTACTACAAAATTACCCTGTCCACATTCGTTTCATAGTTCATTAATCAAGTTTATAAACATTATAACTCCCATCCCAAACATGACTGCAGGGCTAAGCAAAACACCTACCCGAACACTCCAAAACAGGCGACAAGGATAATATAACAAAATCTAGTAAACCCTAACATGGGATTCAAATTAATGACAAGCATGCAACTACAGGATCTAACTACGCTAATACCAAAAGTAAAATAAAAGTAGGTGCAAGATGTTCAAGGACACTTGCCTTCGGACTGGGTCGAATCAACTGGGTCGCAAGGATGGTCTGGAGCGTCCTCGAACTCTGCACTCTCTGGCCCCAGCAACATACATGGCACAATGCATTGAAATAAATAACAGTACAACAAACAGTATGAAAACAGAACGTAAATAGATCTACTGCGTAGAGAACGACGAAACGAATCTAACGCAAGTTGAACGGGTCGAATCGGAGTTAAAACGCAAAAGTTATAAGCATTTGAATATGGATGGCAAAACTGTAAATAGATTGAACTTATTTTCGTATTTTTAAATAATTCAAAACTGAAATTAAAACAGCGCTGGACTGGGCCTCAATTATACGATGGTGCAGGGGCTAGATCGAATGAAAACCTAGGCACAGGAACAGCAAGGGCGGAGCGCGGGTTGATTTCTAAAAACGTGAAGGGGTTTTCTGCAACACCACCATAACCGGCGCGTGCGTGCTTGCGTGGACGCCACGTTGTGCCGCGTGTCACCGCGTGATTGGGTTGGTGTGCCACGTGCTCCGTGGACCGCTGACGCGGCGTGAGTGGACTGCGTCCACGGCACCGGTGAACCAGGTGCATACCGGTTCGAGATCTAATCTAATCTGGGACATCGGTTTTGGATCGGACGGCTGG
This sequence comes from Coix lacryma-jobi var. lacryma-jobi, assembly GCA_009763385.1. Lineage (NCBI taxonomy): Eukaryota > Viridiplantae > Streptophyta > Magnoliopsida > Poales > Poaceae > Coix > Coix lacryma-jobi. Next base: position 671,248 of record VDCT01000238.1, on the reverse strand, counting down.
AAAGGAAAGGGGAGGGTTGGCTCGCCGGCCGGTGCCAGAGGACACGGCGGCGCTCGGGCCTCGCGGCGGCGCCATGGGAGAATGATCGGGGAGGGGGCTAGAAGGCAGTAGCGGCCGAGGGAAAGGGCGGGATCGATCGGAAACCTTACCACGGGCTCGGAAAAGAGGTTGGTTGCGTTGGATTCATCCCGAAGGCGGCCGGAGCCGAGCGCGAACATGGCGGCGCCATGAGTGGCTCGCCGGAGCTCGCCCGGGAAAACGCTAGAGGCCGATAGCGACTACGGGAAAGGTGGGGATCGATTGGGAAGCTCACCGCGGTTCCAGGAGGGTGTTCTTGGTGCTGAGGATGGCTCGGTCGGGGTTGTAGACGGCGGCGGAGTTCCTCTGTTGTGGCGTCTAGGGGAGATGTGGGGTTCTGCTGGGTAGGGAAAGATCGCACGCGGGGACGGCTCGGGGAAGTCTTAAGTAGGCAGAGGGGAGGATGGCGGCTGGAACCGATCGGGAGAGAAGGAGAGCACGGGGGCGCAGGCGCCGTCTTCGCGGGTAGGGCGGAGGAGTTCGGTGCGGGGATGGGGACGAGCCTGACACGCAGGACCCAGCTGTCATACAGGGAGAGGAGAGGGGTGCGCGGTGTGGCAGGCCAGTCGGCTCGAGCGGCCTTGGGCGGGGAGGGAGCGGGCCGCGCTGGCGTTGTGGGCCGAGCGGAGAGGGGAGGACGGGCCGGCGCGGGAGAGGGAGCGGGCTGAGGCCGCGGGGAAATGGAGGGAGGCGCACGCGGCGTGGGCCAGCCGCAGGCGTGCGGGAAGAGGGGAGGACGGGCCGGCGGGGCGCGGCTGGGCTGGAAGTGGAGATAGGGGAAGCCCAAGCCATTCCTTTTCCTTTTTCATTTGTTTCCCAAATTCATTTTGAAATCCAAATTCAAATCTGTTTCAAAACAAAACTAGTTTGAAAATTTTGGAAACATTTTCCCTAGGTTTTGTAAATAAAACTTGATTTTGATTTTGTAAAATTTTTATAAATCTTTTTATTTGTTTTCTAAATAGAATAAATCCGATTCGCCCTATACGGGTTTAATAAATTTATTTTTCACCCAATAAAAATATGCAATGGCATGAATGCAACATGAGAATAACAAACAAAATTTTATTTTCCTCCTCTAATAAACTAGCCAACCTATTTAATTTCTAATTTCTTTAATTAAATTGGGGAAAATTAAATCAGGGTGTTACAGTGTGGAGCGTGTGTGTGCGTGTGGTGTGAGTGTGGAGTGTGTGGGTTGTGTGCGTCTACTCTCTTTGAGTGTGTACAGACGCACACACGTATATGTACGTGTGGTGGGAGTGTGGAGTGTGGGTTGTATGCATGCAAATTGTACCTAATAGTGCAGGATGCACAGAGTGCTACAAGAGTTAACTGATTCGGTGCAAACACTTGCCAAGTGCCTCGCGCAAGCCCGGCCAGCTTAGAGATCACTGTCTCTCAATCATGGCAACCAAACTCTGCAGGCCGTCCAAATTGGCAACCAATAATTGCCAAGGTTTTGCTGTCCTCTACTACAAAGTGCCTTATAGCCAGCCGAAATGACATATACTGATCGCCCATTTCACACATTAGATCATCCCTTCATTTTAAGCTTTAACTAATTTTAGCATTAACATGTGCGTCACTTATTAGTTTTTTTATTCTTTTTTGTTTTTTTTCAGTGATTTTGTGGGATGCTGCTAACCGTCTGAGGTGGGCCTTCTGTGCTCGGCGTGCTTTCTTGCTAGCGGATGATTGAAAAGCGTCATCTCGGAGAATAATTATTCCATTCCTAGTGCCAATGGCGACCACGCGTTTGTACTGTGCAAAAAGTTTCGGGTACATGTTGATGCACACCAGAACTTGGCTGACACGTGTATGGAATTTTTGATCATCATATGGCATATGAACCACATAAATTTAGCTCCACTAATTGATATAATTTGTTTTCAGATCGAACTCCACTGAACGTTGAAGATTAAAAGGTAATGAGATAGTATCTATTATTGTATCAGTACGTTGATATGCAATGCACTTGATCTTTTTGTTTGCGCTTCTACATATTTTTCTTGTGTGTGTTATCACATACGAGCTAGGGACCTTTCTACGTGGTCTTTCAGCTTGAAAAATATGTAATTGTTGACACTCAAAAGTATTATGAACATATAATAAATTCTTTTATCATCAAGATGGTTAGAAAACACACATTTAGTTCATCACATTTGGAGTCGAGGTCAAGAACGACTGTTCCTGAGCACTTTATATCTAACGAGTAAGGGTGTTCCGAGACCTTCCGAGCAGGTTGGGTCTGGTCGCTTGATACGATCATTGTTCGAGATGTCTTCCGACCAGGAACTAGTCACACCTCTTGAGACACTTCCGACCAGATAAAACTGGTCGGAGGCGGCGAGACAGCAATGGAGACCAGCTCGTAGTTATCAAAACCTGGAGTTACTCTGTTAAGAGAATGTAAAGTGCTGATTGAAAGATCTGTTCTCTGGTGGGGTGCGTACGCTTGGGGATTTGCAGTCATTATAAAGATCTCCAAATCAACTTAGTCGGTTTGGGCTGTTACCAGCTGCACCGAAGCCCGCAAAAAACCGGTTTGGCCGGTTCAAGATGTGACACCCTAAAATTTACCAAATTTAAAAATAGGTGAAAATATTTTACTTTGATTTTTGGTGTGCATTTAATCTAGGATTAAATAATTTTCACCAAATTAAAACCAAGTTACGAACATATTTATGCATTCATGCCTCTGCATTTTATTTCTTGAGATGAGTGGTTTGGTCAAAATTTGATTTGAATCCAAAAATCCTTTTGAAATATTTTAATTTATGCTGAAAATAAAATGAAAAAGGGTTTTATTTCCTTTTATTCCCCTCCCCTTGCTTTCGGCCCAAGCAGCCTGGTAGCCCAAGCAGCCGGCTCTCCCTCCCCTCCTTCTATTTCCGCGCTGGGCCTCCTTTCCCTCTTTCGCTTCCCCGTTGCGGCCCAGCAGGCCGGCCCGCTCGCGCTCGCCAGCGAGCAACCGCGCCCCTCCCCCTTTCTCTCTCTGACTCCTCGAGCCCGCGCGTCAGTGCCCTCTCTCCTTCCTCCCGATCCCCTCTGCACTCCCGAGCAGCAACCACCGCACCCTCGCTCTTCCCCTCCGCGTCGTGGGCGCTCCCCACTCCTCCTTGGCCATAAAGTGGACGCGCCCGCACCCCCGCTCTCCATTCCCGCAGTTGCTCTCTCCGCTTCGGTTCTCAGACTCCGCACACCACGCCTCATAGCCTCGCCGCGCCATTGCCGCCGCCCGCCGCCGTCCATCCGACGGGTTGGCGCCGCTCTGGCCGATTGCTTCTTCCTCCGAGCTCCGCAACGCCTCAGTAAAGTTGCAGAACCCCTTCCCTTTCTTCCTTGCGCTCGGCTTCGCCCCTAATCGTCACCGTTTTCCGCAGCAGCCTCGTCAGCATTCGAACATCACCGCTCTACGTCGTTCACCGCCGTCAGAGCCTCCCCGCCGTCTCCTTCGCCGCGGTGAGCACCCCCTTGCCTTCCCCTAACCCTCCATTCCCTTGGTTTGGTCTGTGGCGAACTTGGTGTGCGCGTGCACGAGCTCCCGCGCTCCATCCATGGCGGCCGCGCGCACGCCATCGCGCCACCCTTGCAACGTCGCGGCTTGGGCGCGCCGTAGGCTCGCCCCCCCCCCCCACCCCCTGCGCGCCCCTGGGTCTAATCCCAACTGTCGGTGTTCGATCTGACGGCCGTCAGCGGCCCATACCCCTTCGGGGATAGTTTTGCTAAAGAGCCCCTGAAGAACCAAGAAACCAACCCGCAGACCTTGGCAGGGTTGAAATCCGATTCAAATTTCGATTTAAAATTTGGTTTAAATTCAAACGAATTTCAGACTATTTACAAAATTGCCCCTGTACTAAAAGGCTTATAAAAACCACGTTTTAGCTCTGTTTTGATCCTTTCAAATTGCGTTAGATTCGTAATTTAGTTTCCTACCTGTTTATGCCTCTGTTAGTCTGTTTCGGTCAGATTAGTTGTTGGGTCCTAGTCAGTCAAGTTTAGGGCTTTAGAATCACCGTTTTGGGCGTATCTTTCGCGTCGTAAGTCCGTTTTCGGTGAACCAAATATTGTCGTGATCGTAGGAACGCCTACTACAGTTTTACAAATGATTTATTTCTGTTTATCACTATTGGTGTACTGTTCTAATGGATAGTCCTGTTTGCAATGCATGTATGTACTTGGAATGCGTGTGTGATGTTTCATGCGATCGAGTATAGTCGGTGAGCAAACGTGGTTCGATCAAGAGCCTTCGTTCGAGGATCAACAAGAAGACCAGCAGTACAACAACCAAGGCAAGTTAGCATGGGATCATCCTTGTTAACTATTCACTCTATAACACATTTATTCATTTTTCATGTGTCTATATGAACAACCTTAGAGATCTACTTAGTTTTTGTTACCGTGATACTCTTGTCACCCGTGGGATAAATGCATATGGGTAGAATGCTAGTGCTAACTGTTTAATATCTAATCCCGTCCAATGATGAATGCTCTCATTTGGTATGTTGATAAATGGTTAATGAAACTTGCTGTTACCAAAAGCTGGGACTGACAGTGCTACCATGAGCGCTATATGGCTCTGGTTTTAGCTCAGTAAACTGGACCTTTTCTAGCTTGTTAGAGGTTACTCGAAAGGGCGCAGTAGGGGCTTGCCACTACGGGTGTAGGGCTGCTCCTGTCCCTATGTGTATAGCTATGACGACCTTGTGCCATAGGAAAGGGGGGTTTGCTACATCTAATTGCCAAGGAAACCTAGCGGCCCTAACTTGTTAGACGAACCAGCGAAAGGCTTCATAGTGTACCCTGCCCGCTCACCTTGGAAGTGTTATGGGGGTTGCTCCCCTGGGCATCTGGGCAACACGGCTTGTGGGTAAAGATGCACAACCTCTGCAGAGTGTAAAACTGTTATAATAGTCGTGAAGGACCGAGAATGCAATAGCAAGGTGACCAGAGGGGGGGGGGTGAAAGGGAGCTCAAAAAATTTCTCTCAAAACTTTGGCCTTTTGTTCCCAAAATCAACCCCCGAAAGCTTTAATCGAAACTGTGATGCCCACGACCCTTGGAAGAGGGTGGATGATCCCTAGGATCACAGCGAGGCACCACAAAGCGATAGCAAACCAAACGCCAAAAGTACAGACACAAGTTCGACCCTTAAAAACCAAGTCCCGAACGTAGATAGACGGCTACGTCGAGAAATCTACAAATACCGATGCTAACAAGTAGCAAAGATACCTAGAGAGATTCCTTGGTCAACTCTAAGGCCAAACGAGAAGTCCGGAGACCAAGCGGAGAAGCCGGGAGAGCAAACGCACTAAACCGGAACACACCGCAAGATCCCGGACTGTCCGCCGGTACGGTCCCGGATTGTCGGGCTCAACCGCGGACTGTCCGCGGGGGAATGGCAGACTGTCCGCCGGCAAAATCCCCGAAACAACACAGTTGGTGAAAGTTCCATGCTCGGGCCCAGACTGTCCGCGCCTGTCAACGGCGGACTGTCCGCCGGTCACCCGAGGCAAAACCAGCCAAGCCACGCGACCACTGCTCGGTCAGAGCCCGACGCTCGGACTGTCCGCCGGTCAATACCGCGGACTGTCCGCGACTGCCCAGTGAGGGCGATTTCAATCGCCCTTCAAACACAACCTCTCAAATCCGAATCAAAACTCAATCCCACGTTCCCAAACTTGGAGAAGATGATCACGAGGTAGTTAGGAGACTATCCCCAAGAAATCATCTGCTCAAATCAACTCAAACACCGGAAAATCGAAAGGGGAGGAGTATGAACGAAAAAGCACCACGAAAACGAAATCAACCCGATCTACTTGTTTGTGAGGAGTGAGATGAATTCCTTCGATGGAAATGATCTCCTCACTATAAAGAACAAGTTGATTCAAACGGATTTCGCAAAGACGCAATAGAGAGGGAGATCGAGTGATAGGAAAACTGCGGAGAAACGAAGAACGTGAAGAACACGAACAAAACGCGAATCAACACATCGATCTGCAACCGTGTGGCTACCACACGCTACAACAGTGAGGTTATGGCTTCACATCCTCAAAATCTCCAGTACACAGAGGTATGGTTCTCTGCGGATCTCAGCTAGCTACAGCAGGGGATTGGGAGAGCAGGAAACCCTAGAAGCAAAGAGCAAATGACTGAGATCGAATGGGAGGAGGGTGTCTCCCTCTACTTATCCTAATTCTAATTCCTACTCTACCCCTCTCTAATTACAGAGCGAACCAGCTAAACCCTAGGGTTATTCTGGACCAACTCGATGGTAGGTGGATCCGACGGCCACGCCCGCACAACTGGTAGCGCTGCCTCGACGCAACCTCAACGATTGCCGCCACATGCCGCCACCGCTCTGCTTGTCCTTTTCCTGGACGTCGCACCCCCGGTTTTGAGGCCCAAACCGGGAAACCAGCCTTCACGACCAACCCCCGGTTTTCAGGCCCAAACCGGGAAACCAGCCGTCCATCGCCTGAGTTTTGTGGCCCAAACTCAGAAACCCGCAGCACCCAGATTTTGAGGCCCAAACCTGGAAACCGTCCTCAGCCCGAGTTTTGTGGCCCAAACTCAGAAACCATCAGCGCCCAGGTTTTGAGGCCCAAACTTGGAAACCGTCCACTCGATGGTTTTTCTCTGGCTCTACCACCAAACCGAAGCTATAGAGGGGATGCACAGCCCGTGCACCCCATCCACCAACACGTGTCCCCAGGTCCTCGACCCAGGCAACACCGTGCCCGCAAGTCTCCGCTCGTCGCTGTCCCAGGCTACCAGCCACCACAGCTGATCCTCGGGCCACCAGTCCCTCAGTCCAAGCCTCACGTCCGCCCTTCGCCACTCTCGGTCCATCGGCACGACACGTCTCTACTTGACCTTCACCTTGCCTCTGATCACTGTATCCGTGCTCGACACCTGCACAACACAAGCCAAAGAACATGCGCATTATCCCAGTTGACAATCACTCATCACTCAGAGACTCGGCATACACCCATGTATCCGCAATCTCCCCCTTGATGAGTGCATTGTCAACTACCAACACAAATCATAATGAATAGAAGAAGGAAGGAAGAAGGAGAGAGAACTCGACCAAATGACCCAAAAGCATAGCAAAGCCGAAGAAGGTCAAGTGGAAAGAGCAGAACAACTTGGTTCCCAAAGACATGGGCAACGGCTCGACGCAACCAAGCAACGCATAGCTAGCCCTCAAGAAGAGGTAGAACAGGCTCAACACCGCTAGCAAATACCAAATGAAAAATCGAAGCAAAATGCTAGTCCCTCAAGATAGAGGCACAGAGGCTCAACACAACTAGCAAGAAAGCTCGATACCAAAACCTTACGGTCAAACTCCCCCTCGAATAGTGCACATAACCAGGAAAACACCCCCTTAGTTCAACTTGGAAAGCACAAGATTTGAAAACCCCTTAGTTGAACACTCAGAGAGCATATGATTTGCAATATCTCTCCCCCTTAGGTGAAAATGCACTTATCAAGAAAAAGAATGCACCAACGAGTAAAATCTCTCCCCCTTAGAGAATGCACCATCAAAAGTGCCAGCTAGTCAATTTCTTCCCCTTCCAAAATGCATATGAGTCAAAATGCAAGTTAGCAGCTTCAGGAATATAGTCAAGAGAAGGTAGAGATGCTCTACACAGTATAAGTCCAATGACGCAACTGAAGCACACATGCTAGCAAAGGCTCAAATTGATCACCAAGTATGAAATATGAACATATGAGCAAAGTGAGCAATTTTAGCCAAAAGGGTTCACCAGCAAAAATAGCACTAGACAAGTATAGACAGGAAGTCAAACAAGTGCTACACATGTATACAAGGTGAACTACCCCTAGCAAAGTTCAATCATCATGCTATAGAATGAAACATAAACTTGTGTATCCAGATTTTATCGGAGTTGCAGCGGTTGAGTTACACAAGTTCAAATTTTAGCATGTGATTGCGAGAGGTTGAAATCTTGTCTTGCCTAACTTTTCAACTGTGCGAAGCCTATGCAGAAGCAATCAGAAGCTTAAAGCAACAGTTTCGGTCATACACTACACAGCTCAAGTTTAACTCAAAGTGCAATGAGAAACAGTCTCGAAACTGTGATGTGTTGACAAGCAATCCCATCTCGATCTTTCTAAGTCACTTAACTTGGTTCAAATTTAAGACAGTATATGAACAGACCAAGCAAGTGATCGACTCAGAACTAGAGACATAGCAACCTAGCATATATGAGAAGCACAAGTGATTTCAACACATTCTACACATGCTAGTTGCACATCTCGATGGTGAACATTTTCAGGTTTTAAGTTCATTAAACAAATTCACCATATAAAATAGCTCAGCTCATAACATGTATTAGAGATCAGAAGGAGCATAAGCTACAAGCATCAACATATAGCATCGGAGGATACTGAACAGAGCATAATTACATTCTAAAGATTATATACATGAAGCTCAGAATGTAAAAGCGTATGCAAAAAGACTAAACCAAAAGAAAAACAAGACAAATGAAAAATAGTCCGTTTATGATACAAGAACCAAAATGTTTCCCCCATCTAAAAGGGAAAACACACACCAAGCTCACCTCTCAACCTAGCAAAAGTTGATTGGTCCAAAGGCTTGGTGAAAATATCAGCCAACTGATGATGAGTATCGACATGGCGATGGTCGATATCCCCATTCTCATAGTTGTCTCGCAGAAAATGAAAGTGCACATCAATATGTTTGGTCTTCGAGTGCAGCACGGGGTTCTTAGCAACGCTAATAGCACTCGTGCTGTCACAAAGCAGAGGAACACGAGAAAAGCTCAGACCAAAATCACGCAAAGTGGCCATCATCCAGAGCAACTGGGAACAGCAGCTAGCCGCAGCAACATACTCAGCCTCCGTGGTAGACTGGGCGACACTAGACTGCTTGCGAGAAGACCACGATACAAGAGAAGAACCAATAAACTGGCAAGTCCCAGAAGTGGACTTGCGATCAATACGGCAACCAGCAAAATCGGCATCGGAATAACCACAAAGGGAGAGGGTGGAGGAAGCAGAATACCAAATCCCAAATTCTGGAGTAAAGGATAAGTACCTCATTATGCGCTTGACCGCCTGACGGTGAGAAGTGCGCGGTGACGCCTGAAAGCGTGCGCACAGACACACCGCGAACTGGATGTCCGAGCGTGTCGCCGTCAGGTACAACAGCGACCCGATCATACTCCGGTACTCCTTCTGGTCTACAGCTTCTCCATCCACATCCGCATCCAGGCCGTCGTGGTCGACATAGGTGTTGGAAGAGGCTTGGCCTCACCCATGTCAAACTTCTTCAGGATGTTCTTGGTGTACTTGCCCTGGTGCACGAACGTCCCCTCTCGGGATTGCTTGATTTGCAACCCGAGGAAAAACGTCAACTCGCCCATCATGCTCATCTCAAACTCCCTGCTCATAGTGTCTGCAAACTTGGCAACCAAAGCGTGAGAAGAACCACCGAAAATGATATCATCCATGTAAATCTGGACCAAGAGTGAATCAGTGCCTTGATTGAGGAGAAAAAGCGTTTTATCCACACATCCCATTTTAAAACCCTTAGCAAGCAAAAAGGTCTTCAACCTATCATACCAGGCTCTATGGGCTTGTTTCAAACCATATAAAGCTTTGTGAAGTTTAAAAACATGGTTTGGAAACTTGGGATTTTCGAAACCGGGGGGTTGTCTCACATACACCTCCTCTTCTATGTAGCCGTTTAAGAAGGCACTCTTGACATCCATTTGAAAAAGTTTGAAACCTTTGGATGCAGCAAAAGCCAAGAGTATCCTAATTGCCTCCAAACGAGCTACAGGAGCAAAAGTCTCCTCATAGTCTATCCCCTCCTTCTGACTATACCCCTGGGCTACTAGTCTGGCCTTGTTTCTCACAACATGGCCATCCTCTCCTTGTTTGTTTTTGAAAACCCATTTTGTCCCAATAGGATGACAATCAGGAGGAAGAGGAACCAAAACCCAAACCCGATTTCTTTCAAAATTTTCCAACTTCTCATGCATGGCATTGACCCAATCCGTATCAGATAAAGCGTGTCCAACATCTCGGGGTTCAAAATCAGCAACAAATGCAGAATGAGCAAAGTGAGAGATTTGTTGTAACCTTGACCGAGTGACACGTTCACCGATGTTGCCGATCATCTATTGAGGCGGGTGTTGGCGCTGGATGTGTCGTGGCGCCTCCCGAGCAGACGTGATCTCCCCCTCAACAGCAGCTGGTGCCTCATCGGGTACAAAAGGTACCGCTCGGGGTGGCGGATCCCACGGCCCCCAAGAGGAAGAAGTGTCGGGGTCGTGAGTCGTAGTAGAAGCCGCTCCTTGCGGCACAGCAGGTGGAGGGGGTGCTGGATCATCCATACCTTCAGCACCCTCATCCTCGTCATCAAAGAGAGGCTCACCAACCTCATGATCACTTGCACGCTCAAAACGAGAAGAAGGACAAACCATGGTCTCGTCGAAGGTGACATCTGATGTCTCCATGACTCGGTTAGTATCAAGGTTAAGTACACGATATGCACGAGTATGAGTGCCATAACCCAAAAATACTCCGTCAGAAGAGCGAGACTCAAATTTGTCCAGGTTGCCTTTCTTAAGTATAAAACAGTGGCAACCAAAGACTCTAAAATAACTCACCTTGGGCAGTTTTCCAAAACGCAACTCATAAGAAGTCTTTTTCAAGAAAGCTCGGAGAAAAATGCGATTGGAAATGTAGCATGCAGTGCTCATAGCTTCGGCCCAATATCGCCTAGGAGTCCTATGCTCATCGAGCATCGTCCTGGCCATCTCTACAAGGGTCCGATTCTTCCTCTCTACAACACCATTCTGTGGCGGTGTGTAGGGGGAAGAAAACTGATGCTCTAAACCCAAAGAGTTACAAAACTCATCAAAATCCGAATTCTTGAATTCGGAACCATTATCACTCCTAATAGCTCGCATCGAGTTCAACGGGAACTCATTCTGAAGACGCAAAATCAGATTGCGAGCAAAGGAGAAAGTCTCGGTCTTCTCAGCTAAAAAGAAGACCCACGAATATCTCGAAAAGTCATCAACAACAACAAGCACATACCACTTCCCCCCAACCGAGCTCACCCGAGCCGGACCAACAAGGTCCATGTGCAAAATCTCTCCAGGGCGCTTGGTCATGTCCTGAGTCACTGGATGGTGGGGAGCGGCAACCATCTTCCCATGTCTACAAGAATGGCAAACAAGATCCTTCTCCATATGCAACTTGGGCAATCCTCGGATTAGGCCAAGTGATCTAAGCCTTGCAAGCAAGTCGAAGCTCAAATGTCCAAGTCTCCTATGCCACTTCCAAAGATCAGAGGAGGAAGGTCCAGCCACAAGACAACGAGAAGTGCCAAAAGACTCTGAGAAATTCGCACGAAAGACTTTTCCAAAGGGCGAAATCATACAAACAAGATTGCCCTGAGGATCCAAAATACGACTGAGATTCGGTTTAAAACGAATCTCAAAGTCATCATCAAAGAGTTGCGAAACAGAAAGAAGGTTAAAATGCAAGATAGAAACAAGAGCAACATCGCGCAACACAAAGTGCTCATTAACTCACACCGATCCACGAGACAAGACCTTACCTTTGCTATTGTCCCCGAAGGTGATAAACTCCTTTCCGGCGACTGGACTAAGATTAGAGAACCACTTGGCGTTTCCGGTCATGTGCCTCGAGCAACCGGAATCCACCAACCCAAAGTTCTCCAATCGTTTTACCTATATCAATAAAAAGATATAGGGTGAGCATACGGTCCAACACTGGGGTTAGTAAAGTAGGGAGAATACTAGTGTTGAGCCGGCTGCTCAAAAGAACGGTTAGCAGAAAAACCATTCCTAGCACGCCTACGGGGAAAGCGATCACCACGCTGAGGAAAACGTGGTCCGCTGGGGAAAGAGCGCTCACCACGATACTCAAAACGCGGTGGGGAAAAGCGCTCAACTACAAAGCCACTGCCACGGGGTCCATAGCCTACAACTGCAGGCTCCCGCCGGGCACGACCTCCTTGCGGCCTAGGCCTAGGAACTTGAAGTTTTGGACCTCTAGGCCTAGTAGCACGCCTCTGAACATTCGGCACATGTACATCATGGAAAGGATGGTACATGTCCGGGTTGTTCATCTTCCTTGCACGACGCGCCTCCCTCTTGCGCCGAAAGCAAAACTCACTCTAGTGTCCATCTCGCCCACAGTGCTCACAATGGTACCTCACCGCTCTCAAAGGGGGTTGTTGGTACTCAGTGTAGTGGGTGTGGATCACTTTGCCCTTCTGTGGCATAAGCTCCTCCTGGATGGGTGGCATGGTGTCCAACTTGTTTTTCAGGTGGTTGGGCTTGGGATGCCATGTCTGCTTCTTGGGTGGAGCTCTCGGAGGTTCAACGAACACACCATCCTTGGTGTTGGGCTTGAGAGGCTCTTTGGGTGGAATCTTGGTAAGCTTGGGAGTAGTGGTGGAGTTGGGCTTCTCACATGGGTTCAGACCACTTGACTCTCCAATCTTGCCAAAAGATGAAACATCAACACCCTGAGCAAAGCCTACACCTCGACCTCCTGCAGCACGCTTGAATTGGGAGATCATCATCCCAAGCTACGGCTCACCACAAGACACCCATGACAAGATGGTCTGAAGGTATGTGTTTTCCTCTTCAGTTTGCATCTTGTCATGCTTCACGTTGGCTATCTCCATCTCCAGGCCCTCACATAAAACACACCTGGACACACAAGTGCTACCCGAGCTGGCCTTCTCAAGAGACACAATCTTGGCATTCTTCTCTGCCAACTCGGATTGCAAGACAGGACAAGTCTTGCACGCACCCAACAACATGGGTCTAGCCCGGAGCTCATCCACCTCTCCAACCAACGCAGCATACTTACCTCTCAAGGTGAGAAGGTCAGTCATGTGCATGGTGCACATCTCGCACTCATCCTCCTCAGAAACGACCATGGTGGACTTAGCAAGCTCAAGCTCCCTCACCGTGTCCTCCCACTTCTGCCTAAACTCCTTGCGCTCTCTAGCAGCACGCCTAAGCAGCTTGTCTTGACTAAGAAGTGCGGTAGTAAGTTTCTCGACCTCAGCGGGAAGTTCATCTTTGGTCAGAGATACCTCGGAGGTGCTGTCCTCGTTGTCGTCGTTCTGAGGGATCTCCTCCAGCTCGCCGTCGACCTCCTTGCCGAGAGCCATAGTGCAGAAGCCCTCATCGTCGGCGAAGAAGCAGAGGCCGTTGAGCTTGTCCTCGATCCTCTTCTTCTTCTCGGACTCGTCGTCGCTTGAGGAAGCGGAGTCATCATCCGAGTCATCGACGTCGCTAAGCGTGGCGAAGAACGCACGCTGCTCAGCCTGCGCCTTCTCCAAGTACTTCGTCTTGATGTACTCCTTGTTGAAGCCGCCCTTCCACTTGTGCTTCGCGGGGACGTACTTCTCCTTGCGCTTGCCGGAGTCGTACTTGTGCCCATGATTGCCCTTCCCAGATGTGTGCTTCTTCTTGGGACAGTTGGCGATGAAGTGGTCGGGGTCGCCGCACTCAAAGCATCCTAAGCGTCCTCCTCCGCGGCGACGGTTCATGCGGTTGTTGTGGAACCGCGAGAACTGTTTGGCAAGCAAAGCCAACTCGCCATCCCCCAAAGACTCCAGCTGGTCCTCTGTGACAGAAAAGAGAGAAGAAAGTGCAAATCCTCCAGAGGGGTTAGCAGAAGAGCCAAAAACCAAAGCCATAGTCGGGCCAGAAGGATTTTCATAAGAAGCCCTCGACATGGCGTCAATCTCACTAGACTTAAGCTTACTAAAGAGCTCATCGCAAGTGAGGGTCTCATAGTTAGACGATTCGATGATCGCCTGGACCTTTGAGTCCCACACCGACCGATCGAGAGTATGCAAAAGCTTCAAAGCTCTCTCACGATCGTCGAAAGGCAATAGCTCCTTGATCGCTCTCATCTTGTTGACAATGACCTGAAAGCGAGCGAATAAACTCTCTATGCTCTCGCCAGGCATATGTCGAAAGTTCTCATACTCCCGCTTGTGCGACTCGTAGAGACGGGATTTGACATGAGTGGTTCCCTCATGGAAGTGCATGAGGGTCGCCCAAATCTCACGAGCCGTGGGGAGGTGAGAAACGCGATCAAACTCGAACATGCTCAAACAGGAGAAAAGAGCGTTACGTGCTCGGCTATTGGCTTCGTGCTCATCGATCTGAAGCTGAGTGACACGAGCAGCCAAGACAACGTAATCGGCCTTGTTGCAAATCTCCCAAACAGAAGAGCCCATGCTCTGGAGAGAGTCCGACATGCGTATCTTCCAATACGCATAGTTCGTCCCACCATAGAGCGGCGGTTTGCCCACGCCGCGATCCATGTCGCCTTCTGTGGATCTGGAACCGGCTAAGGTGGAAGATTCATAACCTGCTCCGATACCAATTGAATGACCAAGAATGCAATAGCAAGGCGACCAGAGGGGGGGTGAATAGGAGCTCAAAAAATTTCTCTCGAAACTTTGGCCTTTTGTTCCCAAAATCAACCCTTAAAGCTTCGATCGAAACCGTGATGCCCACGACCCTTGGAAGAGGGTGGATGATCCCTAGGATCACAGCGAGGGACCACAAAGCGATAGCAAACCAAACGCCAAAAGTACAGACACAAGTTCGACCCTCAAAAACCAAGTCCCGAACGTAGATAGACGGCTACATCGAGAAATATCCAAATACCGATGCTAACAAGTAGCAAAGATACCTAGAGAGATTCCTTGGTCAACTCTAAGGCCAAACGAGAAGGCCGGAGACCAAGCGGAGAAGCCGGGAGAGCAAACGCACTAAACCGAAAGACACAGCAAGCTCCCGGACTGTCCGGCTCAACCGCGGACTGTCCGCGGGGGAATGGCGGACTGTCCGCCGGCAAAATCCCCGAAACAACACAGTTGCTGAAAGTTCCCTGCTCGGGCCCGGACTGTCCACGCCTGTCAACGGCGGACTGTACGCCAGTCACCCGAGGCAAAACCAGCCAAGCCACGCGACCACTGCTCGGTCGGAACCCGACGCGCGGACTGTCTGCCGGTCAATACCGCAGACCGTCCGCGACTGCCCAGTGAGGGCGATTTCAATCGCCCTTCACACACAACCTCTCAAATCAGAATCAAAACTCAATCCCACGTTCCCAAACTTGGAGAAGATGATCACGAGGTAGTTAGGAGACTATCCCCAAGAAATCATCCGCTCAAATCAACTCAAACACCGGGAAATCCAAAGGGGAGGAGTATGAACGAAAAAACGCCACGAAAACGAAATCAACTCGATCTACTTGTTCGTGAGGAGTGAGATGAATTCCTTCGGTGGAAATGATCTCCTCACTATAAAGAACAAGTTGATTCAAACGGATTTCGCAAAGACGCAATAGAGAGGGAGATCGAGTGACAGGAAAATTGCGGAGAAACGAAGAACGTGAAGAACACGAACAAAACGCGAATCAACACATCGATCTGCAACCGTGTGGCTACCACACGCTACAACAGTGAGGTTACGGCCTCACTTCCTCAAAATCTCCAGTACACAGAGGTATGGTTCTCTGCGGATCTCAGCTAGCTACAGCAGGGGATTGGGAGAGCAGGAAACCCTAGAAGCAAATAGCAAATGACTGAGATCGAATGGGAGGAGGGTGTCTCCCTCTACTTATCCTAATTCTAATTCCTACTCTACCCCTCTCTAATTACAGAGCGAACCAGCTAAACCCTAGTGTTATTCTGGACCAACTCGATGGTAGGTGGATCCGATGGCCACGCCCGCACAACAGGTAGTGTTGCCTCGACGCAACCTCACCGATTGCCGCCACGTGCTGCCACCGCTCTGCTTGTCCTTTTCCTGGACGTCGCACCCCCGGTTTTGAGGCCCAAACTGGGAAACCAGCCTTCACGACCAACCCCCGGTTTTGAGGCCCAAACTGGGAAACCAGCCGTCCATCGCCTGAGTTTTGTGGCCCAAACTCAGAAACCCGCAGCACCTAGGTTTTGAGGCCCAAACCTGGAAACCGTCCTCAGCCCGAGTTTTGTGGACCAAACTCGGAAACCATCAGCGCCTAGGTTTTGAGGCCCAAACCTGGAAACCGTCCACTCGATGGTTTTTCTCTGGCTCTACCACCAAACCGAAGCTGTAGAGGGGATGCACCGCTCGTGCACCCCATCCACCGACACGTGTCCCCAGGTCCTCGACCCAGGCAACACCGTGCCCGCAAGTCTCCGCTCGTCGCTGTCCCAGGCTGCCAGCCACCACAGCTGATCCTCGGGCCACCAGTCCCTCAGTCCAAGCCTCACGTTCGCCCTTCGCCACTCTCGGTCCATCGGCACGGCACGTCTCTACTTGACCTTCACCTTGCCTCTGATCACTGTATCCGTGCTCGACACCTGCACAACACAAGCCAAAGAACATGCGCATTATCCCAGTTGACAATCACTCATCACTCAGAGACTCGGCATACGCCTATGTATCCGCAAGCCATGCTCACGGTCACGAGCGGCCCGGAATACTAACTGAACTATGTTACTCAATTAAATGTTACTTTATGTTGATGGTACTCTTATGTTGAATTATTTATCATTGATGGACAATGCGGATCAGGGGATTAAGGGTTAAGCACAATACTCGTTTACTCTAATGCTAAAACTTTGCCAACATAAAAGCTAACTGCAGTCAGACAGTGTCAGCCTTTTTGAGCCTCATGAACCCCATGTTAGCTTGCTAAGTACGAGGAGTACTTATGCTTGTTGTTTCTCTTTCTTTTTGGATAAAATCTCGGATGGGTAACAGATGAAGTTGGAGTTGGAGTTTTCCCAGAAGTTTCTAGGCTAGCGTATCCCCCAGTCAGCAGTCCCTGTGGTGGTTGCCCGTGAGAGCTATATCTAGTTTACCTTTTCCGCTGATGTAAGTCTTTGTTTTGCTACTACCGTTATGTAATAAACACCGTGATGGTACCTTTTCATAATTTGTCCAGCTTATGTGTGCGACTGATCCCTGGGCACACATGAGTTCGTTGCCTCAGTTTTATTCTTAAAATTGGGGTGTGACATAAGGATCAACTAAATCAGGTTTAGCTGTTCCAGTCCGGATTGGACTCTTTTAATTCCATATTTTGATGGAAACTTGGAGATAACGATCTGAAAGAGTTTTATACTAGGATAACACCACCCTCTCGGATCACGGTCACGGCCGATTGAGAAATCCAACCCTAATCGTCAAATCAATCTACTATAACCCTTTTACCCTCTCTTCTCTCTACCCTGTTGTTCGTCGCGTCTCCCGGCGAGATCCGACGGCATTCTGGGTGTCCTTGCTGGTCCTAGAGCAACCTCCACATGCTCCTCCCCGACGGGTCTTCCCGAGAGAAGTTCGGGAGTTATCAACACAAGGAATCAAACCCTAAAATCGGCCTAACCGGTTCCTAGATTGGTTTTGAGTTCCTTGATGTTTCCAGGTTGATCCACAACCTCTTTTGGCGTACTAGCTCTACTGGTGTGTGATTCGGATCACTTTCGACGTCAACACTAATCAAATCAACAGAAAAGATCCCAATTGATCGATAGTTTCCAAATGGAGTTTTGCATGCTGAGCAACTTAGCATAGCTAGCGCAGCAAAATAGTTTTGCATGCATATGTAAGTAACTACTCTCTATTATTTTCTAAACCTTTTTCTTTCTATTTTTTTCTATGATGAAAAGAGAACATTATCTTTTATATAAAAAAAATCCAAGACTTATGTCTGTATTACATGCAAGGTGCATGCCTTTTCAACATTTAGAAACAAATACCACGCAAGAATAAGATTTATTATTTATTTTCCGATGAATTTGTGCTGAGTTATCAGCCAGGTCTTCTGAATATATAGTGCCAGTGTCCTTGAAATAATTGTGAATTTATTTTTGTAGTCATAGAACACCGATCTGCATATAGCACATATATATTAATTGTCTCAGTAGAATAATGTTATTTGACCATTGACAAGATTTACTAAAATTATAACAGCATAAAATTACTAGTTAAGTTAAAATAATAAAAAAAGGCTATACACATGGTTTCTTCCAGAGCTTAATGGCATTTTTATGAAGTGTTTTAGAAGCATCTCCACACGTGAAGACGATGGTCTTCTAATTTGAAACCCAATTTGCAACATGTATAGTAGATGTGTTTTATATACGGACATTAGATGGATACATAGATGCACTTTCATACATACATTTGCATGACACATCTATTAGTCTGCTCAGTCCTCAACACGACAACACGCGCGCGTTGTATAGTGGCGCTTTGTTATGTGTTAAGAAATATAAGGCGACGGTTTATAAATTAATAGACACATGATCATAATGCATAGTTCTAACTGTCACTATCTTTCAGTTTTGATCTCCTAACTAAAATAATATAAAGCTATAAAGTAATTATTGATATATTTATATTACATGTCTACTAGTTTCCACACATTGTATGATGGTTTTTTTTTGCAAGCTAAGAAATATAGAGATGTTTTATAGACTAGTCTTGTCTGTTGTAACTGCCATTATCTTTCTGAAATTTTATGAAATTAAATGAATTATTAGCCTTGATTGTTTCAATTAATTCTCCATTATATATAACCGAGACCACACTCACAAAAGTTAACTTGGCGGTTCAGCGATTAGGTCATGAAATTTTGTGGTCTGTCCTTGAGTGTACCCTTTATGAGTGGACAATCAGCTATAGGGTAGGACATCATCGAGTGATCTTTTAGAGAAACTGAATAATAGAGGGCCGCCATGGTTGACTGTCTATTCTTGGCAGTTGGCACCTAGAGGCTGGAGCGAAAACTGATGTCAGCAAGACTATGTTCTTGAACTCAGCTTTCCCATTTCCCACTTGCTCTCTACTACTAATTCGTGTGGTAGAGTTTATTTTCATGAGCTGCAAGAGTTATTGAAATTTGATTATTGCAGATCTGAAATTTGTTCTATGCCATCTCCCAAACCTATAAAGCTTCAACCTTTTTGAATTTTCAGTTTCTACATTAATTAATACCCCAAGGATATCCACCTTGTTTTCTGTTTGACCCTTGAGTAAAATGTCAGGTCGTCAATTTTCTCTCCAAAATATTCAAATTACCTTGGTCCGATCTAATTCATAAATCTTATTTTGTTTCCTTTCAAACCTTTTGAGTTTTGAGTTCAAATTTTGTACAGTGACCGAGGACATCATCCTTAGAAAAATACTTCAAGAATTTCTTGCCACTATAATTTTGTTATCACTAGGGTCAATTTTGTATTACAAGCAGTAAATGTGAAAAAATATATCTATCTTAGAAATAAGTTATGATGCCCCCCACCAGTTGCTCCATAAAATTTAACATTCCACTCATATATGTGGGGAAACAAGAAAACGGAAATCAAAGAAGCGGTTAGCTTAGAATGAACCAATTGATCTGAAATGTTTAGGAGAGTTGATCGAGCCGAAATTTAGTCCAAACTGCTATATAGATAAAGTAGATCATTTAAATAGGTAAATTTGATTTCTTTTCTTTTTTTCTTTTTTTGGGTAGTAATACAGTTTGGTTTTAATTAATCCCATTTTTGTATTATTGGGAACTTTGTAAATCACTTTTTGAATACTTATATTTATTTTTAAGTGTCATGCTATTTATAAAAATTTTATTATAAAACGTTTGGTTAAGAAAGAAGTAGCTAAATTATTGATATATTTTAATCATGTGTTTTACAAGCATTATTTACAAAAGGCATCATACTGCATACTGTATTGGCTTTATGGTTCGGAATTTAAGCACCTGAACTGTCCTAATCAGCCAACCGGCCGTAGGTTGGTGAGTTGGAAGTGTGTTGAGGGTTCATGTGACACCAAAATCGTGTCGCATCAAAATTTGGTTAGTGTCCAAAGCATCATCCTTTTGTGGCTATTATTTCCACTAACTGAAAGAGATATGATGTGATTTGATTAATTATTAGTTCTATTTACCATGAGCATGCAATATATCACATTAATTTGCACGTCACCGAAGTTGGTTTTCTAGTGGTGGATGGTGGTAGGGAAGCACTATCTAATTGATATCCAGAGCCGGCCATCACAAACTGACTATTTTGTAACTTGCGTTTATCGAGTTAACAAAATAAGTAGAAACCTCAATTTATTTCCCTCCAGTGTAATTTCCTATATAAATCATTACAAGAAATGGTGCTTTACATGACGTTTAGTGATGATGTTATGATAAATCATCATAAAAGTTCATTGTCCATAACAGTTCATTACAAAGGTGATAAATTTATGACGACTAGTTTAGTTTTTGTCAATCAGTGACCAAAGACTTGATTTGGTCACGGATGAAGCATTCAACATCACTACCGGAGACTCAATCTTTGCCGATTTTTTTTTCGGGCACTCAGCACTCAGTAAAGAGCTTCTTTGCCGAGTGTCAAAAAAAAAAAACAATTTGACAAACTGAAAATAAACTTTGTAGCATAACTTTTTAATTTGAAGTCATCTTGTCATGCAAAACTGCGTCTGAATTTTAAAAACATAAATTTTGAATTTTTCAAAACATCTCGGATGGAGAAACGACTAAAATAAAGTTGTAGATCTAAAAAAGTTATGAAACTTTGTAGTTGATAACTTTTTAATTTAAAATCATTTGGTCAATGAAAACTACGTTTAAAATTTCTCAAATTTGAAATTCAAATTTTGTAAATTACCACAGATAGAGAAACTTTGTAAACAAAAAGTGTAGATCTCAAAAAGTTACGAAACTTTGTAGTTGACAGCGTTTAGATTTAAATTTCTAGAGCTTCAAACAAGCAAATTACACATGGTTTAATATAATATGAGCGGAAATGAAATGAAATATAGACAAAAATAACAAAGAGGTGGAGTGGTAGTGAGAAGGTTACGCGCGCTCTTGCGAGAGGTGACTGGTTCGAATCTTGGTTGATGCAAAGTGCGAAAAAATCACAAAAAATATTGTGAGAGTAGATGGGTGGTGTGGTTGGTTGGTGCTAGGCCCCTCAATTAAAAATTTCCCTATTTTTTGGATATTTTTGTTCAGATTTGGACTTTGCCGAGTATTTCATGACGAAATGAAATGACAACCGGTGACGGCTCCAGTTCGTCCAGCAAATGTATGACATGAGATACGTAACAGATTTTCCGATCATCATAATAGGCTAACTGTGATGTGTTTTCGACTGTTTATGACCAAAGTGATCGCCATGTAAAGCACCATTCCTTATAATGTATAAGCTTTGTAAACATTTTTGTATTTGAATTCCAAATAGTTTGTAACCAACCAACCTCTTTTAATAGGTTTTGTCTATTACTGTTTTCTCACTTGGAACCCTTTATTTTTATAAGAGTAAATTGCACTGTAGGCCCCTCCCTCAATTAAAAAATTTCCCAAATTTTTTGGATTATTTCGTTCGAATTTGGATTTTGTCGAGTATTCCATGACGAAATGAAATGGCAATCGGTGACGGCTCTGGTTGGTCTAGCAAATGTATGACGTGAGATACATAACGGATTTTCCGATCGTCATAATAGGTTAACTGTGACGTGTTTTCGACTATTTAGCAAATGTATGACGTGAGATACATAACGGATTTTCCGATCGTCATAATAGGTTAACTGTGACATGTTTTCGACTATTTATGACCAAAGCAGTGATCGTCATCACTGGCGGATACAGGAATACCCAACTTTTTTGTGCAACCTTTAGTATATACTATGTATGCATATTTATATGTATAAATGTATAGTAGATTATTTCATACTCCCTCTGTAACGCTTCTAGATGACGTTTTGGACAAAATTTGAGTCAAACATTGGGAATATAAATCATGAATAACTTTTAAATTGTTGAGTTTAGAGATATAAAAATTATATAAATAAATTTGTCTTCAAAAGTACTTTCATAAAAGTATACATATACCATTTTACAACAAATATTAAAAAAAACAAGTGGCCAAATTTGCACTTTGGAGACTGCGTCGCTGTCCTAAAAGTCATCTAAATGCGATACGGAGGGAGTACGCCGCTCCACTTCACAGGCCAGCCCGTGAGGCCTCTTTATCCACTCACTCATCCCCTCTCCTTCTGATTCCACGATTCGTACGTGACCTGAGTTGCCTCCCTCTCTAGTACGCCGGTGCGGGCTGCGGCATCGGCTATGCAGCGGCCGACGACGGGAGGTGGGCCGGCGCCGGGGTGGGGGGTGAGCTGTGAACCCGTGAGCGTCAGGCGGCTACTAGAGTGTCTCAGCAGGCTAGCAACAACAGTTGTGAGCTAACGAGCTATCCAACGGTTCAAGTCTTAGGTCTCCATGAGTCTAACTAACTAGCTGAGGATAATGATACTATAATAGCTAACCTGCATACACTATTGCTATTCAGCTATTGCTTGAGGATAATGATACTATAATAGCTCACCTGCCTACACTATTGCTATTCAGCTATTGCTTGAGGATTAAGAATTTACATTTTACAAATAACAAATTTTACAAAGTGAGTTTTTGAGTTGACATGTTTGCACTATTGCTATTTAGCTACTCCTTGAGGATTTATCCATTTCCTCATGTACAATTACATTGGGTATATTTCAAAATGATGAATAAAAACGCATCGGTTGATTTTGACGACTTCGTGAGATAGAGCAACAAAGACCATGTAGGAATACCCAACATTGAAATCCTGGCTCCGCCACTGATCGTCATGTATAATCTTTGTAAACATTTTTGTATGATAGCCCACATTCTCTGTGACGTCTCTTGTTCCTCATCATCTACATTGCCCACATTCCGCATAATATGGTATCCTTCTCTTATTTAAACCCTAAAGCCTAGAACAAAGACCATGTATGGAAGAAGCTTTGATGTGTGTTGTATGGAGGCACAAGCTTGCTGCTGAAAAATGGAGGAAGAAGGAAGCACAATATTGGAACTTGCACCTGCCCTGACCCCCGCACGTGTGCCGGGGCAGGACGAGGGTCTTCAACGGTCGGATGGTCACGCGAAGGTTAAAATAAGGAATCCACCTGAAGCTTACTGTATTGCTCTCAAGAAATCACCCCCCTTACACTGTTTACTCCCAGGTATTTATAGGGAATACCAAGGGTCCCCGGA
Source organism: Coix lacryma-jobi var. lacryma-jobi (assembly GCA_009763385.1). Lineage (NCBI taxonomy): Eukaryota > Viridiplantae > Streptophyta > Magnoliopsida > Poales > Poaceae > Coix > Coix lacryma-jobi. Next base: position 648,016 of record VDCT01000238.1, on the reverse strand, counting down.
TAATTTACATTAGGGTACAAAAGAAACTATCTAGAGGAGCCGGGAAGGTGAGGGCAGAACCGTACAATTACAAGTGATGAAAAAACCCTAATTCTCTTCCTCTCCTCCCCGCCGCCGCCAGGTCCGCGTCGCACCTTCGTCGAGCCTTCGGGCCTTGTTGTGCGTTCGCCGACCCTCGCAATGAGGACAAAAACTGGGCCTCGCCCTCTTCTCCCCACACCTTTTTGGGCCCCTCAACCTGTAGACAAAAAGGAGCGAAGACAGATAGGAGGGCCGAGAGGCAACGAAGGTTCCCGCGAGGTGAACACCGGGGGGTGGCCTCGGGACCCAACTCCCCGGCACAAGGGCGAAGGTTCCTCTTTGAGAAACGCTCGCGGGTTCGCTGCCAAGGGTTACTTCCCCCAACAGTAGCCCCTCGTCAGCTTGGATCAAGAAACGGTCCTTAGGCCCAAGCAGCATTCCATCATGGGAAACAAAACCTCGGCAGCGACGCCCGCGTCTGCTTGTGGGCTTGGCCGTTTATCTTTTCCATTTTTTGCGTGTACTGTTGCTCGATTTGACGTTTGATTTGAGTGCTGTTTTCGTGGCGTCCGTTGGTTTGAAGGTTTCGAGATTTGCGCCAGATTTTTCGGGCGTCTTCCCCCGCCTTAGGCCTATAAATAGATGGGGTTGGTGAGTGTTGGTAGTTCTTAGCTTCACTAAAGATAGAGCTAGGCAACTATCCCCGGTAACGGCCCAGAGATGCTTGTTGGCACTCGCTAACGTTGTTACTAGGAGTAGACTATGGAGTCTATCCCCGGCAACGGCGTCAGAAATGCTTGAAGCAAGACCGATCACTATACCTAAAGGAGTGGAGCTAAAGCAGCTGTCTACTAATGCCAAACGGGGTTGTCAATCCCGACACTAGTAGGAGCTCACCAGAGAGATTGCAATCTACCAAGAGGAGATTCTGCAAGCGCACAGAACTATCGTAGTAGCACTTCGCCTGGGAGTACCAGGTGTCGATTTATTTGATCCCAAGGGAAGGCTAGGGTGGTGTATGAGTTGAGTCAAGGAGGGGATGAGAGTCGAAGAAAAGAGAAAAGGGAAAAGGGGAGAAGAGAGGAGATGAAAGGCTAGAAAGAATATATGGGTGGATAGGTAAGGATGAAGTGGATCGCTAAGGTAAGGTGGATGGATAGGTAGATAAATGGAATAGGATAACTAAGGGTAACTAAGATAACTAACTACTAACTAATAACTACTCCTAGATAACTATGAAGCAAGATAACTACGAAGCAAGACAGTTACGAAGCAACAAGGCAGGCAAAAGTCAATAAAGCAACTAAGTTAAGTATAGTTTTATTCCTATCTTGTCAAGTATCGAGGCGTACTAGCCTTTACCACTTACTTAGGTTGAACGCTAGCACAACGAGCCTTACTGTTAAACTGGGCCAACTACGTGGTGGAATTCAAGGCGCACAGGGCTGTCACCACCTGCTTGCTACCACAGCTATCCGGGGGTCCAGCCGTATCTGAAGGTAAGTCTATAACTAAGCACCACGCTTAATTATATTCTAACTATCTCTACCCTAGCTTTGAATAGAGACACCCTTGCGGACGTCAGAGCAAACACTTGACTTAATAAGATAAACACTAAACTAACTAAGCAACCTATTGGCAAAGATCAAACACTAAGCTCACTAGAGATTAACTACTATGGCTAAGTGAATTGAACTGTAGGATAGCTAGGCACTCAAGCAATCAATCAAGTATACCACTCAATACTGATAAGTAGAATAAAGTAATACTTGAAATGATGAACTAGAATATAGTAAGTGCTTGAGTAACAAGAGCAAAACCTGAACTGGAGATGAAGGAAGACTCTTCCCAGCTCCAGGATCGATCACTCGCACGCCTCTACTCTTGAGCTATGCCTTGAGCAGCGCTTCCGCGAGGGCAAGAATGCCTTGCTCTACTAGCTACCTACTTGCCTAAGCTCTCTGAGCTTCTAACCTAACTCTCACTTGCTTGTGTTGCTTCTTGGTGTGGTATGTGATGGTACAAATGAAGTAGTGTCACCAGGGGGGTATTTATAGCCTCGTGGAGTGAGGGGGGTACTTATAGGGGGCAGCCAACCGACCTAGGGTTGGGTCAGGTGGCGGGCGCCACCCCCTACTGGCGGCCGCCAGTCCCCTGGCCATTGGATGCACCGGCTTTGATCCTATGGCCTCCAGGTGGTTGTCCAAGGCGGTTTGGAGGTCGGTTGCATGTCCTAGCAACCGCCATTCAGCCTTGATCCACGCCACTTCATCCTGAGCCGTCCGATGCCACTGACCTAGTGACCAAGGGCCAAGATTTGGCCTTGGGGAGGTCACACGGATCGATGACGTGGCAGGGAGTGGAACTTAGGCCAACCCAAGTGGCGGGCGCCACTTAGAGGTGGCGGGTGCCACCTAGGGGTGGTGGGCGCCACCCCCCTTAGGCCCATTTGGGTCCTGCTGAGTGGGCTTGGCCTCTGGTGGGTCCATATGTCCAAATTTGGGTCTAATCCTGCATTCAAATAAAATTCTATGGACATGTGGAATTTGGTTAGTTTGAAACCTATTTGACTACATTTTATGCCTTTTTGGTGGACTTTAGGGTCAAATGTTGATGGTAAAACAGGTGTTTAAGGACCATCAACAGTGAGCGGTCACAACCACGCCTCTTTCCTTTCTAGCTGAACTGCTGCTCCTGCCTATTGTTGCGAGGGTTTCCTTCGGTGATTGCTTTTGTTTGAGGGTTGGTAGTTTAGACTTAGAGGTCGGCATGGTTAGAAACAAGAGTAGTGCCCGACCCGCACAGTCTGGTTCCTCCTCGTCCTCGGACAATGGGGTTACCTTTGACTTCAAGATCAGCAAGGTCACCAGCTCGGATTTAGGGTCCTTCATGAGGCGAGGGTGGATTGAGGAGGGGAAAAGTAGGGCCTGCAGTGGAGAGACTGTTCCGAAGCCCGAGTCTAACGAGGTTATCATGTTCGAGGAGTTCTTTGTTGTCGGGCGTCGCTTCCTCGTCTCTTCCTTTGTCACGTCTATCATGAAGAGGTTTAAGCTCAGGTTTCACCAGCTCACACCTTCGTGCTTCACGAAGCTTTTGATCTATGTGTGAGCTTGTCGTTCACACAGTGTTGATCTGCACCTCGAGGGTTTCGTTCGAACCCATCGTGTCCATATGCAGCCTCGAAAGATTACAGATGTTGAGGGAAAAATGTTCTCGGATAATGTGGAGTGTACACCTTTTGCAACCGCACCGGTACGGAGCTTCCAGCGCAGGCGCAGAAAAACAAGTGGACCAGTAACAGGCAGGACAACTGGTTTTACTACAAGTTGGGCGATGTTGTGGAGCTGTGTGGTGAGTTGCCTCTTCTAGGTGATGTTTCGACCGACGCCCAGATGAGTGACGAGGCTCACGCCTCCGTTGATTGTTTGAGGGTGATTGCTCAGTCGCAGTGTGCTCAGGACTTGGTGGAGGAGTACTATTGTGCGAAGGTTTATCCGCTTAGCCGAAAACAAGCCTGGTTCCATGTCGAGGACGACCTTCTGTACGAGAAGAAAGGATTAAATAAGCCTGTCTTGGATGTGAACAAGATTTGGGAATCTGTACTGAAGAAATTTCCCGACCGCAAGAGTGGGGCCGAGAAGGTTTTGGAGAGGGTTCACATAAGGGTCGAGGAGCTTGTCGGGAAGCTCTCCACGGCGGAGGTGAAAACAATCCACAGCTCGGTGGGTGGTGTGGGCCATGTGAATCAGCTCTTCAATATGTTTGGCATCCCTTACCCTGACTGGTCGGCTCCTTCGAGCGATGATGCCCCGAGGAAATGGAAGCGTTCAGGCAAGGGGAGCGCTGACACTGGTGCTACGTCCAATAGGGGTCACGATCGGGGACGCAGGGGTAGTGGTCGTGCCAAAGCTTTGGTGAAGAAGGTTGTCGTTGCGTTGGCTGCCAGCGGCGCATTGTCTTCTTCGTCCTTGGCTTGTGCCGCTAGAGGCCGTGGCGCAGCTGGTATTGGCTCTGGTACACGGGGCCGTGTGCCTCGTGTTGGTTGTATTGGGGCTCTTATCCAAATATCAGATGACGATGCAGCCTCCGAGGAGGAGGAAAGAGAGGTTGAGAAAGAGGTTGGCTCGGAGGAGAGCTCGTCGGAGGATGATTCCAGCACCTCCGGGAGCGATTTACGCGTGGGGGAGGAGAGCTCTGGCGATGGAGGCCAGGAGAAAACCGTCACCTCGCCTTCTGTCGAGGTCGTGGCTGGGACGGATCTTGACGAGGAGCTTTGAGGTTTTGAGGTTGCAAGTCTGCTGCACCCGACAGTCCCTCACTATGTCGGGTCGCATGTGTGGGTTGATGGCGCCGAGGCCCCGGTTGAACCCGAAGTTGAGAGGAAACCCGGTAAGAGGCCTTATGGGGACGCGAGTCGTGATAGTCTCCATTACTTTGCTAACAAGTTGGGGATCCCGGATCCTGAGACGGAGCTATTCACTAGCCCAGACCTTCGGTCTTGCCACCTGCAATGTGGGCCTGAGGTGCAGCGCTTCCTTGGCTATGTTTTCTAACAGGTGTGTATAACTGAGGCTGAGCTCTGATTGGCTAACCAGCCTTTGGACGATATCTTGGACGACCTCGATGTCAAGACGGCAGAGCTCATGCTACTTGGTCGCTCGGTCCGCCGCCGAGCCAGCTACAACAACACATACCTTTGGGAGAAGGCGGCCGAGCTGGAGAAGGAGAACAAGGAGATTCGCAAGATGCTGAGCACGAAGGACATTCCGCTCAAGAATGCTGATGAGAAAGTTAGGAAGTCACACAAGGATGCTCAAGATGTTCTTAATAGGAATATTGATTTAGTCGTGGCTGGGCGCAAAAAGGACGAGGCTCTTTGCTTCAGCTAACGCTCGTATTATGGAGCTCACCTCGCAGCTGTCCGCCTAGACAGAGTCTTGGTGATCGTGCATGGAGGGGATCAAGAAGAAACTGGATGGCTGCATGATTGAGTCTGGGGGCTCTACTGGAGAGCCGCTGCCGGCCGTCGAGGCTGCGGCCTTCGAGGCTTGGCTCTCATCGGAGCTTGATGTGTTTGGGTCCCTTGTGGAGAATGCCGCGGTTTTTGGTGGGTACGCCGGGGCTCTGGCTATGGCCAGCACCCTCCGCCAGGCGGACTGTGAGCACCTTCGCAAGGTGAAGCGGCCAAACCACATCTTTCCTACTGTTGAGGAAGTGCGCATGATGAATGTTGGTGATCCTGAGGTTCGCAAACTGCGCGATGCATTTTTTACGGAGGTTCTGGATAGCAGGTGGTGGTTGTGCCCTTACGTTCGAAGAGGCCGCTGAGGCTACCCGGCAGGTTGGTGTCGGCTGTGACGTTGTTGTTGAGTTTTTGATCTCCTGTTTTCTTGTTGTTCTTTCGAGGTTTGACTGATGCTGTGAGGTTGCGTCGCAGGCTCAAAGGGAGGCGTTGCCCTCGCCGTCTGCAGTGGAGGATGTTCCGGAGAGCTCCAAGACTGTGACCGTGCGGGACGCTGTGGAGGCTCTACCGGCTGCTAAAAACCCGTCGATCGAGCCTGGACCTTCGAATCCCCTGGCTGATGATGATGATGTTCAAGCAGCGATTGAGGCGCCTCATGAGGAACGTGAAGGAGCGAAGGCTTCCGCGGCTAGCGGAGGTGGCACCGGTGAACCCGAGGCCTTGACTCAGGTGTGAGGGTAAAAGACTTGAGGCTTAGCGTGTGTAAAGAATACTTTTGTCTTGAGCTCTGAGGGCTGTAAGAACTGAATTTACCTTGTTTGGTCATTTACCGCTCAGGTTCCTGATGGAACCGTGCATGAGGTACTTGATGTCATGCCCATTATGATGAATTATCAGGATGTTTTCATCACTGGTGAGTCCTGGGCTCATGCTAAGTTTAAGCACCCTTCGTTATCTTTTGAGCATTTTTGGTGGACAAAGGTCCGTAGATATGACGTTAAGAATGCTTCATCTTCCACGTTTTGTGTACTTGCGACTACACAGATCGGCAAGCTTCGCGTATATTGTTTGGGTCAGCCTCACAACTACATATTGATGACGATGATGTGGATGAAAGAACGGCGTTGAATTTCTTATTTGGGCAATCTTTCGTCAGCGTTGACACGGAGGGGTGTCTTGTTATCCCTAAAGTGGAACCGGTCAAGATAACTGAAATAGATCGTTGTTATATGTTTAGAGCGAGGGTGTTACATGGTGAACTGCCACTTGTCCCCGCTGCTCCTCTGTTATGGGGGTCGCTCGTGCTGGTAGGGTTGGACGAAGGAGTGGATGAGGAAGCAGGACCCATAAGCTCCGGCGAAGGCACCTTATAGGTGAAAGGCTAGGCTCGCTCGTGTACTTGGAATTGTAGCTGATGTTTGTAAAACAGCGACACCCCTATCTTTTTAGCGAGGCTCGCTTTTGTGATTGGAATTGTAATTGATGTTTGTAAAACAGCGACGACACCCATCTTTTTAGCGAGGCTCGCTTATGTATTGAGATGTGATTGATGTTTGTAAAATAGTGACGCCCCCTATCTTTTTAGTGAGACTCACTTATGTATTGAGATGTACTTGATGTTTGTAAAACAGCGACGCCCCCTATCTTTTTAGCGAGGCTCGCTTATGTATTGAGATGTGATTGATGTTTGTAAAACAGCGACGCCCCCTATCTTTTTAGCGAGGCTCGCTTATATATTGAGATGTACTTGATGTTTGTAAAACAGCGACACCCCCTACCTTTTTAGCGAGGCTCGCTTATGTATTGAGATGTACTTGATGTTTGTAAAACAGCGACACCCCCTATCTTTGTAGCGAGGCTCGCTTATGTATTCATAATTACACTGGTTCTCTAATGTACTCGTGAGGCTCGCACGTCCTCCCACTTTTTTCCATAAGTTCTGTTTGGCCCTTTCGCTCTACGAGTTTGGTCAGCTTATGTCACTTTTGTTGCCTCTGTTGGCCACCTTTTTCTTTGGCGGCTCAGCTAAAGTTCCTGCTTTGTATGTCGACTTTGCCAGGGGGATGTTACGTTTTTTCTTATGGTATCCTCACGGCTTGGTTGACTTCGAGCCTATTGAAAAGCCTCGCTACTGAGAGATTACGCTTTCTCTTATGGTATCTGAAAGGTCCGAATGGCTAGAGGGGGTGAATAGCCAATTCAAAAATATACAAACCTGAAACTCAAAGCTCAAAATGAGTATCAGATTGCACAGTCGGTACTACCGACTATAGGGGCCGGTACTACCGAGGTCGGTACTACCGACAACCTAAAAACCGCTACGAGATCGGGATAGAGGAGATGCAAAAGTGGATCTAGCACATACCAATGTTTCCCTAGGAGATGTAGATGAAGTTTATACCTTATCCAAGTAGCGGCTCCTCCCAAAAGTGTAGATCGAGCCTTCTCACACCAAAGAACGAGAGAGGAGGAAGGAAGAACGCGAAGAACAAGAATGCATACGAAATAATCCAAGATGCAAATCCAACAAGCACACGAGACACGAGATTAAACCTGAGGTTCGGCCACTTCACCAAAAGCACCTACGTCCCCGTTGTTGAGGTGACCACGAAGGACAGAGTCTCTTTTACCTCCTTGCCTCACTCAATCAACCACAAAGGCTAGTTGAGTTTCTTCACTAAGAATCAGAGGGTAATACAAACACTTCGGAGTGTCCTCACAAGTGAGTCAATCACGAGCAACAACCGAAGAACACCTAACCAGCTAGGATTCCAAGAAGCTCAACTTGTGGTTGGGTTTGCTTGTTGGTTTGTGTTTTTATAAGTGAGGGTGGGCGTTGGATGTGTGGTTGGTGCCTGCTAGGTAGTAAAAGTGACTGTACTTGTGGTTGTTGGATGACATTATTGCTCGTGGGCGGTTGTGCCCGTAGTAGGCATCTGTTGCAACTTTTGTGGTGTTTGTACTGTTTTGATTTGATCTGCGTGTTTTTGCGAAGGTGGCGAGCTCGCGTAGCTCTTAGGGGTGGGTAGGGCATTTTTACGAAGGTATTGGTCCATTTGTACTTCGCTCCTTTCGGTTCCCTTGCTACTGAGCAAGGGTGCTCGAGTTTTTCGACTTCGCTGAATCCCTTATCTTGGGAGAAGATGAAGCTTGTTTTGCGAGCCCCTTGCACCATTCCAGGGGTGCTCGGCTTTTTGACTTAGCTCCTCTCCTAGTCTTAGGTGGAGGTGAAGTTTGATTTTTCAAGCCCCTTGCACCTTTGTGAGGGTGCTCGACTTTATAGACTTCGCTCCTCCCCTTGTCTTAGGTGGAGGTTGCTGACATCACTTAGCATCACTTCAGATAACGGCGCTAGAAATGCAGGTAGACAAATCTAACAGCATTACCTTTAGCGCTAGGCTGTCACCACTAGCAGCGACACTAGAGACGTGGATTGTATTTATTATCATGCCCTTATAAAATATAAAAAGAGATTATCTTCAAGCGCATAAATAAAATACATCCGCTATAGCATTTCACCTAGGAGAGTCTCCAAGGTATCGTTATTTATCTTAGTGTCGTCAACCTCTATGTTGAGAGAGTGACAGGAGATAAACATCTACAAACTATAACACACACACATGTATGATTATGATAAGAGTTCCACTATATCTACTCAACACAGGAATCAACCATAAATGATAAATAAGATAGAACAGAGTAAACTGTAAAGAGTTCCAACAAAGCATTCCTATCCAAGGTTAGATCATAACTAGAATTAGATAGAGACAGATTAACTTCCAAATATGGTTCTAACTATAGGTCATAGACTACGTCAATTAGAGCAATTATGTTTAGCAATCATGGTTAGAATAACTTATATTTATACGCATGAGACATCACGCGTGGAGGATCAGATCCGGAGTCTATCCCCTCCGGGTGACCAGGTCTTACTTGCCCTATATTTGGGGAGTGGACTACATAGGACTCAACGTGGCTATAAGAGTCACCCACGCGAACTACCACTTGTTGGCCCAGAATATAGGGTGCATTCGCAGGTAAACAACATATAAGCACCACGCTTACACAATGTTGACCACTCACACCGCGATACGAACAAGAGCATAGACATAGAGATACCCTAGCTATGCTAGACATATAATCAAAGTAGACGATGAACATTATAATTATGAACATGAAATAGTAACAAGTCATGACAGGTATCAACTAGAACAAGAACTAGAAGATGAATAAGAACTAGATGAACAATTAGAAGTAGATTAGAAGCACTAGGATGAACTAGAAAGGTAATTAGAACTAGATTAGAACACAAAGATGAACTAGATGGATTAGAAGATGAACTAGAACACAATTAGAACATAAAGATGATGAACTATAAGACAATTAGAATAACAATTAGAAGAACAATGTTGATACAAGAGAGAAGACAAGGCTAATTACCTAGCTCCTCTTGACTAGATCCAAAATCCGAGCTTCCCTTAACTCTTCTAATTCTATTCTATATACGCCCTTGGATGGTGGAGCTCTTGGTTGTCTAGGCTATCTCTAAACTAAATGGTTGATCTATGCTATTAGATATGATTGTTCTAATGCGAGGGGGGTCTGGGGTTTCTTATATAGCCCGATGTGATGAACCGCAACTGTCGGATCAAACCGACCTTGAACAATGGTCGAGATACGTCGAAGAGGTCGATTAGGTCACGTCGCACGAAGGAGGACTGGCTGCCATGTGGGCCTAGGCCGGCCGGCCTAGGGTTGAGGCCAGACGGCCTCCCCTAGCCGCCGCCTGCCTCGTCCTTAGATCGGAAGTCTTCGGGTACCTTCCTTCTTCGCCTACTGCCCTTGTTCGATTGGTTTGCGCAACGAGTCATGGCGTGGTTGGATTCCTTATCATCTTCTTCATATCTGGTCCCTGGATATTTCTGGTATTCTGTAGCTGATGGAATCTTATCTGCTACACCCCTAATCTTTGTATGGATAATGCTTTTAGAAGGTTCCAGAGTCTTCCAAGTCGTATTCATCGAGAACTTTCGCTCGGGGGCTCCAAATATGGCAAGTGATATGTCTGTTTCGATTGTCTCGATGAGCTCATCACAATGGTGTGCTCTGATTCTTCACTTGAGATACTTTCTTATGATGAAATATTGAATATCCTATAAAACAAGTGGAATCGACACAACTCGTGGAACTCGTTAGAATCAAACCTTATAGCTACACTCTTTGGATCATTGCGGGTCATTTATGAGGTTAGTTGACGGTTTAAAATAGGAGTTATCTACCGTCAACAAGTTCCCCCAAGCTTAACCTTTGCTAGTCCCTTAGCAAACATTAGGTGATATATTATGATGGATCAGGAGTTGCTACTATGCTTTCACGCCTCAAAAGTACACTGATGTTCAAACAAAAATTTTTCCTCTGAATTAGAATCAATCATTTCAACTTTCAAACTTACCTCTTACCTTCAACTGTGGTGCTTGTAGCTTTCACTTGGGTCTTGAGCAGTTTGAAAAGCAGAACGATCAGGTTAAACACTGTGTCTCAAGTTCTTCGATCTACCTTTATTCTGGAGTTTCGTAAGATTTTTAAAATAAAACTCAGAGATTCCTTCATATGATGCTTTCAAGTCTCTCATCTGTGGTATTTATGGATTGTCTCCAATGCAGTGAATGTTGTGCCTTCTCTCACCCTATAACTAATAAGCTTTTTGTGGAGTTTATAGGTGGGAGTCAACCTGTACATACTTACATAGCATATATTGCATAGTCAAAGCATGGATCCAGAGGAACTTGGCATACAATCAAATCAAGATGTGCATGTGTGTGGACCTATATGTGGAATGGATGTGTATGGTGGAACAATGGTGATAAACAAATGTGAGGGTGAAAAACACAGTGATGACGATGTAAACATAATCATGGATAATGGGTATAGACCTTTGCTTACTTTACTCCTTGTAGGTACTTCTCTCTTTTATAACTCCTGCTAGAGATAACATGAGCTATCATTTTTTCAGATGGGTATCGAAACACCCCTAATTCTATTGTCGGACACTTGTCCATTTTTGCTCTTTTTAAATAACTTTTGCATAACCCATGCATTTTTTTTGCAGCACAATATTTAAAGAGATAATAATGATAAATTAGAGCATTTATGAATGGCAATGAAGGCATAAAAAGGTCATATGGATGAAGAGAAATATTTTTGGTTGTTCACTCCTAGGAGTGAAACATTTTTGGGTGGATTTAAATGGAAGGAATGTTGTTGCCTACTCCCAGTGTAGAAGCAGCATAATGGGTGGAGTGTACGTGATCTTGATTTTAACTGTATGATGAGTCTCTAAGGGTCAACATGATTTGACAATACTCAATGCATATGCAAGCAGTAAATATAAAGAGTGGACTTCCTAGTCTAACAAGCATGTATATCAGATTTTGGTAGGAATTTCAAACACTCATCATAGAGGATCTCATCATGTAGCATTTTTAAGTTTTCGAAGGATAAATTTCCAGAACTCTAGTATCACTATGAACAAGATAAATAGCAGTTCAACCTTTTCATATCATACTTGTCAAACACTTAGACTTAAGTCAAACTTTTGCAACCCACAAGTTTCAGATTCAAAGCAAACTTTTATGTTAAACAATCTCATCCAAAACTCAGAAAAATTTAAGACTGAGCACTAGGCACTTGAAAAGAATTACGACAGAGCAACTATTCATCATCTCCATCCAAATTAATTTTATTATCCTAGAGCTCAATTATTCAGGGCAAGCTTTTATTCTAGATCATCATTATTCATTTGTTGACTCTAATATTAAACACACACACTCTAAGATATATAAAATATAAAGACTAATAATAGTATTAAGGATATAATACTTAACTAATAATAATAATAATAATAATAATAATAATAATAATAATAATAATAATAATAAGGACATACCTTCATCATTAAGATAACGGGGGTGCGTCTCCCCCAAGCTAATCCCTTCGATAGCATCGAGCCTTCATGTGCCCGAATATTTTTGTTCTTTTTCTTTTTAAGAGTGAGCCTTCATGTGCTCATATATTTTTCGGGTTTTTATTTTTTAAGAGTGAGCCTTCATGTACTCACATATTTTTGGTGTTTTCTATTTTTAAATGGAGTTCCAAAATATATATAGATATATTACCTTGGATAACAGGGGAGCCTTTTCCCCCAAGCTAGATGCTTGCGTGTTCGTTCTCTTGGTACCGTCGATGTACTTCACTCCTCTGGTCCTTAATGGAAGGTTGTTATTTCAGTCTCTCCAGAGTGGATGAAGTTATCTGGCCTTCTCATTGATTCCTGCTAAATAGACAACAAAGCTCGTGGAACTGATTAAGTGTTAATGGTAAAACTGTATTTGTCTTATCGAGCCTAATAGGTGTTTAAGCCAGCATGATTCAACAAGAGTTTAATATTTTTGGATTTTCTATTTTTATATGCAGATGCAAAAAAGTAAGAAACATTTTTTGTGCCTCCACAGTAAACAATTGAATTATTCACGTGGGGCTTTAAGAGTTTTTCTTTTTAAATGCAATATGATAATGCAATATGAATTTTTTTTAATGTAATGCAGAAATTAAAATGCTTACGGATAAAATATGATGATGCAATGATTATGGATTAAATATGATGATACAAGATATAATCAAATATGAGAAATATGCAGAAAAGTAAATATGAGGATAACTGCCATTTTTTACCTTTTGGTGAAGGTTCGGATATTTAGGTCCGACGAACCGGACCTTCCCTTGGTTTAGACCTCCCAAGGTGTGTCAGACGTTTGGAAAGTTGTTTCTGATTGTTCCTCTTTAGGTGTTGTCTTTTTCTTCCATACTTTCTTGGTCTGAGTCTTCTCTTCCTGTTGTTCACTGTCTTGAGGTGTCTCTTCTTCTTTCTTTTCTAGGATAGTGTCACTAGCTTCTTCTTTGTGATTGGTCTCTCCATTCTTGATGGCTTGTCTTCTTTGGCGTTGAGAGCGGCGTCTTTCACTTCTACTCTTCTTGGGTGCTTCATTAGGTATGTAGTTGATGAAGTAGCATCATACCTTCGCTCCAGAAAAGTGAAAATGGATCTCCCCTTGCTTCATGTAGATTATTGCACTTGTAGTGTATAGGAACGGTCTTCCTAGGATGAGGTGGACATCATCGTCTTCTCCCATGTCGAGAACCAAGAAGTCTGTGGGGACTTCGTGACCTCTAATTTTGACTATGACATCTTCCACCATTCCTTCCGAAAATCGGACTGATTGGTCGGCTAGCCTTACCTTCAAGTATGTCAGTTCTAGTGGTTCATCACGAAATAGATGTTTATATGTTACTGTAGACATGATGTTGACACTTGAGTCGATGTTGCAGAACGTGTTGTAAAAGGTACTCTCCTTGATCAAGCAGTCAATGGTAGGTACTCCTGTATCGTACATCTTCTCAAGGCGTAGTGGAGGAAGAGTGGGATCTTCTGATGGCTCAACAGTGTTGACCATCCATACTGGTTCTTGTTCTTGTGGCTTCGTCTTGTTCCTCCTCCTTCTATTGTTGTTGTTCTTCTTCGGGACAACAGGTGCATACTCGTACTCATATGGTGACTGAGGGTGTACACGAGTGTTGAGTGTGCGATTCTTGAAACTGAACCTCTCCTTCCTATTGTTGATCGTGAAGCAGATCTTGGCGCTTTCGCTGTAGATGATGGCTTTAGTTGTACTTAAGAATGGTCTTCCTAAAATGATGGGTGCTCTTTCATCTCCTCCTGTTTACACAATCACGAAATCTACTAGGACATATGAGTGTCGAACTTGTACTTGGACATCTTCAAGGATTCCCTTGGGGTAGCACAATGTCTGGTCTGCAAGCTGCAAACACATGGCTGTGTACAACAATGGTTGACCATGAATTTTCTCATAGATTACTGTTGATGGTCCTTAAACACTTGTTTTACCATCAATATTTGACCCTAAAATCCACCAAAAAGGCATGAAATGTAGTCAAATAGGTTTCAAACTAACCGAATTCCACATGTCCATAGAATTTTATTTGAATGCAGGATTTGAACCAAATTTGGACATTTGGACCCACCAGGAGCCAAGCCCACTCAGCAGGGCCCAAATGGGCCTAAGGGGGGTGGCGCCCACCACTTGGGTTGGCCCAAGTTTCACCCCCTGCCATGTCACCGATCCGTGTGACCTTCCCAAGGCCAAATCTTGGCCCTTGGTCACTAGGTCAGTGGCATCGGACGGCTCAGGATGAAGTGGCGTGGATCAAGGCTGAATGGCGGTTGCTAGGACATGCAACCGACCTCCAAACCGCCTTGGACAACCACCTAGATGCTGTTGAAGCCAAGGCGGTGCATCCAACGGTGAGGGAGGTGGCGGCCGCCACCTAGGGCTGGCGCCCGCCACTAGGGTTAGCCCTAGGTCGACTGGCTGCCCCCTATAAATACCCCCCTCACTCATTTGGGCTATAAATACCCCCCTGGCGACACTACTTCATTCACACCATCCCGTACACCAGTACCACCACAACACAAGAGAAGCAAAGCAAGCAGAAGCAAGCAAGTGAGAGCTCAGAGAGCTTAGGCAAGTAGGTAGCTAGTAGAGCAAGAAATCTTTGCCCTCGCGGTAGCGCTGCTCAAGGCTTAGCTCAAGAGTAGAGGCGTGCGAGTGATCGGTTCTGGAGCTGGGAAGAGTCTTCCTTCATCTCCAGTTCAAGTTTTGCTCTTGTATCTCAAGCACTTTACTATATTCTAGTTCATCATTTCAAGTATTACTTTATTCTACTTATCAGTATTGAGTGGTATACTTGATTGATTGCTTGAGTGCCTAGCTATCCTACAGTTAAATTCACTTAGCCATAGTAGTTAATCTCTAGTGAGCTTAGTGTTTGATCTTTGCCAATAGGTTGCTTAGTTAGTTTAGTGTTTACCTTATTTAGTCAAGTGTTTGCTCTGACGTCCGCAAGGGTGTCTCTATTCAAAGCTAGGGTAGAGATAGTTAGAATATAGTTAAGCGTGGTGCTTAGTTATAGACTTACCTTCAGATACGGCTGGACCCCCGGATAGCTATGGTAGCAAGCAGGTGGTGACAGCCCTGTGCGCCTTGAATTCCACCACGTAGTTGGCCCAGTTTAATAGTAAGGCTCGTTGTGCTAGCGTTCAACCTAAGTAAGTGGTAAAAGCTAGTACGCCTCGATACTTGACAAGATAGGAATAAAACTTTACTCAACTTAGTTGCTCTATTGTCTTTTGCCTGCCTTGCTTCGTAACTATCTTGCTTTGTAGTTATCTTGCTTCGTAGTTATCTAGGAGTAGTTATTAGTTAGTAGTTAGTAATTAGTTAGTTAACCTTAGTTATCCCTTATCATCTATCAATCCATCCACCTTACCTTAGCCATCCATTTCATGCTTAACTATCCACCCATATATTCTTTCTAGCCTTTCATCTCCTCTCTTCTCCACTTTTCCCTTTTCTCTTTTCTTCGACTCTCATCCCCTCCTTGACTCAACTCATACACCACCCTAGCCTTCCCTTATGATCAAATAAATCGACACCTGGTACTCCCAGGCGAAGTGCTACTACGATAGTTCTGTGCGCTTGCAGAATCTCCTCCTGGTAGATTGCATTCTCGCTAGCTAGCTCCTACTAGTATCGGGACTGACAACCCTGCTTGGCATTAGTAGATAGCTACTTTAGTTACCCTATCCTAGGTGTAGCTAAGAACTACCAACAATTACCTTAGGCATAATGTTGACACTTGCTCCAAGATCACAGACATCTTCGTCAAAGGTATGGGGTCCAATGGTGATAGGGATGACAGGTATCCCTAGATCTTCTTTCTTTTCTGGCAAATTCTCATCTATCCATCCTCTATACTTTGGTCTTGGCAGAGCTGTGAAGTAATCACCTGCATCGAAAATGTCTACAAGATTTGCAGTTTCTAATTCTTCCGGATTCCCCAGAATCTTACCTTTTTTGGTCACAGGTGCTGAAGTGGCTAACTGAGAGATTTGTGATTCTATCATCTTGTTAAAGCTAAGTTGATTCTTAATAGCAGAAGTAAAGCTTTTCATTCTATTATTAATGGTTTCAAGTATTTTATCATTGGAAGCTATCTTTCTGGACATATTATGAATAACTTTATTTTGATTAACAATCATTTCTCTTAAATGCGGTTGGTTGAAGTTGTTACCTTGGTAGTTACCTGAGTGGTTACCTTGGTAGTTGGGCCTATGTTGTTGATTCCATCCTTGATTCTGTTGAGGACGATAGTTTTTGTTGTTGTTGTTGATGTAGTTCACATCCTCTTGGACTTCAGGGCAGCTGCTTCCTGTGAGGCCAGTGCCTCCACATTCTTCACAAGTCATGCGGGAATCATGGATGTGCATGACTTCATTCTTCTCATGGTGTCGTTCGTCAAGCTTCTTTATGTGTAGGTCCATCTGAGCAGACAACACGTCTACTTCTTTGAGTTGATGCATTCCTCCTCTCTTCTTCGGTTGAGTGTGTTCTTTGTTCCATCCTTGGTTGGAAGCTATCTTCTCAATGAGAGTCGTTGCCTCTTTAATAGTAAGTGACAAGAACGATCCTCCAACAGCTGCATCGATATTATCACGGGCACTCGAAGTGAGCCCATGGTAGAATGTCTACATAAGTAACCAACTCTCCATCCCGTGGTGTGGGCATTCTGATATGTTGTCTTGAAAGCATTCTCATGCCTCAGGGATAGATTCATCATACTGTTGCTGAGAAGTTGAAATCTTTGCTCGTAGGGCATTCATCTTGCCTACGGGAAAGAACTTTGCTAGGAAAGCAGTGGAGCAGATCTCCCATGTAGTGTTTTTGTCTTTGTTAGAGTAGAACCATTGCTTCGCTCATCCCAAAATGAGAATGGGAGTAGTATTGTGAAGGTGCTTCATATCTCCAGGAAGTGTTGGGGGTGGGCACTCGCATCTTCATGTGCTTTCCCATAAAACTGGCTGACTTGCATTATGCTGATCAGAGATGGCTTGGGTTCGAATCCCTCGGTTCCTATATTGACTGTTGGTCCAGTCTGGATGTTGGCAGTGGTTGGTGCAGAGAAATCACGGAGAGTCTTGTCAGCCATGTCTTCTAACACTGGTGTTGAGCTTCTTGCCTGAGTGTCTTCGGTTAACGTGGTTGGAGATTTCCTGAGCTTGGCTTTGGCTTTACGGTTCAAAACTTCAGGATCGTCAACGTAGTTTTCCGGTCGATCAAATTCAGTCATACATCACCCTGCAATAAGATATTCAAGAAATAGACAAAGGACAGGGTGAGCCTGTTTAGTGAAGATCAATAGTCCGGATACATGGGCACAATGTTGCTCGGGTCGAGGACCTGGGTACATATGTCGGTGGACGGGGTGCACGGGCGGTGCATCCCCTCTACAGCGTCGGTTTGGTGGTTGAGCCATAGAAAAACCACCGGTGGACGGTTTCCAGGTTTGGGCCACAAAACCTGGGTGCTACGGGTTTACCGAGTTTGGGCCACAAAACTTTGGCTAAGGATGGTTTCCAGGTTTGGGCCTCAAAACCTGGGCGCTGGCGGGTTTCTGAGTTTGGGCCACGAAACTCAGGCGATGGACGGCTGGTTTCCCGGTTTGAGCCTCAAAACCGGGGGTTGGTCGTGAAGACTGGTTTCCCGGTTTGGGCCTCAAAACTAGGGGCGAGGTCCGAGAAAAGGACGAGCAGAGCGGTGGCGGCACGTGGCGGCAATCGGTGAGGTTGCGTCGAGGCAACGCTACCAGTTGTGCGGGTGTGGCCATCGGATCAACATCTACTTTGGGTTGGTCCAAAATAACCTTAGGGTTTAGCTGGTTTGCTCTGTAATTGAGTAGAGGTAGAGTGGGAACTAGAATTAGGATAAGTAGGGGGAGACACCCACCTCCCAAACTATCTCAGTCATTTGCTATTCTCCACTTATGGTTTTCCTGCTCTCCAAATTCCCTGTTGTAGCTACTGAGATCCGCAGAGAACCATACCTGTGTGTTCATGAGATTTTGAGGAAGTGAGACCGTAATCTCACTGTTGTAGCGTGTGGTAGCCACACGGTTGCAATTTTGTGGTTGTGATTCGCGTTTTGGTGTAGTTCTTCGCGGGTTGCTTTTCTCCACGATTTTCCCAGTGATCGATCTCTCTACTCGTTGCGTCTTTTGCGATTCCGTTTGAACTGAGTTGTTCTAGATCGTGAGGTGCATCTTTCCACCAAAGGAATTCACCTCTAACCTCACGAGCTAGTAGATCGGTCGATTTTTGTTTCGAATCGCTTTTGTCTCCCTTGCCCCGAATTCTTCCGATTCACCGATTTGGAGTTAGGTTCGAGCCATGATCTCTTAGGGGTAGCTCACTAACCACCTTGGAACTCCTCATACCAAGTCTAAGCCTTAGAGCTTTTGATTTGGAGGAGATCGAGTTGAATCCGTGGAAGAACAATGTTGTATCGGGGGCATCGGACGCTCGGGTCGGGAGCATCGGACGCTGTGTTCTTGACACCGGACGCGCAGGTGCCACGTGTTAAAAGTCAATGTTTTTAAAGGAGCATCGGACGCTTACCATCGGACCGACCGTTGCCATCGGACGCGTCCGGAGGTTGAGCATCGGACGCTAGGGTTTCACTGTAGCCAGCATCAGATGCCTGTCCAGTAAGGTTTTAGAGAGGGTCTTTTGCATCGGACGCGTCCGGTGCCTGGCCATCGGACGCAGGCCAACGTCCGATGCAGGATCTTCTGCACTGTTTCGTCCGCAGTTTGTTCGTCTGACTTCGGATTAGATTTTGGTTTTTTGCATTAGGGTTCTAGAGTCGTGTAGTGTCCCGCTGTGCTTCTTGGAAGCATCCACCCTACATCTAGGGTCATGGATTCTATCAAGCTCTAGGTTTTCTCTCAGGGTTGATTTTTGGGACAGAGGCTAAAAGTTTCTGAAAAGAAATTTGAGGCTCCCATTCACCCCCCCCTCTGGTCGCTTTCTGGTAGCACTTTCGGTCCTTCAATTGGTTTCGGAGCGGGTTAAGGATCTTCCACCTTAGCCGGTTCCAGATCCATAGAAGGCGACATGGATCGCGACGTGGGCAAACTGCCATTTTTCGATGGGACGAACTATGCGTATTGGAAGATACGCATGTCGGCCTATCTTCAGATCATGGGTGCTTCTGTCTAGGAGATTTGCAACAAGGAAGATTACGTGGTCCTGGCTGCTCATGCTACTCAGCTGGAGATCGATGAGCATGGTGCCAATAGCCGAGCCCGTATTGCTCTTTTCTCCTGTTTGAGCATGTCTGAGTTTGACCGCGTTTCTCACCTCCCCACGGCTCGTGAGATTTGGGCGACCCTCAAGCGCTTTCATGAGGGAACCACTCAAGTCAAATCCCATCTCTACGAGTCGCACAAGCGGGAGTATGAGAACTTTCGACACATGCCTGACGAGAGCATAGAGAGTTTATTCGCTCGCTTTCAGGTGATTGTCAACAGGATTAGGGCAAACAAGGAGCTGTTGCCTTTCAACGATCATGAGAGGGCTTTGAAGCTTTTGCATACTCTCGATCGGTCGGTGTGGGACTCAAAGGTCTAGGCAATCATCGAATCATCTAACTATGAGACCCTCACATGCGACGAGCTCTTTAGTAAGCTCAAGTCCAGTGAGATTGATGCCATGGCGAGGGCTTCTTATGAAAATCCTTCTGGCCCGTCGATGGCTTTGCTTTCTGGCTCTTCTGCTAACCCCTCTGGAGGATTTGCACTTTCTTCTCTTCTTTCTATCATAGAGGAGCAGCTGGAGTTCATGGGGGATGACGAGTTGGCTTTGCTTGCCAACCGGTTCTCGCGGTTCCACAACAACTGCTTGAACCATCGCCGCGGAGGAGGACACTCTGGATGCTTTGAGTGCGGCAACCCCGACCACTTCATCGCCAACTGTCCCAAGAAGAACAAGCAAGCATTTGGGAAGGGCAGTCATGGGCACAAGTATGACTCTGGCAAGCACAAAGAAAAGTACGTCCCCACGAAGCACAAGAGGAAGGGCGGCTTCAACATGGAGTACATCAAGAAGTACTTGGAGAAGGCCTAGGCCGAGCAGCGTGCTTTCTTCACCACACTCAGCGACGTCGACGACTCGGATGACAACTCTGTTTCTTCGAGCGACGACGAGTCCGAGAAGAAGAAGAAGATCGAGGACAAGCTGAACGACCTCTGCTTCTTCACCGACAACGATGGTCATTGCTGAAGGACCGAGAAGCTAACCGAAAGCGACCAGAGGGGGGGTGAATGGGAGCTTCAAAATTTCCTTTCGGAAACTAGATGCCACTGTCCCAAAATCAACCCCAAGAGCAAACCCTAGAGCTTGCTAATGTCCACGACCCTAGATGTAGGGTGGATGCTTCCTAGAAGCACAGCGGGACACTAGACAACCCTAGAAAGCCAACGCAAAAGACGGAACTCGAATCCGATCAAGAACGAACGAACCGCGAACGAAATCGTGCGAAACTGGATTGACCGGACTCTGGCCAGCGTCCGGTCAGCAGGGACCGGACGCATCCGGTCAACAAAAATCGGCTCTGGAACCTTACTGTTCGCGACCGGACTCACAAGTACAGAGCGTCCGGTCGAGAGCAGTGCGTCCGGTCAGAAACGAACAAGCACGATGAACAGTGAAAGCGATGCGTCCGGTCAAAACGTGAACGGAGCGTCCGGTCAAAGTGAAGAACACGGCTACGTGCTGTTCATCGACCGGACTCACGAACCGAGCGTCCGGTCACCCCGACTGAGCGTCCGGTCGACTCGCAGCAGCTCCGTTCGTCCACCGATTTGCCTCTATCTCACCCGAAACAATTCCTCTAGGGATCAACCTTGGTGAGATGAGTCACAAGGAGTATAGTGAGCTATCTCTAGGAGATCATGGCTCGAACCTATCTCCAAATCGATGAATCGAAGAATTTCGGGGGAAGAGAGAAAACTTGACCCGAAACGAAAAATCGATCGATCTCCTAGACCGTGAGGTTAGAGGATGATTCCTTCGGTGGAAAGAAGTGCCTCACGATCTAGAACAACTTGGTTCAAATGGATTTGCAAAAGATGAACCAAGCAAAAAAGATCAAGCGACGAGAAAATCGTGGAGAAAAGGATTCCGCGAAAAATACGAACACAACGGAAATCACAGCCACGAGTTCGAATCAAGGACGCAAATCAAGCCAACGATCTGTGCTCCAAGGTGAGGATACGGCCTCACTTCCTCAACTCAACAGTACACAGAGTGGAGTCTCTCTGCGGATCTCAACTAGCTAAAGCAGGGATGGGAGAGCAGGAAACCCTAGCAAATGAAAGCACTAACTGAGATGGGGAGGAGGGTGTCTCCCCTGAGCTACTTATACTAACCTAGACTAAGCCTATTTCCTACTCTACCCCTCTCTAAACTAATTACAGAGCGAACCAGCTAATACCCTAAGGCTATTCTGGTCCAACCCGCGGTGGTAGGTAGGTCCGACGGCCACGCCCGCTCGAACCGAAGCGTTGCCTCGATGCAACCTCTGGATCGCCGCCACGTGTCGCCCTCGCTCTGCACCCCCGGTTTTGTGGCCCAAACCGGGAAACCAGCCTTTTCCAGCTACCCCCGGTTTTGAGGCCCAAACCGGGAAACCAGCCCATCAGCCTGAGTTTTGTGGCCCAAACTCAGAAACCCGCAGCGCCCGAGTTTTGAGGCCCAAACTCAGAAACCGGCCCATCGCCCGAGTTTTGTGGCCAAACTCGGAAACCGTCCGCGCCCAGGTTTTGTGGCTCAACCTGGAAACCGAGCACCCGAGTTTTGAGGCCCAAACTCGGAAACCGTCCACCCGTTGGTTTTTCTCTGGCTCAACCAACAAACCGGAGCTGTAGAGGGGTTGCACCGCCCGTGCACCCCGTCCACCGACACGTGTCCCCAGGTCCTCGACCCGAGCAACACCGTGCCCCGCAAGTCTCCGCTCGTCGCTGTCCCAGGCTGCCAGCCACCACAGCTGATCCTCAGGCACTCCGGTCCCTCAGTCCAAGCCTCACGTCCGCCCTAGACTGCTCGATACATCGGCATGGCACGTCCGCCGCACGGCATGCCCATCCTTCATCGCACCCAGTCCGTCGGCACGGCACGTCTCAACTTGACCTTCACCTTGCCCTCGATCACTGTCTCCGTGCTCGACACCTGCACAACACAAGCCAAAGAACATGCGCATTAAACTCGTTGACAATCACTCATCACTCAGAGACTCGGCATACACCCATGTATCCGCAATCTCCCCCTTGATGAGTGCATTGTCAACTATACACACAAATCATAATGAGAGAAGAAGGTAAGAGGAAGGAGAAGAGAGAACTCAACCAAATGACCCAAAAGCATAGCAAAGCCGAAAAAGGTCAAGTGGAAGAAGCGAGAACTTGGTCCCCAAAGACATGGGCAACGGCTCGACGCGACCAAGCAAAGCAAAGCTAGCCCTCAAGAAGAGGTAGAACAGGCTCAACACCGCTAGCAGAAAACCAATTGAAAATCGGAGCTAAAAATTGGCAAAGTGCTAGTTCCTCAAGATAGATGCACAGAGGCTCAACACAACTAGCACGAAAACCACTCCGAATCAATTGAAAAACAAACGAAAGGTCTCCGAACCAATCAAAAACCACCCCAACGACAAATGAGGAAAATGTTTGCTAGTCCCTCAAGACAGAGGCAACGGCTCAACACAACTAGCAAACTCCCCCTCGACAAGTGCAAGCAACCAGGGACTCCCCCTTAGGTCCAACAAGAGAAGAGCATAAAGATTTGAATAGCAGAATAGCAAAAGCTCCCCCTTAGTTGAACGCCAGGAGACATATGATTTGCAAAAACTCTCCCCCTTAGTTGAAAATGCACTTATCAAGCTCAAACTCTTCCCTTGAGCCAACACAACTCCCCCTTCCAAAATGCATATGAAGTCAGAAATGCAAGTTAGCAGCTTCAGGCATATAACCAAAAGAGTGCAAAAATGCTCTAATCGGTATAGCTCCAATGGCACAACTCAAGCACTCACATAGCGAAGGCTCAAACTGATCACACATACGAAATATGAAGCATATGAGCAAGTGAGCAGTTTTTTAGCCAAAGAGATAGTCACCATCAGAATATCACTACGCATGTATAGATAGGAATCCAGACAAGTGCTAAACATGTATACAAGGTGAACTACCCCTAGCAAAGTTCAATCATCATGCATAGGAATGAAGCATATACTTGTGATTTCATTTTCATATTGGAGTTGCAGCGGTGAAATTACACAAGTTTAATTTCAGCTTGTGATTGCGAGAGGTTGAAAGCTTGTCTTTGCCTAACTTTTCAACCGTGCGAAGCCTATGCATATGCAATCGGAAGCTTAAAGCAACGGTTTCGGTCATACACTACACGGCTCAAGTTTAACTCAAAGTGCAATGAGAAACAGTCTCGATACCATGAGGTGTTGACAAGCAATCCCATCTCGATCTTTTCAATTCACTAAAACTTGGTTCAAATTTTATACATGATATGAACAGACCAAGCAAGTGAATGACTCATAACTAGAGACATAGCAACCTAGCATATATGAAAAGCACGAGTGAACTCAACATATCCTACACATGCTAGTTGCATATCTCAATGGTGAACATTTTCAGATTGTAAGTTATTAAGTAAATTCACCATTCCAAAATAGCTCAGCTCATAACATGTACTAGTGATCAGGAAGAGCATAAGCTACAAGCATCCATATAAGCATCGGAGCATACTAAATAGAGCATAGTTACATTCTAGTGATTATAAACATGAAGCTCAGAATGTGAATGCGTACGCTAAAATGCAACAGAAAAGAAAGACAAAAGAGTCAGTCAAATATACAAGATCCAAAATGTTTCCCCCATCTAAAAGGGGAAACACACACCAAGCTCACCCCTCAACCGATTAAAGGTTGATTCGTCTAAAGGCTTGGTGAAAATATCAGCCAGTTGATGATGAGTATCGACATGGCGAAGGTCGATATCACCCTTCTCCTGGTGGTCTCGCAGAAAATGAAAGCGCACATCAATGTGTTTGGTTTTCGAGTGAAGCACGAGGTTCTTAGCAACGCTAATAGCACTCGTGCTGTCACAAAGCAAAGGCACGCGAGAAAAGCTCAAACCAAAATCACGCAAAGTGGCCATCATCCAGAGTAACTGGGAACAGCAGCTAGCCGCAACAACATACTCAGCCTCCGTGGTAGACTGGGCGACACTAGACTTCTTGCGAGAAGACCACGATACAAGAGAAGATCCAATAAATTGGCAAGTCCCAGAAGTGGACTTGCGCTCAATGCGACAACCAGCAAAATCGGCATCGGAATAACCGCAAAGCGAGAGGGTGGAGGAAGCAGAATACCAAATCCCAAACTCAGGTGTGAAACGAAGGTACCTGAAGATGCGCTTCACCGCCTGACGGTGAGAGGTGCGCGGCGACGCCTGAAAGCGCGCGCACAGACACACCGCGAACTGGATGTCCGGGCGTGTCGCCGTTAGGTAGAGGAGCGACCCGATCATACTGCGTTACTCCTTCTGGTCCACTGCTTCTCCGTCCACATCCGCATCCAGGGCAGTCGTCGTCGACATGGGTGTTGGAAGAGGCTTGGCCTCACCCATATCGAACCGCTTCAGCAAGTCCTTCGTGTACTTGCCCTGGTGCACAAACGTCCCCTCCCAGGATTGCTTAATTTGCAACCCGAGAAAGAATGTCAGCTCGCCCATCATGCTCATCTCGAACTCCCTGCTCATAGTATCTGCAAACTTGGCAACCAAAGCGTGAGAAGAACCACCGAAAATGATATCATCCACGTAAATTTGGACCAAGAGTGTGTCTTTGCCTTGCCGGAGGAGAAAGAGCGTCTTATCTACACATCCCATTTTAAAACCCTTAGCAAGCAAAAAGGTTTTCAACCTATCATACCAGGCTCTAGGGGCTTGTTTCAAACCATACAAAGCTTTGTGAAGTTTAAAAACGTGGTTTGGAAACTTGGGATTTTCAAAACCGGGGGGTTGCTCAACATAAACCTCCTCCTCTATGTAGCCGTTTAAAAAGGCACTCTTGACATCCATTTGAAAAAGTTTGAAACCACTGGATGCAGCATAAGCCAAGAGTATCCTAATAGCCTCCAAACGTGCTACAGGGGCGAAGGTTTCCTCATAATCTATCCCTTCCTTCTGACTATAGCCTTTCGCTACAAGCCGGGCCTTGTTTCTCACAACATGGCCATCCTCTCCTTGCTTGTTTTTAAATACCCATTTTGTCCCAATAGGCTTACAGTCAGGTGGAGGTGGAACTAGAACCCAAACCCGATTTCGCTCAAAGTTCTCTAACTCCTCATGCATGGCATTGACCCAATCCGGATCCATCAAAGCGTGTCCAACATCTCGGGGCTCAAAATTAGCAACAAAAGCAGAATGAGCGAAGTGAGAGATGTGCTGTGACCTGGAGCGAGTGACTCGCTCACCGATGTCGCCGATCATCTGCTCAGGGGGGTGCTGGCGCTGGATATGTCGTGGCGCCTCCCGGGAAGAAGTGACCTCCCCCTCAACAGCAGCTGGTTCCACCCCGGGTACAAAAGGTACCGCGCGAGGTGGAGGATCCCACGGCCCCCAGGAAGAGGAGGTGTCGGGGCCGTGAGTTGTCGTTGAGGCCGCTCTTTGCGGCGCGGCAGGTGGAGGGGGTGCTGGATCATCCATACCGTCAGCACCCTCGTCCTCGTCATCAAAAAGAAGCTCTCCAACCTCATGATCACCTGCACGCTCAAAACGAGAAGGAGGAGAAACAAGAGTCTCGTCGAAGGTGACATCTGATGTCTCCATGACTCGGTTAGTATCAAGGTTAAGTACACGATATGCTCTAGTGTGAGTGCCATAACCCAAAAATACACCGTCAGAAGAACGAGACTCAAATTTGTCCAAGTTGCCCTTCTTCAATATAAAACAGTGGCAACCGAAGACTCGAAAATAACTCACCTTGGGCAGTTTTCCAAAACGCAACTCATAAGAAGTCTTTTTCAAGAAAGCTCTCAGAAAAATGCGATTGGAAATATAGCATGCAGTGTTCATAGCTTCGGCCCAATAGCGCCTAGGAGTCCTATGCTCATCAAGCATCGTCCTGGCCATCTCAACAAGGGTCCGATTCTTCCTCTCTACAACACCATTTTGGGGCGGTGTGTAGGGGGAAAAAAATTGATGCTCCAAACCAAGGCGGTCACAAAACTTCTCAAAATCTGAATTTTTGAATTCGGAACCATTATCACTTCTAATAGCTCGCATCGAGTTCAAAGGGAACTCGTTCTGAAGACGCAAAATCAGATTGCGAGCGAAGGAGAAAGTCTCAGTCTTCTCAGTCAAAAAGAAGACCCACGAATATCTCGAAAAGTCGTCAACAACAACCAAAACATACCACTTGCCACCAACCGAGCTCACCCGAGCCGGACCAACAAGGTCCATGTGTAAAAGTTCTCCGGGGTGCGAGGTCATGACCTTAGTCACTGGATGGTGGGGAGCGGCAACCATCTTCCCATGTCTGCAAGAATGGCAAACTAGATCCTTCTCCATCGAAAGCTTGGGCAATCCTCGGATTAGGCCAAGTGAGCTAAGTCTTGCAAGCAAGTCAAAGCTTAAATGACCGAGCCTCCTATGCCACTTCCAAAGATCAGAGGAAGAAGGACTAGCCAAAAGACAGCGAGAAGAACCAAACGACTCCGAGAAATTC
This sequence comes from Coix lacryma-jobi var. lacryma-jobi, assembly GCA_009763385.1. Taxonomy (NCBI): domain Eukaryota; kingdom Viridiplantae; phylum Streptophyta; class Magnoliopsida; order Poales; family Poaceae; genus Coix; species Coix lacryma-jobi. The sequence continues at coordinate 621,263 of VDCT01000238.1, read as the reverse complement.
GCGCGAAAGACTTTCCCAAAGGGCGAAATTAGACATACAAGATCGCCCTGAGGATCTAAGATGCGACTAAGGTTCGGTTTAAAACGAATCTCATAGTCCTCATCAAAAAGTTGCGAAACAGAAAGCAAGTTAAAATGCAGGTTAGATACAAGAGCAACATCACGCAACACAAAATGCTCATTAACCCGCACGGAGCCTCAGGATAAAACTTTACCTTTGCTCTTGTCGCCGAAGGTTATGTACTCCTTTCCGGCGACTGGACTAAGGCTGGAGAACCACTTGGGGTTTCCGGTCGTGTGCATCGAACAACCGGAATCCACCAACCAAATGTCCTCCAACAGTCTTACCTGGGAGGTGTCGTCGTCGTCGTCGTTCCGAGGGGTACGCTCCGGCTCGCCGTCGACCTCATCTCCGAGCGCCATGGTGCACAGGCCTCCATCGCCGGCGAAGAAGCACAAGCCGTTGAACTTGTCTTCCAGCTTCTTCTTCACGGACTCGTCATCGCTGGAGCCAGCGGAGTCGTCATCCGAGCCGTCGACGTCGCTGAGCGTGGCGAAGAACGCACGCTGCTCAGCTTGCTGCTTCTCCAAGTACTTCTTCTTGATGTACTCTTTGTCGAAGCCGCCCCGTTTCTTGTGCCTTGGGGGGACGTGCTTCTCCTTGTACTTGGAGTCGTGCTTGCGCCCATGTTCGCCCTTGCCCGAGTGCTTGTTCTTCTTCTTGGGGCAGTCGGCGATGAAGTGGTCGGGGTCGCCGCACTCGTAGCATCCCGTGCGTCCTCCTCCTCGACGACGGTTCATGCGGTTGTTGTGGAACCGCGAGAACCGGTTGGCAAGCAAAGCCAACTCGTCGTCTCCCAAAGACTCCAGCTGGTCCTCTGTCACAGAAAAGAGAGAAGAAAGCGCAAAGCCAGCTGAGGGGTTAGAGGAAGAGCCAGAAACCAAAGCCATGGACGGACGAGAAGGATTTTCAAAAGAAGCCCTCGCCATAGCATCAATCTCACTGGACTTGAGCTTACTGAAGAGCTCGTCGCAGGTGAGGGTTTCATAGTTCGGCGATTCGATGATTGCCTGAACCTTGGAGTCCCACACCGAACGGTCAAGAGTGTGCAAAAGCTTCAAAGCACGCTCATGATCGTCAAATGGCAACTGCTCTCTGTTAGCCCTCATCCTGTTGACAATCACTTGAAAGCGAGCGAATAAACTTTCTATGCTCTCGCCAGGTTGATGTCTAAAGTTCTCATACTCACGCTTGAACGACTCGTAGAGTCGGGTTTTGACTTGAGAGGTGCCCTCATGGAAACGCATGAGGGTGTCCCAGATCTCCCGAGCTGTAGCGAGGTGAGAAACACGATCAAACTCACCCATGCTCAAACAAGAAAAGAGAGCATTACGGGCTCGGCTATTGGCATCGTGCTCATCGATCTGTTGCTGAGAAACACGAGCAGCCAAGACCACGTAATCAGCAGAGTTGCAAATATCCCAAATAGAAGCACCCAAACTCTGCAGATAGGCCGACATGCGTATCTTCCAATACGCATAGTTCGTCCCATCGAAAAACGGCGGTTTGCCCATGCCGCGATCCATGTCGCCTTCGGTGGATCTGGAACCGGCTAAGGTGGAAGATCCTTAACCCGCTCCGATACCAATTGAAGGACCGAGAAGCTAACCGAAAGCGACCAGAGGGGGGGTGAATGGGAGCTTCAAAATTTCCTTTCGGAAACTAGATGCCACTGTCCCAAAATCAACCCCAAGAGCGAACCCTAGAGCTTGCTAATGTCCACGACCCTAGATGTAGGGTGGATGCTTCCTAGAAGCACAGCGGGACACTAGACAACCCTAGAAAGCCAACGCAAAAGACGGAACTCGAATCCGATCAAGAACGAACGAACCGCGAACGAAATCGTGCGAAACTGGATTGACCGGACTCTGGCCAACGTCCGGTCAGCAGGGACCAGACGCATCCGGTCAACAAAAATCGGCTCTGGAACCTTACTGTTCGCGACCGGACTCACAAGTACGGAGCGTCCGGTCGAGAGCAGTGCGTCCGGTCAGAAACGAACAAGCACGATGAACAGTGAAAGCGATGCATCCGGTCAAAACGTGAACGGAGCGTCCGGTCAAAGTGAAGAACACGGCTACGTGCTGTTCATCGACCGGACTCACGAACCGAGTGTCCGGTCACCCCGACTGAGCGTCCGGTCGACTCGCAGCAGCTCCGTTCGTCCACCGATTTGCCTCTATCTCACCCGAAACAATTCCTCTAGGGATCAACCTTGGTGAGATGAGTCACAAGGAGTATAGTGAGCTATCTCTAGGAGATCATGGCTCGAACCTATCTCCAAATCGATGAATCGAAGAATTTCGGGGGAAGAGAGAAAACTTGACCCGAAACGAAAAATCGATCGATCTCCTAGACCGTGAGGTTAGAGGATGATTCCTTCGGTGGAAAGAAGTGCCTCACGATCTAGAACAACTTGGTTCAAACGGATTTGCAAAAGATGAACCGAGCAAAAAGATCAAGCGACGGGAAAATCGTGGAGAAAAGGATTCCGCGAAAAATACGAACACAACGGAAATCACAGCCACGAGTTCGAATCAAGGACGCAAATCAAGCCAACGATCTGTGCTCCAAGGTGAGGATACGGCCTCACTTCCTCAACTCAACAGTACACAGAGTGGAGTCTCTCTGCGGATCTCAACTAGCTAAAGCAGGGATGGGAGAGCAGGAAACCCTAGCAAATGAAAGCACTAACTGAGATGGGGAGGAGGGTGTCTCCCCTGAGCTACTTATACTAACCTAGACTAAGCCTATTTCCTACTCTACCCCTCTCTAAACTAATTACAGAGCGAACCAGCTAATACCCTAAGGCTATTCTGGTCCAACCCGCGGTGGTAGGTATTTCCGACGGCCACGCCCGCTCGAACCGAAGCGTTGCCTCGACGCAACCTCTGGATCGCCGCCACGTGCCGCCCTCGCTCTGCACCCCCGGTTTTGTGGCCCAAACCGGGAAACCAGCCTTTTCCAGCTACCCCCGGTTTTGAGGCCCAAACCGGGAAACCAGCCCATCAGCCTGAGTTTTGTGGCCCAAACTCAGAAACCCGCAGCGCCCGAGTTTTGAGGCCCAAACTCGGAAACCGGCCCATCGCCCGAGTTTTGTGGCCAAACTCGGAAACCGTCCGCGCCCAGGTTTTGTGGCTCAACCTGGAAACCGAGCACCCGAGTTTTCAGGCCCAAACTCGGAAACCGTCCACCCGTTGGTTTTTCTCTGGCTCAACCAACAAACCAGAGCTGTAGAGGGGATGCACCGCCCGTGCACCCCGTCCACCGACATGTGTCCCCAGGGCCTCGACCCGAGCAACACCGTGCTCCGCAAGTCTCCGCTCGTCGCTGTCCCAGGCTGCCAGCCACCACAGCTGATCCTCAGGCACTCCGGTCCCTCAGTCCAAGCCTCACGTCCGCCCTTCACTGCTCGATACATCGGCATGGCACGTCCGCCGCACGGCACGCCCATCCTTCATCGCACCCAGTCCGTCGGCACGGCACGTCTCAACTTGACCTTCACCTTGCCCTCGATCACTGTCTCCGTGCTCGACACCTGCACAACACAAGACAAAGAACATGCGCATTAAACTCGTTGACAATCACTCATCACTCAGAGACTCGGCATACACCCATGTATCCGCAATTGCACCATGGCCCTCGGCAAGGAGGTCGACAATCAGCTGGAGGAGATCCCTCGGAACGACGACGACAACGACGACACCTCCCAGGCGTTGACACCTCAGGTGGAACGCAGAAGAAACCGCAAGCGCACGGCTGTCAGTTGTAGCTTTTCACCTCAGAGTATTCCGGGGTATCGAATCCACGAGGAACGCGAAGTGATTTTGAGAAAACTAGGGGGTAAGGATATCTAGGATAGATGAAGGGAACGGGCACTATCGACTAGGGTAGATCCTAGTTCTATTAGACTTCTAGTGATTTAAGTTCTTTACTAGTGTACTGTGGGCGTACTAGCCTTTACCACTGACTTAGGTTGAACGCTAGCACAATGAGCCCTACTATTAAACTAGACCAACTACGTGGTGGAATTCAAGGCGCACAGGGCTGTCACCACCTGCTTGCTACCATAGCTATCCGGGGGCCTAGCCGTATTCACTGGCAATATATAGCCTAAGTACCACACTTAATCTATATATTACTACTACTAGCCCTATACTAGAACTAGATGTAAGGACCTGTGTGGCCTAGAGGGGGGGTGAATAGGCCTGTCAAAAATCACAGCTCAAAACTTAATTAGATAAGCCCGGCACTACCGCTCTGTGCCCGGCACTGCCGCTGCCCAGCACTGCCGGCCCCAGCGCGGTACTGCCACGCAGTGTGAGACCAGAAGCTGCAATTCGAAATCCAGCCACAACTAACTGATTCTATATGAATAGAAATGCTACAACAAGTTCTATGAACCAGCAGAACCAACTACTTCAAGCCAAATAAGAGGAATAAAGTAGATCGGGCCAAACCCTAGAATCTATCACAAGCTCATGAATATGAAGAATGAAACTAAGCAAACACAAGAGACAAGTGATTTATCCCGTGGTTCAGCTCACCACCAAGGCTTGCCTACCTCCACGTTGTTGAGGTTGACCACTTAGGTCATGAGCTTTGCAACTCTACCTCGTTCTCAAGTCAAGGAACCAAATCCTTGAGGTGAGGGGTAATAATACTAGCTGAACAATCGATTACAAACCTCCCTAGGCCGCCACACAAGTTGGCAAGGCTCTAGGGTGACGCCTAGCCGGCTAGGGTTCCAAGAACCCAGGAGTAATAGAAGCAAATCCACCGGCTATGGCTCAAATCAAGTGCTCTAGGAAGTAGATCTCAGCTAGGGCTTCTCTTTGATGAAGGTTTAAGCCTCTCAATCACTTGAAATCAATGGAAATCGAAGGATTGGTGAGAGGGGAGTTGAGAGCCTTCAATGGGGAAGAGAGAAGCTTGTCTGGAGGTAGGTGACGAGTTATGGTCGTGGATAACCGTTGGGGTGGCAGGGAGATGGAGTAAATATCTCCTCCCTGCCAACGGTTACAATAAGTCACGGCAGTGCCGGCCGAAGCCCGGCAGTGCCGCGGCCTGGCACTGTCGCGACAAGAGCGGCACTGCTGCGCCTACTAATCAGACAGGGTTGGATTGGAATTCAGTGCAGCTGTCTTTGGTTAGAAACATGGATGGCTTGGGTTGGTTTGAGCACATGTCATTCAGCCATAGCAATGTATTTGCATTCCCCCTTGATAGTACGGCATTCCTATAACTCAAATTCAAATGAAAAAGCTTGATATATCACTTTGAGTCCGGATCCGATGAAATGTAGTATGGGGGGTCCACCAACGTACATACACCATCCTTTCTTATCATAACCTGCTTATCAACTTCATGAATCTCATTAGTTCTCCAAACGTGTGGTCATTATCACCAAAACCCACAATTAGGGCTTGATTGCACTTACAATCTCCCCCTTTTTGGTGATTGATGACAACACAATCGAAGCTTACAATAAAAGGGTACAATACTTGAGATTTAGAAGCTTAGGTGTGAAACCTCCCCCTAAATGTGTGAATGAGAGCTGAAATCTCGAATTAGCATTAGAGGCCAACATTCACATATTCAAAAGTGAGAGATAGGTTCAGTTTCACATCTAATAGCTTTGTGGGGTGCAACTAAACTGTGTCAAGAATAATACGTGATGCGAATGACAGTTTAAGCACATCAAAGATGTTTGCTGTCTTTCTGCCAGAGCGGCCTGCCGGAGCCCGACACTGCCGGCCCTGGAGCGGCACTGCTGCTCAGGCTACAGACAGCAAACGCAGCGGAATTAACACAAAGCCACAAAGCATAATCAATAACAGAACTAAACAAGATAACACAGGCTAGATAAGCAGGTAAATGTACATGTCCACATCCAAGCCTAAGAAGTAGTACCATAGAGTAATATTACAAACATAGAGTTTTGAACGAATCAAACTCCCTCACAACTCACAACTACTAACATGATGGGGACATGAACAGAAAGAAAGTGTTGTACCCCCTTCTCTTCACCTAATTCTCCCCCTTTGGCAACAAGTCACCAAAAAGAGAGAAGTAGAGAAGAGAAGAGTGTCCAAACACTCACTCATCATCCGAAGCTATCTTGTCCCACTGAACTTCTTCTTCCTCCTCCTCATCATCATCGTCATCATCGTCGTTGTCGGACTCTACCACGGCCTTCCCCTGACGGTGAGTGGAACTGGTGTAGCGGGTCGAGGTCGAGGCACGTGTAGAATGATGGGGTGGCACAGGCACTATCTCCTCCTGCTCCTCATCTCCATCTGAGTCTATGCCATCTGAGTCGAGACTGGAGAGGTCGAAGTGAGGTGGAGAGCGGGGTGGAGGTAACGGCAAACGTCCCGCCCGCTCTCGCTCTGCTCGCTGCTCAACGAGTGCCTGGTGAGCTGTCTGGGCTGCGTAGGTGCAAGTAGAGAAGATGGCCTTGATCCATTTGGCCAGCTTGCTCTTCTTCTTCCTCGGATAGGAAGGGCGGGAGCTCTCTGGCCTGTCAGCTGCTGCTGCCCCTGCTGCTGCTCCTCTCTTCTTCTCTGCACAGTACGGCTCATGCAACCCATCCTTAGCAAAGGTATAGCCGGAAACCATCTCAATCATAAACATGATGTAGGGGGCATAGAGAACTGCCTTCCTAGCATCCTCGGTTGCAACCTGAAGCTCAGTCCATATAAAGCTGGATATGAAAAAGCGATTAGCCCTTGGGGCCATCCTAGCCGACATGTTCCTGCCATATCCATACAAGTTAGAATGGGACCCACTCTTTGGGTTGAGAGTTTGCCTGAAGAGGTTGTTCAACATGTAATAAAAACCTTGTAGTCCCTTGACCAACCCATCTACCTTCCGAGGGTCCTCATACATGAAAGCAATCTCAGAATCTATCAAAGTCCTCTCATCATGCAGGTTATCATACTCTCTATCCTCGCTGCCCAAACCGAGGATCCTACTAAAGGTCTCATAAGTGACCTTGTAGTGACGACCCTCGGTCATCCAATGCATCTCCTCAACCACATTGTCAACATACAGCGTCGCATGGAACTAATGGATGATCTCGGTGTTCCAATTATAACTAAATCCCATCAGATCATACATGTTTCTTGCCTTACATGCAGCCACCACCCTGTTGATGTCACGGTCAGTCTTGCTCTCTAGATGCTCCCAATCAACATACTTCATATTCAGTATCTTCTGCTTCTTGGCATTGTATAGGACTGAACGATAGAAATCAGAATGGAACTCGTTCCAGAACCTATAATCAATGCCCATATCCTTTTGATGGTTGTATGGGTTGTGCTGGCGCTGAGACTTGACCGAGCTGAACTGCTGATAGTATGACACGGGCTGCCTGTCCCTGGTGTCCTGAGGAGGCCTCTCCTGCACATCCTCTGTGTATGGCGGCAAGTGCGCCCTGCTGACCTCTGCCAAGTGCTCTGGGGTGTTGGGGTAGAGGTCTTCCCTTATCTGTCGCCCTTGCATCTGCAGGCGAGCCTCATCCCGGATCTGCTGCCTCGCTGAAACATCTCCTTGGGAGCTAGAGCCACCTCGACGGGATGACTGCTTGCTCCTCCCCCTGAGCGGATCCATCCTCTACTTGACCCTTCTCTCATCTCCTCTTCCGCCCAACATCTAAAACATGGAAACTGCGAATTAGAAGACTGCATAAGGGCTGGTAGGTTATAGTGAGGCGATAGATTTTGATGGATAAGGTGTTACTTGGATCAAACCCCTGCTCATGGTCCGGCACTGCCGCTCTGGGAGCGGCACTGCCGGGGCTCGGCACTGCCGCGCAGGCCGACCAGATCTGAGCCAAGGAACACCACATCCATCATCTCTATCACTTCCCTATCATCTACAAACCCTTCTACAACCTCTAAATACAATACCCATGGAGCATTTTACAAATCGGGAAAAACTTAGGGTTTGGGATTTTGAAGCTTCACCTTGAGAGGAAGGAGAGGGAAGGAGACCCTTGGAGAAGAGGACGACGGAGCAGCACCGAAGGAGATCCCGAGCAGCACCTCCGGAGGCCGGAGTTGCTGGGGAGCACGGTCGGTGGAGAGGGAGCACGCCGGTCGCCTCCTAGTCGCCCGAGGGAGAGAGAGAGAGGGGGGGGTCACGGGCTGCGGTGAAAGGATGAGGGAGAGAGAGGGTGAAACTGCAGGGTAAGAGTAGAAGATATTTTTCCCTTCGGTCCCACACAGTAACAGATCGATTCCTGCTGAATCGATAAGTCGCGGCACTGCCGGGGCCCGACACTACCGCGCCTGGCCCGGCACTGCCGGACAGTTACTAGCAGAGAGATTTATTCTCTAAGTTACTACAGCTCATTCATGGAGTGGACACATACTGCTTGCATGTTATGACCAGAGACAATCAGTCAATTCAGAACAATGGTCATTCCAAGCAAGTTTCTTTCACAAAGGTTTTGAAACACAATGTATGAAAGTTTTTAAATTGGTTTTACCTAGGTCAAACTAGTTGATCAATCAAGCATGCTAGGTTTCAAACCACGTTACGAGAGTCAAGTATATTTAGTTCACTCCTTAAGGCACAAAACCTTGACTCATCTAGAGGCTTAGTGAAGATATCGGCTAGTTGTTTGTCGGTGCTCACATGTCTAATGGCGATATCTCCTTTGATTTCATGATCTCTCAAGAAGTGATGTCGGATGTCTATATGTTTGGTTCTTGAGTGACTCACTGGGTTGTTTGCAAGTTTTATGGCACTTTCATTGTCACACAAGAGTGGGAAATGAGTAAAGTTACATCCGAAGTCACGAAGGGTTTGCCTCATCCAAAGTAGTTGCGCACAACATGCACCTGCAGCAACATACTCGGCCTTGGCTGTGGATAGGGCTACACAATTTTGCTTTTTAGAACCCCAAGACACTAAGGAGCATCCAAGGTATTGACATGTCCCCGAAGTGCTTTTTCGATCTACTTTACAACCAGCATAATCGGAATCCGAATAGCCAAGTAGTTCGAACTTGGAGACCTTAGGATACCACAAGCCAAGGTTTGGTGTGTGAACTAGATATCTCAAGATTCTCTTAACAGCCACTAGGTGACACTCTTTCGGGTTAGCTTGAAATCTAGCACACATGCACACACTAAGCATAATATCGGGCCTAGATGCGCATAAGTAAAGAAGAGAACCGATCATGGAGCGATATACCTTGATGTCCACGGCTTTCCCTTCCACATTGAGATCAAGATGTCCATTGGTTGGCATGGGTGTTTTGATAGGCTTGGCATTCACCATGTCAAACTTCTTCAACATATCATGGGTGTACTTGGTTTGGCAAAGAAAAGTCCCTTCCTTTAATTGCTTGATTTGAAAACCAAGGAAGAACTTGAGCTCACCCATCATAGACATCTCAAATCTCTTAGTCATGATCCTACTAAACTCATCACAAAAGGATTTGTTCGTACTACCAAATATTATGTCATCGACATATATTTGGCACACAAAGATATCTCCATTGACTTTATGAGTGAAGAGAGTAGGATCGGCTTTGCCTATTTCAAAGCCTTGTTTGAGCAAGAATTCCTTAAGGCATTCATACCAGGCTCTAGGTGCTTGTTTAAGCCCATAGAGCGCCTTATGGAGTTTGAAGACATGGTTGGGGAACTTGGGATCTTCAAAGCCCGGTGGTTGCTCGACATACACCAACTCTTGTATAGGGCCATTGAGGAATGCACTCTTCACATCCATTTGATATAGCTTGAAGTTGTGATGGGCTGCATAGGCTAGAAGAATCCGAATGGCTTCAAGCCTTGCAACCGGTGCATATGTTTCTTCAAAGTCCAAGCCCTCTACTTGAGTGAAGCCTTGAGCTACCAATCTTGCCTTGTTCCTTGTCACCACACCTTCTTCATCTTGCTTGTTGCGGAAGACCCATTTAGTGCCAATCACATTGGTATTTGGTCTTTCCACAAGTGACCATACTTGATTGCGCTCAAAGTTGTTGAGCTCCTCTTGCATGGCCATCACCCAATCTGGATCTTCCAGTGCTTCTTCTACCTTGAGAGGTTCCAAAGAGGAGACAAACGAGTAATATTGACAGAAATTTGCCAAATGAGAGCGTGTCGTTACCCCCTTTCGAAGACTCCCAAGAATGTTGTCAACAGTATGATCCCATTGAATAGTTTGCTTGAGCCTTGGATGATCTATGGGTTCTGCTGCATCTTCAGCATCTTCTTCATCTTGCTCGAAGATGGGTTGTAGGTTCACTCCACGAAGTGGAGTGGCTGCGGCTGCCCTGGGAGTTCCCGGCACTACTGGGCTTCGCCCGGCACTGCCGGGGTCCGGCACTGCCGGGGTCGGACCCGACACTGCCGGGGACTGTATCTGATCAGTCCCAGCAGGAGTTTCAGCTTGAAAACCATCCTGACCAGTAGCCTGCTGTTCTTGTGGTCTAATATCACCAATGGCTAATTGCTTGATTGCTTCACAAGGTGGTTCCTCATTACCTACAACAACTTCATCAACTTGCTCTACTTGAGAGCCATTAGTTTCATCAAACGTCACGTCTATCGCTATGTCAACCTTGCCGGAGGCCTTGTTGAAAACACGATAGGCATGCTCGTTTGATCCATAACCGAGAAGAAAACCTTCATCAACCTTGGATGCGAACTTAGAGGCTTTGGGCTTCTTGTTCAATATGAAACATTTGCACCCAAATACTCTAAAGTACGACAACTTTGGTTTGTTACCGGTGAGCAGCTCATAGGAGGTCTTCTTTCTTCTCTTGTGGAGGTAGAGGCGGTTGATTGCATGGCAAGCGGTATTGACGGCTTCGGCCCAAAAGATGTCCGGTGTCTTGTACTCATCTAGCATCGTCCTTGCCATGTCAATGAGTGTTCTATTCTTCCTCTCCACCACGCCATTTTGTTGAGGGGTGTATGGAACTAAAAATTCATGCTTGATGCCCTCTTCATCAGGAAACTCATCCACTTGGGTGTTTCGGAATTCGGTTCCGTTGTCACTATGAACTTTCTTGATGTTGAAACCGAATTCCCTTTGAGCTCTTCGTATGAACATCTTCACCTTCTCTTGCACTACACTTTTGTCATGCATAAAGAATACCCAAGTCAAACGAGAAAAATCATCAACAATAACAAGACCATGTTTGTTACCGCCGATGCTAAGGTAGGCAACCGGTCCAAAGAGGTCCATGTGGATCAACTCCAATGGATGAGTAGTAGTGTCGTAGCTCTTTGGTGGGTGAGGTACGCCTACTTGTTTTCCGGCTTGGCAAGCTCCACATACTCTGTCTTTCTCAAAATCAACATTGGTTAGTCCTAGGATGTGGTTGTCCTTTTGAAGTTTGGCCAAGTTCCTCATCCCAACATGAGCTAGTCGGCAATGCCATAACCAACCCATGCTAGATTTTGCTACTAAACAAGTCTCAAGTTTGGCTTCACTTTTGTTGAAATCAACTAAGTAAAGCTTCCCTTTCAAACGACCCGTAAAGACAATAGAGGAATCCTCCCTTCTAAAGACTTCCACACCCTCATCCGTAAAGAGACAATTGAAACCCATTCCACATAATTGTGAAACGGATAGCAAGTTGTAACTCAACGAATCGACATGTAAGACATTAGTAATTGAATGCTCAAGTGTAATAGCAACTTTACCAAGACCTAACACATCCCCCTTGGAGTTATCACCGAAAATGATGTTTTCGCTTGCATTTGAAGTTGGGGAATATGATGAGAACATACTCCTTTCTCCGATCATATGATTTGTACATCCGCTATCAAGCACCCAACTTGATCCACCGGAGGAGTATGCCTGCAAGACAAGTTTAGTTCCTAGGTTTAGGTCCCCAATTGATATTGGGGCCTTGCAAGTTAGTCACAAGTATCTTAGGAACCCAAATGCACTTGTCGGCTGTCCTCTTGTTATCACCAACATACTTTGCAACAACTTTACCACTGTTGTTGTGTCCTAAAATGTAACAAGATGACTTGCTCTTCCTTGGGGCTTCTATCTTGGGTTGATGTGCAAACTTGTTCTTGGTCACCTGTAAGGAAAATGGACCTCGGCCCATTTAACGTTGAATTTTGGTGTTTGATGAACAACATAACCAAATTGGACTAATGTGTTTGCGAGTGTTTGTTTTGTAGTCCAATAGGGTGCAAATGTGACTTGGACTAAGGCGACATGGTAATCCGATGATCAACACCTCAAGCAAGACATTTGAAGCTCAATAGAAGACTCTCAAGATCAAGCAAAGTCCAAGGCACAAGAACGGAACCAAGACGGCGCAAGAAACCGCGAAGAAACGAAGAAGAAGGAGTGACCGGACGCTGCTCTGTAGTGACCGGACGCTGGTCTGGATGCGTCCGGTCAGTTCACCCAGTCAACAGCGCCACTTCAAAAGTGACCGGACGCTACGCCAGTTGGACCGGACGCGACGATGCGACTGTTCATCAGCGTGGCAGCATGACCGGACGCTACGGCGTCGATCGGACGCTGGAGATCAGCTGAGTCCGATCGGAAACAGAGAGGTTCCAGAGGCACAAAAACGCGATCGGACGCGTCCGATCGTCTGTGACCGGACTCATGTCAGAGTCCGATCAGTGCCTGTGCAGGCCGGCATCTAGCCGTTGGAGTGACCGGACGCGTCCGGTCAGGACATGACGAGCGTCCGGTCGATGGCAGAAAAGCCCATCCCTTTGCCCAACGGCTCTATTTGGTTGGGGCTCTATAAATACCCCCATGGCCGGCCAAAACAAAGTGGTTGGAGCCCAAGGAAGTGACCATAGTGCATAGACACATATTTAGTTGCTCTAGCCACCAAAGTGCTTAGTGAATATACTAGGTGATTAGTGTAGGTGCTTTGCGAAGTGCTTAGGCTAGTTAGACCACCGCTTTGCGCTTGCTCTAGGTGTTAGGCCTAGTGTTTAGTGAGGTTTGAACACCTCTTATCTACCGGTGCTTGCGCGCACCGTTGTTGTACATCGGCGGGGCTTGTAGTCTTGCGAGACCACACCAACCGAGTTTGTGGTGTGGCCGCCTCCGTGTACCGAAGGGAACAAGGCCCGCGGCGTTTCGGCCGGAAGCTTGATAGTGAAGACGGCGGAGAGCATCCGGGAGAGGCTTTGCCACGAGTGGCTTAACCGGAGACCCACTTGCGCGTGGGGAAGACCGGAGCTATCCACGGAGTTACCCAACCGGGAGCTTGGCCCTTGCGAGGGATTCCTTGCGAGGGGCTCCAACGAGGACTAGGGGGAGGCTTGCGTGCTTCTCGATACCTCGGTAAAAATACCGGAGTCATCGACGGGAGTTTGCATCTCTATCACACTCTTTAGCTTCCGCATTTACATTGCTACCTTGTTTATGTGCTTTACCTTTCCTAGCTTACTCTTGCTAGTTGATAGGTTTGGAAACTAGGTTGCATAACTCCTTTTGCGGTAGAGATAGCAAACTCACTTAGCAAAACCTTAGTTGCACATTAGATAGTTTTCTTTCTTGCATAGGTTTTGCTTAGGTGGAAATTAGGGGCCATAGTTTAGAATAGAAGTTTTAAGTTGCCTAATTCACCCCCCCCCCTCTTAGGCGTCACGGTCCTTTCATCACCCAAATAGATTCCTTTGGTTTCTGAGATTCTTGCTTTGGGTTGGGTACCTGCTTGTGCTGTGTGTGAGACTGAGCAGAAGGCAAACTGGTAGCCTTCCCTTTCTTGGGGCGCGACACTGCCAGCCTGGGGGCGGCACTGCCGGGGTCCGTCACTGCCGCCTTCTGGCGCGGCACTGCCGCGGTCTGTGCAAGCTGAACTGTACCAATCTGACCCTTCTTCTCAAACCTCACACACTCATAGCCATTCACTGTCCTTCTTCCATTAGTCTTGGCTCCTTTTTCGTGCCCCAACCCATCTTTTATGGAAGGACGCCGTCCATTCTTGAACTTGGCTTGCTCTTCTCTTGAGTCTTCTCATTAGCACTTGTGGTAGACTTGACACAACCCTTTGCAATGATATTTGTCAATCTTGCTATCTCCTTTCTCATGGCCTTCATGTTCACAAGGTTAGTGGAATAGATATTTAATCACATTATAGCATTTCCACAACCTTCACTAGTGGAGGGAATAGAGGTGACATTTGCTTTAGGAAGAGTTGAGTTGCTTTCCCAAAGAAGATTATATTGCAACTCAAGTTCTTTGTGCTTTTCATCTAAGCCACATACTTTTCCTTGAGTGCAATATGGGCCTTCTTTAGGGAAGCATGTTCATCTTGCTCTTTGGCCAAGGCCTCGTGCAAGACGTCCAACTCACTTCTCTCTAATGCAAGAGCTTCCTTGCAAGCAATGTAGAGGTCCTCTTGTTTGATGAGAGCATCCTCACTTATTGCTAGCTCGGCTTGTACACATTCTAGTTCCTCCATTAGTTTAGTGATAAAGAGTTTGGTTTTCTTGTCCAACTTTTAGTTATCATGTTTATCTCTTCATCACTAGAATCATCATCACTAGAGGAATCACTAAGTTCACTACTAGAGATGTCACTAGGTGGAAGAGAGGTTTTAGAAGTGTGAGCCTTTTTCACCTTCTCTTTCTTGGCCATGAGACAAGTGTGAGAGTTGCAATCATCATCATCGGACAAGTTGTTGAATAGTCTTGGTGAAGGAGATGACTTTTGAAATGCTATTGTTGCTATCTTCTCATCTTCTTCACTTGAAGTTTGTGCGGTTGAATCCATTCATGTCCAATGTGAGATTCCCCATGTATCTCTTGTTGTGTTTCTTGTAAGTGCCTTTGTCATCTTTCTTGCCCTTGTTGAAGTTGTCCTTCTTCTCATGTGGACAATGTGCTATGAAATGATCGGTGCTTCCACAATGTAGCAAGTTCTTTTCTTCTTGTTGGAAACCTTCTCTTTACAAACTTGTAACCTTCCTTCTTGAGCCCTTGCGGTATCTCTCATGAAAAGAGCTATATCACCAATTTCTTCAAATTCTTCACCATCACTTTCACTTCCACAAGATGATGTGCTGTCCTCAACTTCAATTTTCTTCTTTTGTTGCTTGGGCTTGCTTGTAGAGGCTTGCTTGCTTGATTTTGCCTTGCTTGATGTTGCTTGCCTTGATGGCTTGCTAGCCTTAAGTGTCACATCCTTGATCTTCATCCCATCTAGCCTAGCTTGCAACTCTCCAAGCTTCCTTCTCTCATTTGCCTCTTCTCTTTGCATATCAATGTGATAATCCTTCCAAGCACATCACTAGGTGTGAATTGCTCAAACTTCTTCTTGTCCCTAATCAATGTCACTACGGTCTCATTCCTAGGTGAGTATGCCTCTAACATGATCTTCACAACCTTGTGATCATTGATTTCATTTCACCCTAGCCCTCTAATCTTACCAACAATCACCATCAATCTATCAAACATCTCTTGTGGACCTTCACCATCACAATCACAACCGTTGAGCTTAGCCATCAACAAGTCAATCTTGGATTGCCTCACTTTGTCAACCCCTTCATGAGCTATATGCAATGTGTCCAAATCTCCTTTGCAACCTCAACTCCCATGACCTTGTTGTACTCATCACCATCCAAGGCACTAAGCAACACACTAGTGGCTTGGCATTGAGATGAATTTGCGGAATTCATCTGAGTGGGGCTCTTTGGATCAACCGGTGCTTCAAGTCCATTGTGCACTATCTCCCAAATACCTGGATGGAGACCAATAAGATAGGTCTTCATAATGTGCTTCCACTTGCAAAGTTAGTCCCGTCGAAACGAGGTAACTTGCCCGCGGGCACATTGATGAGAGGCCTAGAGTCATGGTTAGTCATAGAAGAATAGTTAAAGGATACTTCTTTATATGACTTCTTCATCTCCTCCTTCTTCTTGTTTGTCCTATGTGTGTAGGAGAAGTGATCATCTCCATCTTCGGTGCTACTTGAGTCATCACTCAAGTTCACACTCTTCTTTGCTTGGAGCTCTTCTCCTTCTTCTTTTCTTCTCTCTCTTGGCTCTTTCTTCTCTTCTAATCCTTCTTCTCTCTTTTCTTTGAGCCTTTTCTCTCTTGCTTTGAGAGCCGCTGCATCTTCTCTTGCTTTGGCTCTAGCTTCTCTTCTCAATCTTCTTTCCTCCTTTCTTCTTGCGAGCTCTCCGGCCGACACACCCATTTGAGGAGGTGCCTTCTCACTTGCTGTGGAGAGACTTTCATTGCTGCTAGCGGTGTGCATTTCCACTTCAGGTGTGGGTTGCACAACGCTAACGTTACGCGTTCCTCCGTCGGTGGCCATTCTCTCGCACGGTGAAGTGCTGCTGAGAGACCAGGCTCTGATACCACTTGTAAGGACCAGTGTGGCCTAAGGGGGGTGAATAGGCCTGTCAAAAATCACAGCTCAAAACTTAATTAATAAGCCCGGCACTACCGCTCTTTGCCCGGCACTGCGCTGCCCGGCACTACCGCCCAGCGCGGTACTGCCGCGCGGCGTGAGACCAGAAGCTGCATTCGAAATCCAGCCACAACTAACTGATTCTATATGAATAGAAATGCTACAACAAGTTCTATGAACCCCAGAACCAACTACTCCAAGCCAAATAGAGGAATAAAGTAGATCGGGCCAAACCCTAGAATCTATCACAACTCTGATATGAAGATGAAACTAAGCAAGCACAAGAGACAAGTGATTTATCCCGTGGTTCAGCTCGCCACCAAGGCTTGCCTACCTCCACGTTGTTGGGTTGACCACTTAGGTCATGAGCTTTGCAACTCTACCTCGTTCTCAAGTCAGGAACCAAATCCTTGAGGTGAGAGGTAATAATACTAGCTGAACAATCAATTACAAACCTCCCTAGCCGCCACACAAGTTGGCAAGGCTCTAGGGTGACGCCTAGCCGGCTAGGGTTCCAAGAACCCAAGAGTAATAGAAGCAAATCCACCGGCTATGGCTCAAATCAAGTGCTCTAGGAAGTAGATCTCAGCTAGGGCTTCTCTTTGATGAAGGTTTAAGCCTCTCAATCACTTGGAATCAATGGAAATCGAAGGATTGGTGAGAGGGAGTTGAGAGCCTTCAATGGGGAAGAGAGAAGCTTGTCTGGAGGTAGGTGACGAGTTATGGTCGTGGATAACCGTTGGGGTGGCAGGGAGATGGAGTAAATATCTCCTCCTGCCAACGTTACATCAAGTCGCGGCGTGCCGGCCGAAGCCCGGCAGTGCCGCAGCTCGGCACTGCCGCGACAAGAGCGGCACTGCCGCGCCTACCAATCAGACAGGCACAGATCTGAAATGGGTGCAGCTGTCTTTGGTTTAGAAGCATGGATGGTTTGGGTTGGTTTGAGCACATGTCATTCAGCCATAGCATGTATTTTGCATTCCCCCTTGATAGTACGGCATTCCTATAACTCAAATTCAATTGAAAAAGCTTGACATATCACTTTGAGTCCGATCCGATGAAGTATAGTATGAGGGGTCCACCAACGCATATAAACCATCCTTTCTTATTATTAACCTGCTTGTCATCTTCATAAATCTCATTAGTTCTCCAATCATATTGTCTTAATACCAAAACCCACAATGGCTTGATTGCACTTACAGGACTCTTCCGGCTCACCATGGAGGGCTGCTGTTGCCGCCGACGCCTCTCCGGTCGTCACGGTCCTTCCGACGCTTAGCCCGCCTGAGTTCCTGTCGTCCTTTCTCTTTTCCTCTCCTCGGACATGCGCCGCCTCTCCTCCCTTTTTTGTGACACCCTGGTGTCAAGCACTGCATTAGGCACTGCAATTAGCCACTAAGAAAGCATAAGCAATGCATTGCATCATTTCATGTGTAAAAGTATGCCTTTGATCTTTTGTTGTTTATTTGAAATTGGATTTCTATTTGACTTGATGCTTTGATTTTGGCTTTATTCTTGAGGAGGATTTATAAATGGTTTTCAGAAAAAGTGTTCTATATAAAAGTTGTAGAGAAAAATATTTTGAGCAACTTTTATATTTGGGTCAAAGCCTGGTTTGAAGTTTTTCAAACTGTTTTTGAGAAGTCAAACTTTGGAAATTTCTGGAAAAAGAAAAGAATGTTTTTCTTTCCCGGCGCCAACCCTTTCGGCCCATCCGGCCTTTCGGCCCGCTTCCCCGCCTCGGCCCAGCGCTCGCCGCCTCGCCCGCGCGCGCGCCCGCCCGCGCACCGCGCGCCGGCCACCTGACACGGCCGCGCCGTACGCCGGCCGGCTTGCCGCGTGGCGCCCCTTCTCTGCGCCAAATCCACGCCGACCACTCCCTCTCCGATCTTCTCCCACCAGAGCACGCCAGCGATCTTCGCCGGCCACTCCCGCGCATCCTCGTCTGCCGAGCCGCCTGCCGCCGCCTCGCCGACCGCGCCGCCGTGGCCCCCGCAGCGACCACCGGCCGGCCGAGCCGACCAAAAGCCCGAGCACTCCACCCTCCGCTCTTCCCTCACTCACTCGCGCACTCACTCTCGCTCTCACTCCCACTCTCACCCGCGCACGAAGCAAACTGAGCACTCTCCGCTCGCTGCAACCACCGCCGCAAGGCCCCTTCCCAATTCCAGTCACCACCTCCATCACCGGCCGATTAACCCCGGCCACTGCCCCGCCTTCGTCTCGGACACACGGTGCGCACCCCCGCGCCATCCGCCGAGCTCCACCGACGCCGAAGTCCGAAGAGCCCCGCCGCGGAAGCTTTCAGCGCCGCTCGGAGCCCGGAGCCGTTCGTCCCCGACCCGAGCTCCACCGCCTCCCTTCTTCCTCCTCCAGCTTCGCCAAGCCAAGGCAAGGTGAGAACACCAACTAGCCCTAACGCTATCGTTCCCTATCTCTCTGTTCACCTCGGCCGAGCGCCATTGCCGCCATCGCGGACCTCACACGTGGCCAGCACGCACCAGCGCACCTCCGGCCAAACCATCACCCCTAGGACTCCCCTCTAGGTTCACTGAGTCTCACACGCCCGCCAGTTTAGCCGGCGACCGCCGGAAACGGCGTAGCCGCGCGATGCCGCCGCCGCCGTGCGCTGCCGCTCGCCGCCGGCACGCTACGGCCGTGCGCTGGCCAAACCACTGGTACCGCTGGATGCGCCTCGTTGAGACGAGTCCGCCGGGCCCAGCCTCCGCGCCGGCGACCTCACCGACGGCGAGAAATCGCCGGACCAATCCCTCCCCTGTTTCCGTCTCGTCCGAGCCCTCGAGCCAGGCCTCGCCTCGAACCAGGCCTCGGACGAGCGTGCGTTCTTCCGTCTCGCCCGAGCCCTCGAGCCAGGCCTCAGCCTCGAACCAGGCCTCGGACGAGCGTGCGTTCTTCCGTCTCGCCCGAGCCCTCGAGCCAGGCCTCAGCCTCGAACCAGGCCTCGGACGAGCGTGCGTTCTTCCGTCTCGCCCGAGCCCTCGAGCCAGGCCTCAGCCTCGAACCAGGCCTCGGACGAGCGTGCGTTTTTCCGTCTCGCCCGAGCCCTCGAGCCAGGCCTCGGCCTCGAGCTCGGCCTCGAGCAAAACCTCGGGTGCGGTCTCGTTCGAGCCAGGCCTCGCCGATTCGCTTTCCGCCGTGCGCCCGAGCCCGATAGGTTTTCTGCTGACCCACGGGTCCCGCGCGTCAGTCCCTTACCGATCCATAGACCGAGTTCTCGCAAGCCAGCCGGAGAAGTTAAATGTTTTTCTTTTTCGGTTTAATTTCCAGATGCTTGTTATTTTTGTGTAGCCTGTTTTATAAATCCAAATGAAGTGCTTCCAGTTTTATTAGCTTTCTTATGAATAGATCTATCATGGGAAAATATGAATGTATTTTTGATAGCAGTTTTTTTTACTGTTTTCATTTATTTCAGTTTATATGCTTTTGTTTAAATAAATGATTATAAGTGTTTTCTGGTTGAGATAATTCCTGGAAAATTTTGTGTAAGTTTATTATACTGTTTGGCACCTGTGAAAAATATATGATGCACTGTTTATGTAGAAAAAGTTACGGTTATAGTTAAAAGTCTCTTTTTGCTGATTTCTTAGAATAAGTGTTAAGGTGTTTTATATGTTGAAATAAAATATGGGAAAATTTGTACAGTCTTGGTGTGTCATGAAGAGTCTGAGAAAAATATAAACTTGATCTGTTTTATGGAAAATTTGTAGTTGCTTTACAACTGTGTTTTTTTGTATAGATCTTTAGAAATTCATGTAAGAAAATATATGATGGTTCTGGTCATGGAATTTTCTGAATAAATATGAAATGTGAAGTAGAATCTGGGAAAATAGGAAATAGAGCTATGCACTCTTTTACAGTAGGGTTGTAGTTCAAAGTACCTTTTTTTTTTAGGCAGTTTGCTTGTCATTTTTGTTTCTGCAGCTCTGTATTTTATCTTTGGCTGAAACTTGTTCAGTAGAGTCCAGCAAGCGTGATTTACCTTCTGGAATTTTTGTGGATTTTTCTGAGCCCAGAAAAATACACTTGCAGTTCAAATCTGAGTTTCCTTTGATGTATTTAAATAAGAAAGAGTTGAATACTCAGATTTTGTTTTATGAAATAAATGAGATATTGCCCCAAGGTTAAAAGTGGTTCAACAAGTTGGCTTTGTTGGTTTGCAAGAGTTATTCTTTTCATGCCACTTCATCTTGCACCGCATTTATTGAATTATAAATTCATCGCATGCAATAGGATCGACACTCCCGGAGCCCCACCAAGAGCAGGAGCCAAGCGTCGAGCCGGAGATCCAGGAGCTCCAGCAGTCGGAGGAAGCAGACCCCGCGGCCGACACTAACCTGCCCGAGTGCCCCTCCCACGAGGCCTCGGTTTTCACTCAAGGCAAGCCCCGGAGCATTCTAAGTCTCCCAGTTTTATAATTAATTTACTTGAGTCCTTTATATTGTGATGCATTAGGTATAGGAGTTGATTGAATCCTATTTGTTGCATTACCATTCCTTGATTATTGATTATTACCTGCCTTGTTATCCTGCTACTGCTTTATAATGTAGAATTGCTTAGCCTGCTTAATAAGTAGTAGTTAAGGATGTTTCCGTAATACCCCGATGGGTATTGACCGGATCACGGTTGGCTATATTTGCTATCGTGGAAAAGAACCTGAGTAGTAATGAAATACGGTCAACTGGAAGGCAAGGCACAAGTTTGGAAACTTGGGGCAGTCCGTCCGTTGGATCGTGTAGGTTTGTATCGATGTTGGCCCTCGTTCATTTTTGAACGCGCCCTTTTACTTAGGGATATGTCGGTGCCGTAATCAT
>VDCT01000237.1:0-40659 GCA_009763385.1 Coix lacryma-jobi var. lacryma-jobi | reverse complement strand
CTTTCGTCTCTCTTTTCTGTCACAAAGGACCAGTTGGAGTCTTTGAGGGATGACGAGTTGGCAATGCTCGCCAACCGCTTCTCGCGGTTTCACAACAACCGCATGAACCGTCGCCGCGGAGGAGGACGCTCAGGATGCTATGAGTGCGGCGACCCCGATCACTTCATCGCCAACTGCCCCAAGAAGAAGCATTCATCTGGGAAGGGCGATCATGGGCACAAGTATGACTCCGGCAAGCGCAAGGAGAAGTACGTCCCCGCGAGGCACAAGCGGAGGGGCGGCTTCGACAAGGAGTACATCAAGAAGAAGTACTTGGAGAAGGCCCAGGCTGAGCAGCGTGCGTTCTTCGCCACGCTCAGCGACGTCGATGGCTCGGATGACGACTCCGCTTGCTCAAGCGATGACGAGTCCGAGAAGAAGAAGAGGATCGAGGACAAGCTGAACGGTCTCTGCTTCTTCGCCGACGACGATGGCCTCTGCACCATGGCCCTCGGCAAGGAGGTCGACGACGAGCTGGTGAACTCCCCTCAGAACGACGACGACGACGACACCTCCCAGGTATCTCTAACCCACGATGAGCTTTCCGCTGAGGTCGAGAAACTTACTGCCGCACTCCTTAGTCAAGATAAGTTGCTTAGGCGAGCCGCTAGATAGCGCAAGGAGTTTAGGAAGAAGTGGGAGGATACGGTGAAGGAACTTGATTCTGTCAAGTCCACCGTAGTTGTCACAGATGAGGAGCAGTGCGAGGCGTGCACCACACATGACTAATCTTCTCACTTTGAGAAGTAAGTATGTTGCGTTGGTAGGAGAGGTGGATGAGCTGAAGGCTAGACCCTCGCTGTTGGGTGCGTGCAAGACTTGTCCTGTCTTGCAATCCGAGTTGGCAGAGAAGAATGCCAAGATTGTGTCTCTTGAGGAGGCCAGCTCGGGTAGCACTTGTGTGACTAGGTGCGCTTTTTGTGAGGGTTTGGAGATGGAGATTGCCAATGTGAAGCATGACAAGATGCAAACCGAGGAGGAAAACACATACCTTCGGACCATCTTGTCATGGGTGTCTTGTGGTGAGCCACAGCTCGGGATGATGATCTCCCAATTCAAGCGAGCTGCTGGAGGTCCCGATGTAGGTTTTGCTCTGGGTGTTGATGTTTCTGCTTTTGGGAAGATTGGAGAGTCGAGTGGTTTGAACCCAAGTGAGAAGCCCAACTCCACCACTACTCCCAAACTAACCAAGCTTCCACCCAAAGAGCCTCTCAAGCCTAACACCAAGGATGGGGTGTTTGAGGAACCTCCGAGAGCTCCACCCAAGAACCAAGTGTGGCATCCCAAACCCAATCACTTGAAGAACAAGCTTGATACGATGCCACCTATCCAGGAGGAGTGTTTGCCACAGAAGGGCAAAGTGATCCACACCCACAGCCGTGAGTACCAACAACCCCCTTTGAGAGCGGTGAGGTACCATTGTGAGCACTGTGGGAGGGATGGACACCTGAGTGAGTTCTGCTTTCGGCGCAAGAGAGAGGCGCGTCGTGCAAAGGAGATGAACAACACGGACATGTACCATCCTTTCCATGATGTACATGTGTCAAATGTTCAGAGGAGAGCCCCGAGATGTGCTGTTAGGCCCAGAGGTCCAGAACCTCAAGTTCCCAGGCCTAGACAGAGGAGAGCTCCGAGGAGAGATGCTAGGCCTAGAGGTGCAGTGCCTCAAGTTCCTAGACCTAGGCCTCGTAGAGAGCGTGCCCGGCGGGAGCCTGCTGTTGTAGGCCATGGACCCCGTGGCGGTGGCTTTGTAGTTGAGCGTTTTCCTCCACCGTGTTTTGAGTATCGCGGTGAGCGCTCCTTCCCCAGTGGACCACGTTCTTCTAAACGTGATGATCGCTTCCTTCGTATATGTGCTAGGAATGGTTTTTTCACTGACCGTTCTTTTGAGCAGTCGGCCCAACACTGGTATTCCCCTTATTACACTAACCCCAGTGTTGGCTCGTATGCTCACCCTATGTCTTTTTATTGATGTAGGTAAAACGATTGGAGAACGTTTGGTTGGTGGATTCTGGGTGTTCGAGGCACATGATCGGAAACGCCAAGTAGTTCTCCAGTCTTAGTCCGGTTGCCGGAAAGGAGTATATCACCTTCGGCGACAACAGCAAAGGTAAGGTGCTGTCTTGTGGGTCTGTGCGAGTTAATGAGCACTTTGTGTTGCGCGATGTTACTCTTGTTTCTAACTTGCATTTTAACCTTCTTTCCGTTTCGCAACTCTTTGACGACGACTATGAGATTCGTTTTAATCCGAATCTCAGTCGTATTTTGGACCCTGAGGGCAATCTTGTATGTGTGATTTCGCCCTTTGGAAAAGTCATTCGTGCAGATTTCTCGGAGTCGTTCGGATTTTCTCGTTGTGTTTTGGCTGGACCCTCCTCCTCTGATCTTTGGAAGTGGCATAGGAGACTAGGTCACCTAAGCTTCGACTTGCTTGCAAGGCTTAGTTCACTTGGCTTAATCCGAGGATTGCCCAAGTTATCCATGGAGAAGGATCTTGTTTGCCATTGTTGTAGACATGGGAAGATGGTAGCCGCTCCCCACCATCCACTGACTCAGGTCATGACTAAGCGCCCTGGAGAGCTTTTGCACATGGACCTTGTTGGTCCGGCTCGGGTGAGCTCGGTTAGGGGGAAGTGGTATGTGCTTGTTGTTGTCGACGATTTTTCGAGATATTCGTGGGTCTTCTTTTTAGCTGAGAAGACCGAGACTTTCTCCTTTGCTCGCAATCTGATTTTGCGTCTTCAGAATGAGTTCCCTTTGAACTCTATGCGAGCAATTCGGAGTGATAATGGTTCCGAGTTCAAGAATTCGGATTTTGAGAAGTTTTATGACTCTTTTGGGTTAGAGCATCAGTTTTCTTCCCCCTACACACCGCCTCAGAATGGCGTTGTAGAGAGGAAGAATCGGACCCTTGTAGAGATGGTCAGGACGATGCTCGATGAGCATAGGACTCCTAGGCGATATTGGGTCGAAGCTATGAACACTGCATGCTATATTTCCAATCGCATTTTTCTTCGAGCTTTCTTGAAAAAGACCTCTTATGAGTTGTGTTTTGGAAAACTACCCAAGGTGAGTTATTTTCGAGTTTTTGGTTGCCATTGTTTTATACTCAAAAAGGGCAACTTGGACAAGTTTGAGTCTCGTTCTTCTGACAGTGTGTTTTTGGGTTATGGCACTCACACTCGAGCTTATCGTGTACTTAACCTTGACACTAACCGAGTCATGGAGACATCCGATGTCACCTTCGACGAGACCATGGTTCGTCCTTCTTCTCGTTTTGAGCGTGTAGGTGATCATGAGGTTGGCGAGCCTCTTTTCGATGATGAAGATGAAGGTGCTGAAGGGATAGATGACCCAGCACCTCCTCCACCTGCTGTGTCGCAAAGAGCGGCTTCTACGACGACTCACGGTCCGGACACCTCTTCTTCCTGGGGGCCGTGGGATCTGCCACCCTGAGCAGTACCTTTTGTACCCAGGGAGGCACTAGCTGCTGCTGAGGTGGAGATCACTTCGGCAAGGGAGGTGCCACGACACATTCAGCACCAGCACCCGCCTCAGCAGATGATCGGCAGCATCGACGAGCGCGTCACCCGGTCAAGGCAAATCTCTCACTTTGCTCATTCTGCATTCGTTGCTGATTTTGAACCCCGAGATGTTGGACACACTCTGACGGATCCGGATTGGGTCAATGCCATGCATGAGGAGTTAGAAAACTTTGAGAGAAATTGGGTTTGGGTTCTAGTGTCTCCACCTTCTGAATGTCATCCAATCGGGACAAAATGGGTTTTCAAAAACAAACAGGGAGAAGATGGCCATGTTGTGAGAAACAAGGCCAGACTCGTAGCCCAGGGATATAGTCAGAAGGAGGGGATAGACTATGAGGAGACGTTTGCTCCTGTAGCATGTTTGGAGGCTATTAGGATACTCTTGGCTTTTGTTGCATCCAAAGGTTTCAAACTTTTTCAAATGGATGTCAAGAGTGCCTTCTTAAACGGCTACATAGAAGAGGAGGTGTATGTTAGACAACCCCCCCGGTTTCGAAAATCCCAAGTTTCCAAACCATGTCTTTAAACTTCACAAAGCTTTGTATGGTTTGAAACAAGCCCCTAGAGCCTGGTATGATAGGTTGAAAACCTTTTTGCTTGCTAAGGGTTTAAAATGGGATGTGTAGATAAAACGCTCTTTCTCCTCAAGCAAGGCAGTGATACTCTCTTGGTCCAAATTTACGTGGATGATATCATTTTTGGTGGTTCTTCTCACGCTTTGGTTGCCAAGTTTGCAGACACTATGAGCAGGGAGTTCGAGATGAGCATGATGGGCGAGTTGACGTTTTTCCTCGGGTTGCAATTCAAGCAATCCCGGGAAGGAACGTTTGTGCACCAGGGCAAGTACACCAGAGATATCCTGAAGAAGTTCGACATGGGTGAGGCCAAGCCTCTTCCAACACCCATGGCGACCACGACGGCCCTGGATGCGGACAAGGAGGGAGAAGCAGTGGACCAGAAGGAGTACCGAAGTATGATCGGGTCGCTGCTGTACCTGACGGCGACACGCCCGGACATCCAGTTCGCGGTGTGCCTCTGCGCGCGCTTTCAGGCGTCGCCGCGCACCTCTCACCATCAGGCAGTCAAGCGCATTATGAGGTACTTATCCTTCTCTCCAGAATTCATGATTTGGTATTCCGCTTCCTCCACCCTTTCCCTTTGCGGTTATTCCGATGCCGACTTTGCTGGTTGCCGTATTGATCGCAAGTCCACTTCTGGGACTTGCCAGTTTCTTGGTTCTTCTCTTGTTTCGTGGTCTTCTCGCAAGCAGTCTAGCGTCGCTCAGTCTACCACGGAGGCTGAGTATGTTGCTGCGGCTAGCTACTGTTCCCAGTTACTCTAGATGATGGCCACTTTGCGTGATTTTGGTCTGAGCTTTTCTCGTGTTCCATTGCTTTGTGACAGCACGAGTGCGATTAGCGTTGCTAAGAACCCCGTGCTTCACTCGAAGACCAAACACATTGATGTGCGCTTTCATTTTCTGCGAGATCACTATGAGAAGGGTGATATCGACCTTCGCCATGTCGATACTCATCATCAGCTTGCTGATATTTTACCAAGCCTTTGGACCAATCAACCTTTAATCGGTTGAGAGGTGAGCTTGGTGTGTGTTTCCCCCTTTTAGATGGGGGAAACACTTTGGATTTGTATGATACACTGACTTTTTGGTTTTCAGTTGTTTTTGCTCCTTTTGATTTCTTCGTGCATCTTTTGCATTTCAGCATACGCTTTTACATTCTGAGCTTCATGTGTATAATCTGAAGAATGTAACTATGCTCTGTGTAGTTTTTGATTCGATGCTTTATGTTGATGTTGTAGCTTATGCTCTTTCTGATCACTAATGCATACTATGAGCTGAGCTATTTTTGAATGGTGAATTTGTTAATGAACTTAAAACTTGAAAATATTCACCATTGAGATATGCAACTAGCATGTGTAGGATGTGTTGAAGTCACAGTGTACTTTTCATATATGCGAGGGTGCTAGTCTTATTGTTGATCCCATTCACGTGCTTGGTATGTCATATTCTGTTTAAAATCTGAACCAAGTTAAGTGAATTGGAAAGATCGAGATGGGTTTGCTTGTTAGCACCTCACAGTTTCGAGACTGTTTCTCATTGCACTTTGAGTTAAACTTGAGCTGTGTAGTGTATGACCGAAACTGTTGCTTTAAGCTTCTGATTGCTTATGCATAGGCTTCGCACAGTTGGAAAGTTAGGCAATAACAAGCATTCAACCTCTCGCAGTCACATGCTGTTTTCTGAACTTGTGTAATTTCACCGCTGCAACTCCGATTAAAATCTGAAATCACAAGTATATGCCTAAATTGATATCAGCATGATGTTTGAACTATGCTAGGGGTAGTTCACCTTGTATACATATTAGCACTTGTTTGAACTTCCTGTCTATACATGTCTGTGCTATTTTGATGGTGAATACCTTTTCGGTTACAAACTGCTCTTTTGCTCTCATTTCAGACTTAGTGATCAGTTTGAGCCTTTGCTAGCATTCTGTGCATTTTTCTGAGTCATCGGTTCAGAACTCTGTAGAGCATCCTTTGCACTCTTTTGAGTATACTCCTGAAGCTCCTAACTTGCATTTTGACTCATTGCATTTTGGAAGGGGAGAATTCTGCGTGTTGGCAATTTTTGTTGGTGCATTTACCCAGGGGGAGAAATGTTTCTTGATAAGTGCATTTTCAACTAAGGGGGAGAATTGTTTTCTTGATTAGTCATTCAACTAGGGGGAGAGATTGCAATCATAACCCTGCTTTTCACTATTTGAGGGGGAGTTTTTCTTCTTGCTCCTGTTGGCCATAAGGCATTGGTATCGAGCTTTCTTTGCTAGTTGTGTTGAGCCTCTGTGCCTCTGTCTTGAGGGACTAGCATTTTGCTTTGATATTTTAAATTGGTTTTGCTAGCGGTGTTGAGCCTGTTCTACCTCTTCTTGAGGGCTAGCTTTGCTTTGCTTGGTTGCGTCGAGCCGTTGCCCATGTCTTTGGGGACCAAGTTGTTTTGCTCTTCCACTTGACCTTCTTCGGCTTTGCTATGCTTTTGGGTCATTTGGTCGAGTTCTCTCTTCTCCTTCTTCCTTCTTCTCTCTCATTATGATTTGTGTTGGTAGTTGACAATGCACTCATCAAGGGGAGATTGCGGATACATGGGTGTATGCCGAGTCTCTGAGTGATGAGTGATTGTCAACTGGGATGATGCGCATGTTCTTTGGCTTGTGTTGTGCAGGTGTCGAGCACGAATGCAGTGATCAAAGGCGAGGTGAAGGTCAAGTAGAGACGTGCCGTGCCGATGGACCGAGAGTGGCGAAGGGCGGACGTGAGGCTTGGACGGAGGAACCAGAGGCCCGAGGATCAGCTGTGGTGGCTGGCAGCCTGTGGCAGCTACAAGTGAAGACTTGCGGTCATGTGTTGCCTGAGTCGTGGACTTGGGACACGTGTCGGTGGACGGGGTGCACGGGAGGTGCATCCCATCTACGACGTCGGTTTGGTGGTAGAGCTAGGGAAAAACATCGGGTGGACGGTTTCCAGGTTTGGGCCTCAAAACCTGGGTGCGGATGGTTTCCATGTTTGGCCACAAAACTCGGGCTGAGGAGGGTTTCCAGGTTTGGGCCTCAAAACCTGGGCGCAGAGGGTTTGCTGAGTTTGGCCTCAAAACTCAGATGCTGGTGGGCTGGTTTCCCGGTTTGGGCCTCAAAACCGGGGGTTGGCTGGAAAAGGCTGGTTTCCCGGTTTGGGCCACAAAACCGAGGGTGCAGAGCGGGCGGCACGTGGCGGCAATCGGGAGGTTGCGTCGAGGCAACGCTAGAGTTGTGCGGGCGTGGCCGTTGGATACACCTACCACCGAGTTGGTCCAGAATAACCTTAGGGTTTAGCTGGTTGCTCTGTAATTAGAGAGGGGTAGAGTAGGAATTAGAAATTAGGATAAGTAAGAGAGACACCCTCCTCCCTTCCTATCTCAGTCATTTGCTCTTTGCCTCTAGGGTTTCCTGCTCTCCCAATCCCGTGCTGTAGCTAGCTGAGATCCGCAGAGAACCATACCTCTGTGTACTGGAGATTTTGAGGAAGTGAGGCCGTAACCTCACTGTTGTAGCGTGTGGTAGCCACACGGTTGCAGATCGATGTGTTGATTCGTGTTTTATTGTTCGTGTTCTTCGCGTTCTTCGTTTCTCCTCCTTGTGATTTTCCCATCACTCGATCTCTCCTCTCCTGTGCGTCTTTGCGAAATCCGTTTGAATCATCTTGTTCGTATTTGAAAGGAGATCATTTCCACCGAAGGAATTTATCTATCTCCTTATGACGGGTAGATCGGGTTGATTTCGTTTTCATGGCGCTTTCGGTTCATCCCTCCCCCTTTTGATTTCCCGGTGTTTGACTCGATTTGAGCGGATGATTTCTTGGGGATAGTCTCCTAACTACTCCGTGATCATCCTCTCCAAGTTTGGGAACGTGGGATTTTGATTGGAATCGATTTGGGATTGATTTGGGTGAAGGGCGAACAAATCGCCCTCCCTGAGTGACCGCGGACAGTCCGCCACTCAGGGCGCGGACAGTCCGCGCATCCGGGATTCAGCCAAGCAGTGGCTGCGTGTCTCGGTGAACAGTGCTGAAACTTGACCGGCGGACAGTCCGCCGTTGTGTTTGGCGGACAGTCCGGGAACGTCCAGGGACTTCGCCAACCTTGCTGTTTGACGAGTTTTGCTAGCGGACAGTCCGCCACTCGCCCGCGGACAGTCCGGCACTACTGCGGACAGTCCGGGACCGTACCGCGGACAGTCCGGGATTTGCTGTGTCTTCCGGTTTAGTGCGTTTGCTCTCCCGGCTTGCTCCTTTGTTTCCGGACTTCTCGTTTGGCCCTAGAGTTGACCAAGGAACCTCTCTAGGTATCTTTGCTACTTGTTAGCATAGGTATTTAGGAGTTTCTCGACGTAGCTAACAATCTACGTTCGGGACTTGGTTTTTGGGGTTGTGTTCGAGCCGGAGCTTTGGCATTTGGTTTGCTATCTTCTTGTGGTGCCTCGCTGTGATCCTAGGGATCATCCACCCTCTTCCAAGGGTCGTGGGCATCACAGTTTCGGTCGCTTTTCTCGGGGTTGATTTTGGGACATTTGCCAAAGTTTGAGAGAAATTTTTGAGCTCCCATTCACCCCCCCCCCCCCTCTGGTCGCTTTGCTAGTGCTTTCTCGGTCCTTCACTATTGGCAAGATCAAACACTAAGCACACTAGAGATTAACTACTATGGCTAAGTGAATTGAACTGTAGGATGCTAGGCACTCCAGCAATCAATTAAGTATACTACTCAATACTGGTAAGTAGAATAAGTAAATACTTGAAATGATGACTAGAATATAGTAAAGTGCTTGAGTAACAGAGCAAAACCTGAACTGAGATGAAGGAAGAACTCTTCCCAGCTCCAGGACGATCACTCGCACGCTCTACTCTTTGAGCTAAGCCTTGAGCAGCGCTAACCGCGAGGGCAATGAGGCAGGATGCCTTCTCCTACTACACATACTTGCCTAAGCTCTCTGAGCTTCTAACCTAGCTCTCACTTGCTTCTTCTTGCTTTCTGCTTGCTTCCCTCTCTTTGAAATGAAGTGATGCCTCCAGGGGGTAGTTATAGCCTTGTGAGTGAGGGGGTACTTATAGGGGGCAGCCAACCGACCTAGGGCAAACCCTAGTGGCGGCGCCAGCCCTAGGTGGCGGCCGCCACCCCCCTGGTCATTGGATGCACCGTCATTGATCCTACGCGCCTCCAGGGACTCCTCCAAGGCGGTGGTTAAGTCGGTTGCATGTCCAGATAACCGTCATTCGGTCATGATCCACGCCACTCCCCTCCTGAGCCCTCTGATGCCACTGACCTAGTGACCAAGGGCCAAGATTTGGCCCTGGGGTGGTCACACGGATCAGTGACGTGGCAGGGGGGAGGTTTGGGCCTCTCCTTATGGCGGGCGCCACCTAGGGGTGGCGGGTGCCACCCCCCTGAGGCCCAATTGGGCCCTGCTTAGTGGGCTTGGCCTTTGGTGGTTCAAATATCCAAATTTGGTTCAAATCCTGCATTCAAATCAAAATCTATGGACATGTGGAATTCGGTTAGTTTGAAACCTATTTGACTACATTTCATGCCTTTTTGGTAATTTTACGGTAAAATGTTGATGCTAAAACAGGTGTTTAAGGACCATCAACAAGCTCCCCCAAGCTAACCTGTTGCTCGTCCTCGAGCAACAATGTGGTTTAAGCATTGAGCATGAATAGATAGCAACTTAAGATGTATACAAGTGCATATTGTATAGTGAGAAATAACTTAGGATATATCATTAATCATAGCAATGTGGGGCTTATAGCTTTTCACTTCAAACATGCAAGAGTGAAATAAAGCAGTAGATAGGAAACTTTTATCTTGCTTAGGTTTGACTTGGATTCTGTCTGGAGATTTTTTAAGGTTTTCAAAAGATAAAAACTTGCTTAAGTCCTCCAAGATTCACTCAATCACTCAATGGTGTTTAAATCCTCACTTAGGCCAAAATGTAGCCTCTCCTATTTCTAAAGAATGATATGTGGAGTTATAGGTAGGCTAAGAATCATGAGCAAATTGCCTAATGTTTATTGTTAAGCTAGACACTCAGATCATAAGGAGCAGCAAATCATAAAAAATGATCAAGATGTGCATGTGTGTTATGTCGAAGTATTATAGAGATATTTCATAATCCTTCCTAGTTAATTTCTGGGGTCTAAAGCTAATGTAACTCTCTCTCTCTCTCTCTCCTCTCCTCTCTCTCTCTCTCTCTCTTTGAATACATAGTGAGTAGATAAAAATGTGTCCTCACATTTTCTTAGGACATAGTCCTCTCTGAGCTACTTTGCTCACTCTTTTTTTTCATATCTCTCTTTTTTTTTAGCTCTAATTTCCCCAGATTGTCTATAAGAAAGGATTTAGAAATGAAAGGGGGAAGAGAGAGAAATGCTTATTCCCAGTGTAGGAATAGCATAAGGCTAGCAATGGAACGTTTGGCAAGGTATTGCATATCTCCAGTGTAGAGAATGAGCAATTTATTTGGTGGTTGCAAACTTCAAAGTGGAGAGTAGGCAATTTATGGTGGGTGTGTGAATCTTGATCAAAAGATATGATAAGCTTCTCTACTAAGATCTATGAGGTCTAACAAAGCACAACACAGACAAAGCTCTTTGTGGTTTTGACTAACAAATATTTGGCTAGTGGTGGGATGGGATAAAATCCAGGAGGAACTTTTAGCAAGGTTTTCAAAGATTTTTAAAGAAATCCTCCAGATTAGGTCCTAATTTCAACCTTAGCAGTTTAAAAGAATTACTACTCCATTTCTTACTAACTTTATTCACTAAGCATGATTTCAGTTAAAGCATGTGCAACCCACAAAGCTACAACTACAACTTAGATAAGACCAGTTATTCAAACCATGACAATAGCATTTGCATGACATATTTCAAATCTTATTCGGTTTCAACTGATTTCATCAATTTTATTCATGGAATGGTTACTTAGGCAAGCATGTAACATTCAAAACTTCAAAAGATATAGAAATTAAAAACTGAGTGTAGGCTTGAGACATACCTTATTGGAGCGGAGTCTCCCCCAAGCTGGCTTCTTGCTTGGTAAAAGATCTTCTTCTTCTCAGTCGGAGCTCTTGTTTTATTTTATTTTTAAAATGGAAACTAATCTAATGTTGTGAAAAGGGAAATTATCCTAATGATATTTTATTAATCTAGATAAGTTAACATATACCTATGCATATAACTAATGATAACTGATATTTTTTTAGTTACATGCATGACATATGTTATTTATTTGAAAAAAGGAAAAATTTGAAGGGAAATTTAAAAGTAAATCCATACCTTAGATCCATGGAATTTCATCCTTATTGGGTAGATCTTCTTCCTTGGGTGCTTCTTCTTTAAGTACTTCATCGGGTTTTCTTCTTCTTTGGCACCTCTCCTTTGTCATGTGAATTACACAACCCAGGAGAGGTGGTTCTTCCTTTCTGTTCCACCTTGTTCTTGGGCGCCTCTTCTTGGTACGAACGGATTTTGCTTCCTGCATGTTAGCGGCATATGCGGGACCACGGGAAAAGGAGAATATTTCCTTCCTCCCTCCTAATGTCATTTGCATTTTACCACTCCCCACATATATGCAAGCATCAACAGTGTTCAAGAAAGGTCTACCTAGGATTAGAGGCACAACTTTCCTATTTCCCATATCTAGTATTATGAAATCAGTAGGAACATATGAACCTCTAATATGAACAGGTAAATCAGTAACTATTCCTTCTACATAGCATGTTGATTGATCAGCTAGCACGACATAGGCAGATGTGGATGACATGGTGGAAAAGAACGAGTTTTCATAAAAATCTTTAGATAGAATGTTCACACTTGATCCTAAATCACACATGGCATTTTAAAGACTTCACCAAAGATTGAGCATCTAATTATGGGACTACCAGGATCACCCTTTTTAACAGTCATGGTTTGATCTTCATAATAGTTAAAATATTTTATTTCAACCATATTTGCAGTTTCCATGTCAGGTTTAGCAGGAATTTTGCCAGTTTCAAAAAATGGTATGATAGCAGCAAGTTGAGCTAATTGGGTTTCTAACATCTTATTAAAGCTAAGTTGATTTTTCAGAGCAGATAAAAATCTTCCAATTTAGCATATATTCTCAAGCATTTTATCAATTGACATTAATTTCTTATTCAAAAATTCAGTAGTTCTACCTTGAGAGTACACTAGATTCTTTAAGAACGAGAAATTATCAGAATTCTGAAAATTAGAGTGGGGGAATGAATTGTTACCTTGAGAATTCGCAGGCTGATTCCATCCTTGATTCTGTTGACGGAAACCGTTGTTGTCGTTATTGTTGATGAAGTTCAAATCTTCATGTAAACTCGGGCGAGAGTGGTTCCCAGAATGTCCGGTTTCTCCACAGACTTCACAAGTCATGTAGGATTCCAGAGATTGGACACTCTCTTGTTGGTTCATCTTCTCACAGCTGTCCAGCTTCTTTGCCAGCACGTCCATCTTGGCCACGATCATGTCGGCCTCTTAAGGGAATGCATACCTCGCTTACGGGGCTGCAGTCTCTCGTCATTCCATCCTTGGTTCGACACCATCTTCTCTATGAGAGCCTTAGTGTAACACCCTAGGTGTTAAGCAACCCTAAGTGCATAACTTGACATCTCATGAGCAAAAGCATCATCATTTCATGTTGCATTCTTTCTTTTGTTAAGTGTCTTCTCATGTGACCTTTTGTGATGCTATGCTTGATTGAATGCTTGTTGTGTCTTGTTGTGGAGTGCTTAAGTCTCCTTAGTAGTTGAACCTTGTTGGGGAGTCAAAATGAAGCTAGGTTTATGTTGGTCATGTTGGCTAACCAAGTCTCTAACCCTAGTTGCCTTAATAGAGCCCTAGGAGTCCTTTTGTTTGACTAACTAAGACCTTCTTGATAGAAGCTTTGCATGGCTGTGGGCCCTTAACCAAAAGTGTGTAGAATTTAGAGTCAGAACAAAAGTTGTTTAAGGCCCAACCCAATGAAATGGGTTAACAGGTGTTTTTTGGGACCCACAAGGCAGATTTGAGGGAGTTTTGACTTAGAAAATTTCTAAGTCTCTAACTGACCAAACAGTTTCATGGAGCCCTTTGGAGCTTTCTCGGAGCAATCTAGGCCGAACCAAAGATCAATCTTGTAACCAAAGTTGTAGTCGGTATGTAGCTCTAAGCAATGAGCAAGTGGTTTAGCTTTCATCAAATGGATTAGGAGTTAATCGCGCTCAAAGTCTGGCCGTCAGTCGGCCTGATGGCACTGAATCGGGCCGGGCCGTGCCGTGCCGGCGCGGCGCGCGCGCGGCGTCGTGGCCGACAGCGCCAGGACGTTGCCGCCGCGTGGCGCTCGACGGCCGGCCAAGCCAGCGTCCGCGCGCGGCGTGGCAAAGCAAGGCCAGCTCCGCCTCGCCTGTCCGAACTCCTCCCTCCATTCTGTTCCCGCGCTCGCGCCTCTCTCCGCTCTCTGCTCTCGCCGGCGTTCGAGCGGGAAAGGGGAGAAGCAAGGCGCCGCCGCCGTTCGCCGCCGTTCCGCCACCGACACCATACATCCAACCACCCACCAAGCTTCGCCGTGAGCTCCCACCCCTTGTGCTATCCTTAGCGCTCTATGAGAGACCGTAGGCAAGCCCCGGGATGAGCCGCCGCATGGTCGCCATGACCGCCGAGCTCGGTCCACCGTGGCCGGCCTCCGTCTCGGGTTGCGTGTTGCCCTAGTGCGTGTTTAGGGGTCAGTGAGGTCCAAGGAGGAGTTGGAGGGTGATGGTTTAGTCGATTAGGGTTAAGAGCCCGCGGAACGCCGCCGTCCGCCATGACCGCCATGGCCGGCGCGCTCGGTCCGCCGTGGCCAACCCTCTTCCCGAGCTCAACCATCCGCCCTAGCTAGCGTTCGCGAATCGCCGAGGCTCGTAGAAGGTGTTGGAGGTGTCGGTTAAGCCGATTAGGGTTTGGTTGTGTTAGTACGCCGCCGTCCGCCGCTCGCCATGGTCGCCGGAGATGGTACGGCCGTGGTCACAGGTGCTCGGAACCGAAGCCCTGGCTTCTGAGCCTCGGGTTAGGTTTACGAAGGTCGCCGGAGTAGGATTCGGGAGTCCGTTTAGCTCGTCATGGCCGGAGTCGGCCGGCGTAGCTCGCCCGCGCCGCCGTGTCCGCCATCGTCGACGGCGAGCTCTATCCGAGCAAGCGCCGGGCTAGGTAGGGGCACCGTTGGGTGCGGAAGGAGAAGGGGAGTCCATCGGTAGGGTTAGCTTCGCCGGAAAGTTCGCCGCCGGCGAGCTACGGCATGGTCAACCTCCTCCCCTGTTTGCTGTGTATGACGAGTGGGGTCAGTTTGACCCGAGGGCCCGCGCGTCAGTGAGTCTAGTTCCGTCTGTGTGCACTGGTTTGGGTGCACGTAGCAGTTTAGGTTTGAATGTTTTTCAGGTTTTGTAATTAGTTTCCAGAAATTGTGTATTGCTTGTTTAATTCATATCTTGTGAAATATAAATGCTAAAAAGGTGAAACAAGTTTTGTTAGTTTGTTATGTTGAGGTCTATGCATGAAAAATATAATATGTCCAGTTTGTGGTGATTTTTGTGTAGTTATATTTAATTCATGTTTAGGCTGAAATCTTGTTAAATGCATAGTAAATTGTATGTGTCTCAGAAAAATGTGATTCTTGTTTTGTTAGGTTTGTGTTGAGGACTAGTTTCTGGGAAAAATGTAAAATGAGGTTACTCTGTGAAATAATTTGGCAGTAGTAATTAAAATGATTAAATGCTGTTTTCTTGTTTATTTGTAATAATTAAAATATGAAGAGTATGGACTTGTAATTTTTACTGACTGCTCTTGTGCTAAGAAGTTCAGAAGAAATTATGAAATTTGTTGTTTGACACTTTGTGCTAAGGTGTAGTTCAAAGCACCTTTTCATGATAGAATTTGTCTTTTCATAGGGGGTAGAGTCTAGGTCCAAATGGGGTGAAATTTGACAGGGGATTAGATCAAGTGTTGTTAATCTCCAGTAATTTTTATAGATTTTTGTGAAGCTGTCTAGGATAGGTTACTGTTATAGGCCTATTCAACTAGATTTAATTCTACAATTAATTAGAGGGTAATAAACCCGTTAAGCAACTTTGATGTGGTGACAACAAGACTTAGTAAGTAGTATGTTAGATTAAGTAAGTGAGTAGCAGTAGATGACATGTGCTTATCTCCTGAATTGTTACTCCATGTTGCATCACCATGCATCCCATGTGCATTCATGTTATTCATTCATGTACCGCATCATGCAGGGTCGGTAGTGGAAGCCCAAGACACCCGGAGGAGCGTCGGAGAGACACGAGGAGAGGATCGGAGAGGACCCGAAAAGACGCTGAAGACCTGCCGGAGTGCCGTGATCACCGCCCCGCCGACTTCGAGCGAGGCAAGCCCCGGAGCATTTTCTCCTACGGTTTGCAAATTACCGTTTACAAGTTAACCTGATATGATTGTTGCATTAGGTTATAGGAGTTGTGTGATACCGTTGCTGCATTAATTAATTATCCTTGTCCACCTGCAAATATTATCTTGTGATCCCTGTTAGGTCTAGGCTCGATTATATGCTTAGCCCTGCTTAGACCGGTAAAAGTCGGGTGATTTCCTGTCTCCCGCATATAGGTGGATACTAAACATGTTTAGCCTCGTGCTATCGTGGAATATAACCATGTGATAATTAATTTGAGACCGGCGGGATGTAGGAGCAGCAGGACATGGGTTCTGTGTGCTAGTAGTCTCCCGTCTGTGTCGATTAGGAACCGACGAAGGCACACCTCAGTCATTTTGAACGCGTCAATCACTTAACGGAGCAGGTGCGGGTACCTCCCGTGAAGCCGAGTAAGGTGTTTCGAGCCGGTGACGGAGACGTTGACGCCTAACACCCAGGGCCTTATATGTACCGTGGGCAACTATTCTGATCGACCTGGCATGGTCCGAGGGCAGGCAGGGCCTGATCGACCTGGCATGACCGTGGGCAGTTAATAGCTTGAGCGACCTGGCATTGAGATAACCCCCGTGTAGAAGGGTCCATGGCCGTCCCGCGATTTGGTTCTCGAACCTCCTGAGTGGTCGCCAACGGCCACCTGGCAGGGTGTGTCGGGCGAGTGTGCGACATTTTATCCCCAGCTGGTAGGAATCGATTATAATCGCCATCGCTCCTGGTTAGTGAGTAACTTGACTGAGCATGTGTTACCGTAGTAATATATGGAATTAATGATGGTTATGGTGGTGAATCTGAAAGGCTATTGATGAAATAGTCACTCTTGCTTGAATAAGTAGTCAAGTGTTTGCTCTAGATCAGGTGCAAATCTAGATAATCAGGCTGATTACATAAAGTGACTGCTAATACTCTAATGATGATTATTTAATAATAAAATGCTTTTATGCAAAAAGGTAAGTGTGGCCAACCCCATATAGCCTTGCATAATCCTTGGTGTCAATTATTTCTGGTTTTTGACGGGTAAGTCTAGCTGAGTACCTTCTCGTACTCAGGGTTTTATCCCTTGTTGTTGCAGATGGGCAATGCTTCTTCGGCTATTGCGAGAACTGTCTGTATCCCGTCGAGGGCAGTGACTAGACCATGGGCATGGTCAATCCTTATCTTCCCTGATGCTTTTGTGGACTGATCAAGCATATGGCACTGTATTGTGAAATAAGGACTTGTGTTTCAAAACTATGTCGCTTCCGCTTTTGAATTTAAACTATGGTTTGTAATAACTGTTGAACTCCGATGTATTTTGAACTATATGCGAACTGAATGTGGATCGTGAACATGTACGCTAATCTATTACGATCTTGGTTAAAGTTGAATGACTTGAAATCCTTCGAGATTTCCGGACTACCGGTTTATACGAGCTTAAGTACTTGTAGTCTCTGCGCAAGCAGCGATTCGGTGCTTAATCTGGTATAAATTGGTCGGTTCTGTCACAGCTGGCATCGGAGCGTGGTTAGCGTTACTGTTCATGATTCTATTTGAAAAACTGTATTTTCAAATAAAATTCCTTCATTGTCAAAACTGGTAGCTATAGTAGGTTCTGAAAAACCCTTCTTATAAAGATTTAGGTGTGCCATTGATCAAGTCCTTATGCCCAATAGGAACTTAGGTGGCTATTTAAGTACTAACTTTGGGGGTCGTGCATCATACTTATTTTCTGTTTATTCTGTCGTCCATACGGCAAGGGTGAAATTGTATGGATGCTATTCCTCGGAATAGTAATGTATGGATCAATTGCCTCTACGCTAAAGGTAATGAGAGTTGTGAGAGCATGATTGGACAACCGCCAATCTAGGGAAAGTGCTTATATGATACTGATGCGTATACCTGTTCCACACAAGTATATGTGAAAGTATTGATTGTGGGAGTAATAATTTCTGATGGGTGCATATACTGCTTACGTGTATACCGGGTGTACACCTAAGAGAGTATTAGATTTAAATTTCCGCAGTGCATGATATTCATACTGTGGGAAGGGCTGAAATGGAGTTTCTGCAGGTACGCTAACTTGCGAACGTGTAGTACGTTTAGTTAACGCTATGAGTGAACGTGTATGCCACCGTCTAGCCGTTAGATTGTTAGGCAGTGAGGACGTATGAAACGTGCATGCATCATGATCATATAATCTTGCATTAATCTTACTTCCTTCCTTATGGTTTCCGTCCCGTTTTCCTAATAAAAGTTGTTCTCAAACTAATAAAATCTCTGTGTGGATAAACTTCTTACAGATGGCACGCACCAAGCGCACTGCTCGCAAGTCCACGGGAGGCAAGAGGCCTAACTACATGCTGGGGCCATGGACCGATGAGGGAACGGAGGACTTTCTAGAGGAGTTTGGGATGCCCACTATTCTTTGGAGAGTTCTGCACGTGGTGGGATATCAGGAGGGCCAGGAGCCGCAGTACGACTGGCACCGTGTGCAGTTGTCAGAGGATCGTCACGTGTACACGGTGGAGGTGGACGTACCCAGCCGTGATGAGCAGGATCACGTCTGGTGCCGTCGAGTGTTTGCTTTGCAGGGGAGGACCCCCTGGGATGCAGCCAACCAGGTTGCTTATACCGTTCTTCGGGACATCATGGAGGACCATCCGGAGGTGGTTGCTCAGGCTACTGCCAGTATCTTCCCGACAGTGGATCCGTATCTTTCGGTGTGGCGTCAGCCAGGAGCTACTATTTTGGAGGGTAGTTCGCTTGAGAGGGAGCATTGTGCCGGCCAGCAGGGAGTGCCATGGCTGCACTTATGGCTACTTATGGCTGCTTATCCCGCAGCTATGAGCAGTTGGACCATGTTCTTAGCGAGGAGATTGCAGCGCAGCATCGCCGTCAGGAGGAGCACGCTACAGAGATAGACCTCCTCACTACACAGCTAGCTCAGTTGACAGTAGAGAGACCAGGCACTTCAGAGGGAG
Organism: Coix lacryma-jobi var. lacryma-jobi; assembly: GCA_009763385.1. NCBI lineage: Eukaryota > Viridiplantae > Streptophyta > Magnoliopsida > Poales > Poaceae > Coix > Coix lacryma-jobi. The sequence goes on along the minus strand of VDCT01000237.1, from coordinate 22,081 downwards.
CAGGAGACTGCTCATCAGCTTGCCATTCAGCAGGGGTCGACTACTTTCTTGGCCTCGGTCATGAGGGAGACTGAGGAGGCGCTTCGAGGAGTTTGTGTTGAGGGCATTCGTGTTTCAGAGGAGAACAGGCTGCTGAGGTTGCGAGTGGGAGACCTAGAGCTGCAACTCCATCACCTGCAGGACTACAACGACCGTCTGCACGAGGAGATCCATCGCAGGAAAATGAGAGGAACCCCATCTTTCCCCAGGAGGATCCGGAGCCGAGTAGTTCTTCTAGTAGTTCTTCAGATATGTCTAGTGAGGACGGTGACGTTGGTGAGATCGCTAGAGAGTAGTCTAGATCGTATGCTTAGCGTCTAGATGGTCTTTTGCGTAAGTTGGCACGCCGATCTTTTGGTGTGTTGGGCTGAATGTAAGCATGGATAGCAGACTTATGTGATGTGTGTGAGACCTTGGAAAGTCCCATATGTATGGGCAAAACGATGGATGTATGTTATCTTTTGCATGATGTGTTAAGTGATCTTGTTATGTGTTGATGCGATGTGGATTGAAATTTATTGTACCTCTGTCATTGTTTGGTGAATTGTTTTCCGATTCTATATTTCAGTGTTATGATATGTTTGCTCATACAGTTGCAACTTCGCCTAATGGTCGCTTACTATCCATATGCAGATGACGACAACTCGTAGTGGAGCAGGCGGTAGTGGTGGAAATGAGGACCCCAGAAAACCGCAATCCACCACCTCCTCCATCCCCGACGGCTGAGCAACTTTTTGCTCAATTTCTTGGAAGCCAGCGCAACATCGAAGCTTTGCTGAGGGAGAACTTGGCCCAGGGACATCAACGCCCTGAGCCGAACCAATATAGTTCTTTCAAGGATTTCCTGGATACCAAACCACCAATCTTCAAGGAAGCTACAGAACCATTGGAGGCAGAAGAATGGCTGCATACTCTGGAGCAGAAGTTTCGTTTGCTCAGGCTCACAGAAGAACTGAAAGCAGAATATGCCGCGCACCAGTTGCAGGGACCAGCCGGGATTTGGTGGGGACATCATCGTACCACCTACCCTGCCAATGTTCCTATCACTTGGAGGGTGTTTACTGCTGCTGTCCGAGGTCATTACATTCCGCCGGGTTGACCCAGATGAAAGTGGCAGAGTTCATGAATCTGACTCAAGGAACTCGGTCTATCACAGAGTATCATCATCTGTTCAACTCGTTGGCTCGCTATGTCCCAGACTTCGTCGACACCGACGCTAAGAAGATTGCTAGTTTCAAGAGAGGCTTGAACACTAAAATGGGAAAGTCAGTGGGTACATCATCCCGTACCAATTTCAGTGACTTCATAAGTGACTGTCTGATTCAAGAGAATCATAACAACAAGCATGCTGCTAGCAAGGCCCGGAAGAGGACCTTTGAATCAGGATCATCACAACCCAGAGGACCACCAGCTCAGCGAAACCTGTATCGACCACCAGCGCCGGGGGCACGTTTTAGGCCGCCGCAGAAGAAGAATCAGCCACAAGCTCAGCGCAATCAGAAGCCATACAAGATAGCTGCTGCTCAGGCTCGTGGAGGTCAAGGCAGTTCTTCAGGGAACAAACCGTTGGTTCGGGGACCATGCTACAACTGCAACCAAGAGGGGCACTTCGCAAGGTACTGCCCCTACCCAAAGAAGCAACAGGCCAACTACCCCGCACGCCTGCACAACATGACCGCTGAAGAAGCTCGTGCTGGAGAACCCGTGACTGCTGGTATGTGTTTTGTTAACCATCATCCTGCAGTTGTTTTGTTTGATACGGATCATCGCATTCGTTCATGAGTAAAGCATTTGCACAAAGCATGATCAAGAGGTGTCTGAAATGGATTATGGGTTTCGCGTAAGCTCTGTGGGGAGTAGTGTGTTGTCTAGGCAGATGGTACGTGATGCAACCATCGACATCGGAGGGCATAAGTTTGGGGCTAATTTAGTAGTTTTGCCAGGACTCAGTATGGATGTAGTCCTAGGAATGAGTTGGATGAGTATGTGGAAAGCGGTGTTAGACACTGCAGATAGGACTCTTACCTTGTCTGATCCAAGGAGGAACAACAAGTTACGTATCTCTCTTCCTCGAGGGGCTGATTTTGTTGATTTATCTTGCACCTTATCTATAGAGGACCTATCAAAAATTCCAGTTGTTCGGGATTTCCCAGACGTCTTTCCAGATGAGTTGCCGGGTTTACCGCCCAAGCGGGCTGTAGAGTTTACCATTGAGCTGTTACCAGGGACTGCACCGATCTCGAGAAGACCTTATCGTATGCCGCCCAATGAATTAGCCGAACTCAAGACGCAGATTAAGGAACTTTTGGACAAGGGTTTCATTCAACCTAGTGTGTCAGAGTGGGGATGCCCAGCTTTGTTTGTCAAGAAAAAGGACAAGTCTCTACGGATGTGTGTGGATTATCGACCGCTTAATGCCGTGACCGTTAAGAACAAATATCCGTTGCCACGGATAGATATTTTGTTTGATCAGTTATCCAGAGCCAAAGTATTCTCCAAGATCGATTTGAGATCAGGATATCATCAAATTAGAATCCGACCACAAGATATTCCAAAGACTGCTTTTTCAACCAGATATGGCCTGTACGAGTATTTAGTCATGTCTTTTGGATTGACAAATGCTCCAGCATACTTTATGAGTTTGATGAACTCGGTATTCATGCCAGAACTAGATAAGTTTGTAGTGGTGTTCATTGATGATATTTTGGTTATTCTGAGAACCCGGACGACCATGCAGAACATTTGAGGATCGTCTTGACAAGACTCCGGGAACATAAACTTTACGCTAAGTTTAGTAAATGCGAGTTTTGGTTGAAGCAAGTACAATTCCTTGGTCACATCCTGTCAGAAGAAGGAATCTCTGTGGACCCTAGCAAAGTACAAGAAGTAATGGATTGGGAAGCTCCAACTTCGTTGGGGAGATTCGGAGTTTTCTCGGTTTAGCAGGGTATTATCGTCGTTTCATTCCCGATTTCTCCAAGATTGCCAAGCCCATGACAAGTTTGCTTCAGAAGGATCAGAAGTTTGAGTGGACAGAGAAGTGTGAAACAGCTTTCCGTACCTTGCGGAAACTATTAACCACTGCCCCTGTCTTAGCTCAACCAGATATCGAGAAGCCGTTTGATGTCTTCTGCGACGCATCGAAAGTTGGTTTAGGTTGTGTTCTTATGCAAGAAGGCAGAGTGATTGCTTATGCTTCACGTCAGTTGAGAAAACATGAAGTTAATTATCCTACGCATGACTTGGAATTAGCTGCTGTGGTACACGCTCTAAAAATATGGAGACATTATCTGCTTGGTAACGTCTGTAACATGTACACGGACCACAAAAGTCTCAAGTATATCTTTACTCAACCTGAACTGAATATGAGGCAGAGAAGATGGCTTGAGTTGATTAAGGATTACAATTTGCAGATACATTATCACCCAGGAAAGGCAAATGTAGTTGCTGATGCTCTAGTCGGAAGTCGCATTGTAATAACTTGAGGTTACAACCAGAGGACGAGTTTAGTCTCGTACACCCTGTGATCTTGCGTCACATCGAGCTGCAGAGCACCTTAGTTGATCAGATTCTAGAAGGGCAGAAAACAGACAAGGGAATCTATTATATCAAGGAAAAGCTAAGAGCTGCCACTGAACCCGTAAATTTCCGAGTTGATGATAAGGGAGTGTTATGGTTTGATAATCGCTTAGTGGTACCCAAGAATAGGGAACTCAAAAATCAGATTATGGATGAGGCTCATCTTTCTAAATTGTCTATTCATCCCGGAGCACTAAGATGTATCAAGATTTGCGTCCAATTTTGGTGGACCAAAATGAAGAAGGAAATTGCCGCATATGTAGCCAGATGCGACACGTGTTGTCGAGTGAAGGCCATTCACCTGAAGCCAGCCGGAACACTTCAACCTTTATCAATACCTGAATGGAAGTGGGAAGAAGTGAGTATGGATTTTATCACCGGTTTGCCTACCACTCAGAAGGGAAACAATTCAATATGGGTAATAGTAGACCGTCTCACCAAGACCGCTCATTTCATACCAGTTAAAACTTGTTATCGAGCACCAGACTATGCAGAGATTTATATCAATCAGATTGTCCGATTGCATGGTATACCCAAAGTCATAGTTTCGGATCGCGGAACACAGTTCACTGCACCATTCTGGGAGAAAATGCAAAAGGAATTAGGTACTAAGTTAATCCATAGTTCAGCTTACCATCCCCAGACGTCAGGGCAAACTGAAAGGGTAAATCAGGTTTTAGAGGATATGTTGAGAGCATGTGTGATATCCGCGAAGGGATCTTGGGAGAAGTGGTTGCCATTAGCAGAATTTGCTTACAACAACAGTTATCAAGAAAGCATTCATATGGCACCTTTCGAAGCTCTGTATGGCAGAAGATGCAGAACACCAGTAAGTTGGGTTGAACCAGGAGAACGTCGTTACTATGGAACTGACTTCGTTAGGGAAGCAGAAGAACAAGTTAGAATAATCCAACAACACATAGCAGCTGCACAGTCTCGACAGAAGAGCTATGCTGACCAGAGAAGAAGGCCGCTTGAATTCGAAGTAGGTGACTATGTGTATTTGAAAGTATCACCCATGAAAGGAGTTAGACGTTTTGGCGTGAAAAGAAAGTTAGCGCCAAGGTTTGTGGGACCCTACAGGATAATGGAAAGGAGGGGGAAAGTGGCTTATCAACTACAGTTACCTGAACATTTAAAGGCTATATTCCCTGTTTTCCATGTGTCACAACTAAAGAAATGTCTTCGAGTTCCAGAAGAGGAAGTACAACCGGCCAATATCAAGTTACAATCCGACCTTACTTACCCGGTGAAGCCATATCGAGTACTCGACGAGAAAGAAAGGGTAACTCGCGGAAGAATCTTGAAGCAATATAAAGTATCTTGGAGTGAGCAAGACGACCGAGATGCCACTTGGGAAACGGAAGACTATCTAAAGGAAGTATACCACAGTTTTATAAGGACTGGTTAGTAACCAAATCTCGGGACGAGATTCCTTTAAGGAGGGGAGGGCTGTAACACCCTAGGTGTTAAGCAACCCTAAGTGCATAACTTGACATCTCATGAGCATAAAGCATCATCATTTCATGTGCATTCTTTCTTTTGTTAAGTGTCATTTCATGTGACCTTTTGTGATGCTATGCTTGATTGAATGCTTGTGTGTCTTGTTTGTGGAGTGCTTAAGTCTCCTTAGTAGTTGAACCTTGTTGGGGAGTCAAAATGAAGCTAGGTTTATGTTGGTCATGTTGGCTAACCAAGTCTCTAACCCTAGTTGCCTTAATAGAGCCCTAGGAGTCCTTTTGTTTGACTAACTAAGACCTTCTTGATAGAAGCTTTGCATGGCTGTGGGCCCTTAACCAAAAGTGTGTAGAATTTAGAGTAGAACAAAAGTTGTTTAAGGCCAACCATGAAAATGGGTTTAACAAGGTGTTTTGGGACCCACAAGGCAGATTTGAGGGAGTTTAGACTTAGAAAATTTCTAAAGTCTCTAACTGACCAAGCAGTTTCATGGAGCCAACTTTGGAGCTTTCTCGGGAGCAATCTAGGCCGAACCAAGATCAATCTTGTAACCAAAGTTGTAGTCGGTATGTAGCTCTAAGCAATGGAGCAAGTGGTTTCTTAGTTTTCATCAAAATGGATTGGAGTTAATCGCGCTCAAAAGTCTGGCCGTCAGTCGGCCTGATGGCACTGAATCGGGCCGGGCCGTGCCGTGACGGCGGCGCGCCGCGCGCGGCGTCGTGGCCGACAGCGCCAGGACGTTGCCGCCGCGTGGCGCTCGACGGCCGGCCAAGCCAGCGTCCGCGCGCGGCGTGGCAAACGGCAAGGCCAGCTCCGCCTCGCCTGTCCGAACTCCTCCCTCCATTCTGTTCCCCGCGCTCGCGCCTCTCTCTCGCTCTCTGCTCTCGCCGGCGCTCGAGCGGGGGAAAGGGGAGGGAGAAAGCAAGGCGCCGCCGCCGTTCGCCGCCGTTCCGCCACCGCACCATACATCCAACCACCCACCAAGCTTCGCCGTGAGCTCCCACCCCTTGTGCTATCCTTAGCGCTCTATGAGAGACCGTAGGCAAGCCCGGGATGAGCCGCCGCCATGGTCGCCATGACCGCCGAGCTCGGTCCACCGTGGCCGGCCTCCGTCTCGTGGTTGCGTGTTGCCCTAGTGCGTGTTTAGGGTCAGTGAGGTCCAAGGAGGAGTTGGAGGGTGATGGTTTAGTCGATTAGGGTTAAGAGCCCGCGGAACGCCGCCGTCCGCCATGACCGCCATGGCCGGCGCGCTCGGTCCGCCGTGGCCAACCCTCTTCCCGAGCTCAACCATCCGCCCTAGCTAGCGTTCGCGAATCGCCGAGGCTCGTAGAAGGGTTGGAGGTGTCGGTTAGGCCGATTAGGGTTTGGTTGTGTTAGTACGCCGCCGTCCGCCGCTCGCCATGGTCGCCGGAGATGGTACGGCCGTGGTCGCAGGTGCTCGGAACCGAAGCCCTGGCTTCTGAGCCTCGGGTTAGGTTTACGAAGGTCGCCGGAGTAGGATTCGGGAGTCCGTTTAGCTCGTCATGGTCGGAGTCGGCCGGCGTAGCTCGCCGCGCCGCCGTGTCCGCCATCGTCGACGGCGAGCTCTATCCGAGCAAGCGCCGGGCTAGGTAGGGGGCACCGTTGGGTGCGGAAGGAGAAGGGGAGTCCATCGGTAGGGTTAGCTTCGCCGGAAAGTTCGCCCGGCGAGCTACGGCATGGTCAACCTCCTCCCCTGTTTGCTGTGTATGACGAGTGGGGTCAGTTTGACCCGAGGGCCCGCGCGTCAGTGAGTCTAGTTCCGTCTGTGTGCACTGGTTTGGGTGCACGTAGCAGTTTAGGTTTGAATGTTTTTCAGGTTTTGTTAATTAGTTTCCAGAAATTGTGTATTGCTTGTTTAATTCATATCTTGTGAAATATAAATGCTAAAAAGGTGAAACAAGTTTGTTAGGTTTGTTATGTTGAGGTCTATGCATGAAAAAATATAATATGTCCAGTTTGTGGTGATTTTCTGTGTAGTTATATTTAATTCATGTTTTAGGCTGAAATCTTGTTAAATGCATAGTAAATTGTATGTGTCTCAGAAAAATGTGATTCTTGTTTTGTTAGGTTTGTGTTGAGGACTAGTTTCTGGGGAAAAATGTAAAATGAGGTTACTCTGTGAAATAATTTGGCAGTAGTAATTAAATGATTAAATGCTGTTTTCTTGTTTATTTTGTAATAATTAAAATATGAAGAGTATGGACTTGGTAATTTTTACTGACTGCTCTTGTGCTAAGAAGTTCAGAAGAAAATTATGAAATTTGTTGTTTGACACTTTGTGCTAAGGTGTGTAGTTCAAAGCACCTTTTCATGATAGAATTTGTCTTTTTCATAGGGGGTAGAGTCTAGGTCCAAATGGGGTGAAATTTGGACAGGGGATTAGATCAAGTGTTGTTAATCTCCAGTAATTTTTATAGATTTTTTGTGAAGCTGTCTAGGATAGGTTACTGTTATAGGCCTATTCAACTAGATTTAATTCTACAATTAATTAGAGGGTAATAAACCCGTTAAGCAACTTTGATGTGGTGACAACAAGACTTAGTAAGTAGTATGTTAGATTAAGTAAGTGAGTAGCAGTAGATGACATGTGCTTATCTCCTGAATTGTTACTCCATGTTGCATCACCATGCATCCCATGTGCATTCATGTTATTCATTCATGTACCGCATCATGCAGGGTCGGTAGTGGAAGCCCAAGACACGCCGGAGGAGCAGCGTCGGGAGGAGACACCCGAGGAGAGGATCCCGGAAGAAGACGCTGAAGACCTGCGGACCGGCCGGAGTGCAGTGATCACAGCCCCGCCGACTTCGAGCGAGGCAAGCCCCGGAGCATTTCTCCTACGGTTTGCAAATTACGTTTACAAGTTAACCTGATTGATTGTTGCATTAGGTTATAGGAGTTGTGTGATACCGTTGCTGCATTAATTAATTATCCTTGTCCACCTGCAAATATTATCTTGTGATCCCTGTTAGGTCTAGGCTCGTATTATAGCTTAGCCCTGCTTAGACCGGTAAAGTCGGGTGATTTCCTGTCTCCCGCATATAGGTGGATACTAAACATGTTTAGCCTCGTGCTATCGTGGAATATAACCATGTGATAATTAATTGAGACCCGGGCGGGATGTAGGAGCAGCAGGACATGGGTTCTGTGTGCTAGTAGTCTCCCGTCTGTGTCGATTAGGAACCGACGAAGGCACACTCAGTCATTTTGAACGCGTCAATCACTTAACGGAGCAGGTGCGGGTACCTCCCGTGAAGCCGAGAGAGTAAGGTTTTCGAGCCGGTGACGGAGACGTTGACGCCTAACACCCAGGGCCTTATATGTACCGTGGGCAACTATTCTGATCGACCTGGCATGGTCCGAGGGCAGGCAGGGCCTGATCGACCTGGCATGACCGTGGGCAGTTAATAGCTTGAGCGACCTGGCATTGAGATAACCCCCGGTGTAGAAGGGTCCATGGCCGTCCCGCGATTTGGGTTCTCGAACCTCCTGAGTGGTCGCCAACGGCCACCTGGCAGGGTGTGTCGGGCGAGTGTGCGACATTTTATCCCCAGCTGGTAGGAATCGATTATAATCGCCATCGCTCCTGGTTAGTGAGTAACTTGACTGAGCATGTGTTACCGTAGTAATATATGGAATTAATGATGGTTATGGTTGGTGAATCTGAAAGGCTATTGATGAAATAGTCACTCTTGCTTGAATAAGTAGTCAAGTGTTTGCTCTAGATCAGGTGCAAATCTAGATAATCAGGCTGATTACATAAAAGTGACTGCTAATACTCTAATGATGATTATTAATAATAAAATGCTTTTATGCAAAAAGGTAAGTGTGGCCAACCCGATATAGCCTTGCATAATCCTTGGTGTCATTATTTCTGGTTATGACGGGTAAGTCTAGCTGAGTACCTTCTCGTACTCAGGGTTTTATCCCTTGTTGTTGCAGATGGGCAATGCTTCTTCGGCTATTGCGAGAACTGTCTGTATCCCGTCGAGGGCAGTGACTAGACCATGGGCATGGTCAATCCTTATCTTCCCTGATGCTTTTGTGGACTGATCAAGCATATGGCACTGTATTGTGAAATAAGGACTTGTGTTTCAAAACTATGTTGCTTCCGCTTTGAATTCAAACTATGGTTTGTAATAACTGTTGAACTCCGATGTATTTGAACTATATGCGAACTGAATGTGGATCGTGAACATGTACGCTAATCTATTACGATCTTGGTTAAAGTTGAATGACTTGAAATCCTTCGAGATTTCCGGACTACCGGGTTTATACGAGCTTAAGTACTTGTAGTCTCTGCGCAAGCAGCGATTCGGTGCTTAATCTGGTATAAATTGGTCGGTTCTGTCACAGCTGGCATCGGAGCGTGGTTAGCGTTACTGTTCATGATTCTATTTGAAAAACTGTATTTTCAAATAAAATTCCTTCATTGTCAAAACTTGTAGCTATAGTAGGTTCTGAAAAACCCTTCTTATAAAGATTTAGGTGTGCCATTGATCAAGTCCTTATGCCCAATAGGAACTTAGGTGGCTATTTAAGTACTAACTTTGGGGGTCGTGCATCATACTTATTTTCTGTTTATTCTGTCGTCCATACGGCAAGGGTGAAATTGTATGGATGCTATTCCTCGGAATAGTAATGTGGATCAATTGCCTCTACGCTAAAGGTAATGAGAGTTGTGAGAGCATGATTGGACAACCGCCAATCTAGGGAAGTGCTTATATGATACTGATGCGTATACCTGTTCCACACAAGTATATGTGAAAGTATTGATTGTGGGAGTAATAATTTCTGATGGGTGATATATACTGCTTACGTGTATACCGGGTGTACACCTAAGGAGTATTAGATTTAAATTTCCGCAGTGCATGATATTCATACTGTGGAAGGGCTGAAATGGTTTTCTGCAGGTACGCTAACTTGCGAACGTGTAGTACGTATAGTTAACGCTATGAGTGAACGTGTATGCCACCGTCTAGCCGTTAGATTGTTAGGCAGTGAGGACGTATGAAACGTGCATGCATCATGATCATATAATCTTGCATTAATCTTACTTCCTTCCTTATGGTTTCCGTCCCGTTTTCCTAATAAAAGTTGTTCTCAAACTAATAAAATCTCTGTGTGGGATAAACTTCTTACAGATGGCACGCACCAAGCGCACTGCTCGCAAGTCCACGGGAGGCAAGAGGCCTAACTACATGCTGGGGCCATGGACCGATGAGGGATCAGAGGACTTTCTAGAGAGTTTGGGATGCCCACTATTCTTTGGAGAGTTCTGCACCTGGTGGGATATCAGGAGGGCCAGGAGCCGCAGTACGACTGGCACCGTGTGCAGTTGTCAGAGGATCGTCACGTGTACACGGTGGAGGTGGACGTACCCAGCCGTGATGAGCAGGATCACGTCTGGTGCCGTCGAGTGTTTGCTTTGCAGGGGAGGACCCCTGGGATGCAGCCAACAGGTTGCTTATACCGTTCTCGGGACATCATGGAGGACCATCCGGAGGTGGTTGCTCAGGCTACTGCCAGTATCTTCCCGACAGTGGATCCGTATCTTTCAGTGTGGCGTCAGCCAGGAGCTACTATTTTGGAGGGTAGTTCGCTTGAGAGGGAGCATTGTGCCGGGCCAGCAGGGAGTGCCATGGCTGCACTTATGGCTACTTATGGCTGCTTATCCCGCAGCTATGAGCAGTTGGACCATGTTCTTAGCGAGGAGATTGCAGCGCAGCATCGCCGTCAGGAGGAGCACGCTACAGAGATAGACCTCCTCACTACACAGCTAGCTCAGTTGACAGTAGAGAGAGACCAGGCACTTCAGAGGGAGCAGGAGACTGCTCATCAGCTTGCCATTCAGCAGGGGTCGACTACTTTCTTGGCCTCGGTCATGAGGGAGACTGAGGAGGCGCTTCGAGGAGTTTGTGTTGAGGGCATTCGTGTTTCAGAGGAGAACAGGCTGCTGAGGTTGCGAGTGGGAGACCTAGAGCTGCAACTCCATCACCTGCAGGACTACAACGACCGTCTGCACGAGGAGATCCATCGCAGGGAGAATGAGAGGAACCCCATCTTTCCCCAGGAGGATCCGGAGCCGAGTAGTTCTTCTAGTAGTTCTTCAGATATGTCTAGTGAGGACGGTGACGTTGGTGAGATCGCTAGAGAGTAGTCTAGATCGTATGCTTAGCGTCTAGATGGTCTTTTGCGTAAGTTGGCACGCCCGATCTTTTGGTGTGTTGGGCTGAATGTAAGCATGGATAGCAGACTTATGTGATGTGTGTGAGACCTTGGAAAGTCCCATATGTATGGGCAAAACGATGGATTATGTTATCTTTTGCATGATGTGTTAAGTGATCTGGTTATGTGTTGATGCGATGTGGATTGAAATTTATTGTACCTCTGTCATTGTTTGGTGAATTGTTTTCCGAATAATTTCAGTGGGTATGATTTATTGTTCTCTACAAGTTGCAACTTCGCCTAATGGTCGCTTACTATCCTATATGCAGATGACGACAACTCGTAGTGGAGCAGGCGGGTAGTGGTGGAAATGAGGACCCCAGAGAAAACCGCAATCCACCACCTCCTCCATCCCCGACGGCTGAGCAACTTTTTGCTCAATTTCTTGGAAGCCAGCGCAACATCGAAGCTTTGCTGAGGGAGAACTTGGCCCAGGGACATCAACGCCCTGAGCCGAACCAATATAGTTCTTTCAAGGATTTCCTGGATACCAAACCACCAATCTTCAAGGAAGCTACAGAACCATTGGAGGCAGAAGAATGGCTGCATACTCTGGAGCAGAAGTTTCGTTTGCTCAGGCTCACAGAAGAACTGAAAGCAGAATATGCCGCGCACCAGTTGCAGGGACCAGCCGGGATTTGGTGGGGACATCATCGTACCACCTACCCTGCCAATGTTCCTATCACTTGGAGGGTGTTTACTGCTGCTGTCCGAGGTCATTACATTCCGCCGGGCTTGACCCAGATGAAAGTGGCAGAGTTCATGAATCTGACTCAAGGAACTCGGTATCACAGAGTATCATCATCTGTTCAACTCGTTGGCTCGCTATGTCCCAGACTTCGTTGACACCGACGCTAAGAAGATTGCTAGTTTCAAGAGAGGCTTGAATACTAAAATGGGAAAGTCAGTGGGTACATCGTCCCGTACCAATTTCAGTGACTTCATAAGTGACTGTCTGATTCAAGAGAATCATAACAACAAGCATGCTGCTAGCAAGGCCCGAAGAGGACCTTTGAATCAGGATCATCACAACCCAGAGGACCACCAGCTCAGCGAAATCTGTATCGACCACCAGCGCCGGGGGCACGTTTTAGGCCGCCGCAGAAGAAGAATCAGCCACAAGCTCAGCGCAATCAGAAGCCATACAAGATAGCTGCTGCTCAGGCTCGTGGAGGTCAAGGCAGTTCTTCAGGGAACAAACGTTGGTTCGGGGACCATGCTACAACTGCAACCAAGAGGGGCACTTCGCAAGGTACTGCCCCTACCCAAAGAAGCAACAGGCCAACTACCCCGCACGCCTGCACAACATGACCGCTGAAGAAGCTCGTGCTGGAGAACCCGTGACTGCTGGTATGTGTCTTGTTAACCATCATCCTGCAGTTGTTTGTTTGATACTGGATCATCGCATTCGTTCATGAGTAAAGCATTTGCACAAAAGCATGATCAAGAGGTGTCTGAAATGGATTATGGGTTTCGCGTAAGCTCTGTGGGGAGTAGTGTGTTGTCTAGGCAGATGGTACGTGATGCAACCATCGACATCGGAGGGCATAAGTTTGGGGCTAATTTAGTAGTTTTGCCAGGACTCAGTATGGATGTAGTCCTAGGAATGAGTTGGATGAGTATGTGGAAAGCGGTGTTAGACACTGCAGATAGGACTCTTACCTTGTCTGATCCAAGGGAGGAACAACAAGTTACGTATCTCTCTTCCTCGAGGGGCTGATTTTGTTGATTTATCTTGCACCTTATCTATAGAGGACCTATCAAAAATTCCAGTTGTTCGGGATTTCCCAGACGTCTTTCCAGATGAGTTGCCGGGTTTACCGCCCAAGCGGGCTGTAGAGTTTACCATTGAGCTGTTACCAGGGACTGCACCGATCTCGAGAAGACCTTATCGTATGCCGCCCAATGAATTAGCCGAACTCAAGACGCAGATTAAGGAACTTTTGGACAAGGGTTTCATTCAACCTAGTGTGTCAGAGTGGGGATGCCCAGCTTTGTTTGTCAAGAAAAGGACAAGTCTCTACGGATGTGTGTGGATTATCGACCGCTTAATGCCGTGACCGTTAAGAACAAATATCCGTTGCCACGGATAGATATTTTGTTTGATCAGTTATCCAGAGCCAAAGTATTCTCCAAGATCGATTGAGATCAGGATATCATCAAATTAGAATCCGACCACAAGATATTCCAAAGACTGCTTTTTCAACCAGATATGGCCTGTACGAGTATTTAGTCATGTCTTTTGGATTGACAAATGCTCCAGCATACTTTATGAGTTTGATGAACTCGGTATTCATGCCAGAACTAGATAAGTTTGTAGTGGTGTTCATTGATGATATTTTGGTTTATTCTGAGACCCGGACGACCATGCAGAACATTTGAGGATCGTCTTGACAAGACTCCGGGAACATAAACTTTACGCTAAGTTTAGTAAATGCGAGTTTTGGTTGAAGCAAGTACAATTCCTTGGTCACATCCTGTCAGAAGAAGGAATCTCTGTGGACCCTAGCAAAGTACAAGAAGTAATGGATTGGGAAGCTCCAACTTCGGTTGGGGAGATTCGGAGTTTTCTCGGTTTAGCAGGGTATTATCGTCGTTTCATTCCCGATTTCTCCAAGATTGCCAAGCCCATGACAAGTTTGCTTCAGAAGGATCAGAAGTTTGAGTGGACAGAGAAGTGTGAAACAGCTTTCCGTACCTTGCGGAAACTATTAACCACTGCCCCTGTCTTAGCTCAACCAGATATCGAGAAGCCGTTTGATGTCTTCTGCGACGCATCGAAAGTTGGTTTAGGTTGTGTTCTTATGCAAGAAGGCAGAGTGATTGCTTATGCTTCACGTCAGTTGAGAAAACATGAAGTTAATTATCCTACGCATGACTTGGAATTAGCTGCTGTGGTACACGCTCTAAAAATATGGAGACATTATCTGCTTGGTAACGTCTGTAACATGTACACGGACCACAAAAGTCTCAAGTATATCTTTACTCAACCTGAACTGAATATGAGGCAGAGAAGATGGCTTGAGTTGATTAAGGATTACAATTTGCAGATACATTATCACCTGGGAAAGCAAATGTAGTTGCTGATGCTCTAGTCGGAAGTCGCATTGTAATAACTTGAGGTTACAACCAGAGGACGAGTTTAGTCTCGTACACCCTGTGATCTTGCGTCACATCGAGCTGCAGAGCACCTTAGTTGATCAGATTCTAGAAGGGCAGAAAACAGACAAGGGAATCTATTATATCAAGGAAAAGCTAAGAGCTGCCACTGAACCCGTAAAACATTTCCGAGTTGATGATAAGGGAGTGTTATGGTTTGATAATCGCTTAGTGGTACCCAAGAATAGGGAACTCAAAAATCAGATTATGGATGAGGCTCATCTTTCTAAATTGTCTATCCATCCCGGGAGCACTAAGATGTATCAAGATTTGCGTCCAAGATTTTGGTGGACCAAAATGAAGAAGGAAATTGCCGCATATGTAGCCAGATGCGACACGTGTTGTCGAGTGAAGGCCATTCACCTGAAGCCAGCCGGAACACTTCAACCTTTATCAATACCTGAATGGAAGTGGGAAGAAGTGAGTATGGATTTTATCACCGGTTTGCCTACCACTCAGAAGGGAAACAATTCAATATGGGTAATAGTAGACCGTCTCACCAAGACCGCTCATTTCATACCAGTTAAAACTTGTTATCGAGCACCAGACTATGCAGAGATTTATATCAATCAGATTGTCCGATTGCATGGTATACCCAAAGTCATAGTTTCGGATCGCGGAACACAGTTCACTGCACCATTCTGGGAGAAAATGCAAAAGGAATTAGGTACTAAGTTAATCCATAGTTCAGCTTACCATCCCCAGACGTCAGGGCAAACTGAAAGGGTAAATCAGGTTTTAGAGGATATGTTGAGAGCATGTGTGATATCCGCGAAGGGATCTTGGGAGAAGTGGTTGCCATTAGCAGAATTTGCTTACAACAACAGTTATCAAGAAAGCATTCATATGGCACCTTTCGAAGCTCTGTATGGCAGAAGATGCAGAACACCAGTAAGTTGGGTTGAACCAGGAGAACGTCGTTACTATGGAACTGACTTCGTTAGGGAAGCAGAAGAACAAGTTAGAATAATCCAACAACACATAGCAGCTGCACAGTCTCGACAGAAGAGTTATGCTGATAAGAGAAGAAGGCCGCTTGAATTCGAAGTAGGTGACTATGTGTATTTGAAAGTATCACCCATGAAAGGAGTTAGACGTTTTGGCGTGAAAAGAAAGTTAGCGCCAAGGTTTGTGGGACCCTACAGGATAATGGAAAGGAAGGGAGAAGTGGCTTATCAACTACAGTTACCTGAACATTTAAAGGCTATATTCCCTGTTTCCATGTGTCACAACTAAAGAAATGTCTTCGAGTTCCAGAAGAGGAAGTACAACCGGCCAATATCAAGTTACAATCCGACCTTACTTACCGGTGAAGCCATATCGAGTACTCGACGAGAAAGAAAGGGTAACTCGCGGAAGAATCTTGAAGCAATATAAGTATCTTGGAGTGAGCAAGACGACCGAGATGCCACTTGGGAAACGAAGACTATCTAAGGAAGTATATCCACAGTTTTATAAGGACTGGTTAGTAACTCAAATCTCGGGACGAGATTCCTTTAAGGAGGGGAGGGCTGTAACACCCTAGGTGTTAAGCAACCCTAAGTGCATAACTTGACATCTCATGAGCATAAAGCATCATCATTTCATGTTGCATTCTTTCTTTTGTTAAGTGTCATTTCATGTGACCTTTTGTGATGCTATGCTTGATTGAATGCTTGTGTGTCTTGTTTGTGGAGTGCTTAAGTCTCCTTAGTAGTTGAACCTTGTTGGGGAGTCAAAATGAAGCTAGGTTTATGTTGGTCATGTTGGCTAACCAAGTCTCTAACCCTAGTTGCCTTAATAGAGCCCTAGGAGTCCTTTTGTTTGACTAACTAAGACCTTCTTGATAGAAGCTTTGCATGGCTGTGGGCCCTTAACCAAAAGTGTGTAGAATTTAGAGTAGAACAAAAGTTGTTTAAGGCCCAACTCATGAAAATGAGTTTAACAAGGTGTTTTGGGACCCACAAGGCAGATTTGAGGGAGTTTAGACTTAGAAAATTCTTTAAGTCCTAACTGCCCAAACAGTTTCATCTAGCCATCTTTGGAGCTTTCTCGGGAGCAATCTAGGCCGAACCAAAGATCAATCTTGTAACCAAAGTTGTAGTCGGTATGTAGCTCTAAGCAATGGAGCAAGTGGTTTAGCTTTTCATCAAATGGATTAGGAGTTAATCGCGCTCAAAGTCTGGCCGTCAGTCGGCCTGATGGCACTGAATCGGGCCGGGCCGTGCCGTGCCGTGCGGCGCGCGCGCGCGGCGTCGTGGCCGACAGCGCCAGGACGTTGCCGCCGCGTGGCGCTCGACGGCCGGCCAAGCCAGCGTCCGCGCGCGGCGTGGCAAACGGCAAGGCCAGCTCCGCCTCGCCTGTCCGAACTCCTCCCTCCATTCTGTTCCCCGCGCTCGCGCCTCTCTCTCGCTCTCTGCTCTCGCCGGCGCTCGAGGGGAAAGGGGAGAAAGCAAGGCGCCGCCGCCGTTCGCCGCCCGTTCCGCCACCGCACCCATACATCCAACCACCCACCAAGCTTCGCCGTGAGCTCCCACCCCTGTGATATCCTTAGCGCTCTATGAGAGACGTAGGCAAGCCCGGGATGAGCCGCCGCCATGGTCGCCACGAACGCCGAGCTCGGTCCACCGTGGCGGCCTCCGTCTCGTGGTTGCGTGTTGCCCTAGTGCGTGTTTAGGTGTCAGTGAGGTCCAAGGAGGAGTTGGAGGGTGATGGTTTAGTCGATTAGGGTTAAGAGCCCGCGGAACACCGCCGTCCGCCATGACCGCCATGGCCGACGCGCTCGGTCCGCCGTGGCCAACCTCTTCCCGAGCTCAACCATCCGCCCTAGCTAGCATTCGCGAATCGCCGAGGCTCGTAGAAGGTGTTGGAGGTGTCGGTTAAGCCGATTAGGTTTGGTTGTGTTAGTACGCCGCCGTCCGCCGCTCGCCATGGTCCGGAGATGGTACGGCCGTGGTAAGGTGCTCGGAACCGAAGCCCTGGCTTCTGAGCCTCGGGTTAGGTTTACGAAGGTCGCCGGAGTAGGATTCGGGAGTCCGTTTAGCTCGTCATGGTCGGAGTCGGCCGGCGTAGATCGCCCGCGCCGCCGTGTCCGCCATCGTCGACGGCGAGCTCTATCCGAGCAAGCGCCGGGCTAGGTAGGGGCACCGTTGGGTGCGGAAGGAGAAGGGGAGTCCATCGGTAGGGTTAGCTTCGCCGGAAAGTTCGCCGCCGGCGAGCTACGGCATGGTCAACCTCTCCCCTGTTTGCTGTGTATGACGAGTGGGGTCGTTTGGCCTGAGGGCCCGGCGTCAGTGAGTCTAGTTCCGTCTGTGTGCACTGGTTTGGGTGCACGTAGCAGTTTAGGTTTGAATGTTTTTCAGGTTTTGTTAATTAGTTTCCAGAAATTGTGTATTGCTTGTTTAATTCATATCTTGTGAAATATAAATGCTAAAAAGGTGAAAAAGTTTTATTAGTTTGTTATGTTGAGGTCTATGCATGAAAAATATAATATGTCCAGTTTGTGGTGATTTTCTATGTAGTTATATTTAATTCATGTTTAGGCTGAAATCTTGTTAAATGCATAGTAAATTGTATGTGTCTCAGAAAAATGTGATTCTTGTTTTGTTAGGTTTGTGTTGAGGACTAGTTTCTGGGAAAAATGTAAAATGAGGTTATTCTGTGAAATAATTTTGGCAGTAGTAATTAAAATGATTAAATGCTGTTTTCTTGTTTATTTTGTAATAATTAAATATGAAGAGTATGGACTTGGTAATTTTTACTGACTGCTCTTGTGCTAAGAAGTTCAGAAGAAAATTATGAAATTGTTGTTTGACACTTTTGTGCTAAGGTGTGTAGTTCAAAGCACCTTTTCATGATAGAATTTGTCTTTTTCATAGGGGTAGAGTCTAGGTCCAAATGGGGTGAAATTTGGACAGGGAATTAGATCAAGTGTTGTTAATCTCCAGTAATTTTTATAGATTTTTGTGAAGCTTTCTAGGATAGGTTACTGTTAAGGCCTATTCAACTAGATTTAATTCTACAATTAATTAGAGGGTAATAAACTGTTAGCAACTTTGATGTGGTGATAACAAGACTTAGTAAGTAGTATGTTAGATTAAGTAAGTGAGTAGCAGTAGATGACATGTGCTTATCTTCTGAATTGTTACTCCATGTTGCATCACCATGCATCCCATGTGCATTCATATTATTCATTCATGTACCGCATCATGCAGGGTCGGTAGTGGAAGCCAAGACACGCCGGAGGAGCAGCGTCGGGAGGAGACACCCGAGGAGAGGATCCCGGAAGAAGACGCTGAAAGACCTGCCGGAGTGCCGTGATCACCGCCCCGCCGATTCGAGAGGAGGCAAGCCCGGAGCATTTTCTCCTACGGTTTGCAAATTACCGTTTACAAGTTAACCTGATATGATTGTTGCATTAGGTTATAGGAGTTGTGTGATACCGTTGCTGCATTAATTAATATCCTTGTCCACCTGCAAATATTATCTTGTGATCCTGTTAGGTCTAGGCTCGATATATGCTTAGCCCTGCTTAGACCGGTAAAAGTCGGGTGATTTCCTGTCTCCCGCATATAGGTGGATACGAAACAGTTTAGCCTCGTGCTATCATGGAATATAACCATGTGATAATTAATTTGAGACCGGGCGGGATGTAGGAGCAGCAGGACATGGGTTCTGTGTGCTAGTAGTCTCCGTCTGTGTCGATTAGGAACCGACGAAGGCACACCTCAGTCATTTTGAACGCGTCAATCACTTAACGGAGCAGGTGCGGGTACCTCCCGTGAAGCCGAGTAAGGTGTTTCGAGCCGGTGACGGAGACGTTGACGCCTAACACCCAGGGCTTATATGTACCGTGGGCAACTATTCTGATCGACCTGGCATGGTCCGAGGGCAGGCAGGGCCTGATCGACCTGGCATGACCGTGGGCAGTTAATAGCTTGAGCGACCTGGCATTGAGATAACCCCGGTGTAGAAGGGTCCATGGCCGTCCCACGATTTGGGTTCTCGAACCTCCTGAGTGGTCGCCAACGGCCACCTGGCAGGGTGTGTTGGGCGAGTGTGCGACATTTTATCCTAGCTGGTAGGAATCGATTATAATCGCCATCGCTCCTGGTTAGTGAGTAACTTGACTGAGCATGTGTTACCGTAGTAATATATGGAATTAATGATGGTTATGGTTGGTGAATCTGAAAGGCTATTGATGAATAGTCACTCTTGCTTGAATAAGTAGTCAAGTGTTTGCTCTAGATCAGGTGCAAATCTAGATAATCAGGCTCTGATTACATAAAAGTGACTGCTAATTACTCTATTGATGATTATTTAATAATAAATGCTTTTTATGCAAAAAGGTAAGTGTGGCCAACCCGATATAGCTTGCATAATCCTTGGTGTCAATTATTTCTGGTTTATGACGGGTAAGTCTAGCTGAGTACCTTCTCGTACTCAGGGTTTTATCCCTTGTTGTTGCAGATGGCAATGCTTCTTCGGCTATTGCGAGAACTGTCTGTATCCCGTCGAGGGCAGTGACTAGACCATGGGCATGGTCAATCCTTATCTTCCCTGATGCTTTTGTGGACTGATCAGCATATGGCACTGTATTGTGAAATAAGGACTTGTGTTTCGAAACTATGTCGCTTCCGCTTTTGAATTATAAACTATGGTTTGATAACTGTTGAACTCCGATGTATTTTGAACTATATGCGAACTGAATGTGGATCGTGAACATGTACGCTAATCTATTACGATCTTGGTTAAAGTTGAATGCCTTGAAATCCTTTGAGATTTCCGGACTACCGGGTTTATACGAGCTTAAGTACTTGTAGTCTCTGCGCAAGCAGCGATTCGGTGCTTAATCTGGTATAAATTGGTCGGTTCTGTCACACTAGTGTTGACGCAAAACGTGATGCCTCGCGCCAGGCACCCAGCAAGCCGAACGAGGCTAGCTTCAATCGGGTGCCCGGAGTGTACTGAATCCGGAAGCGTGCCAGTCGGTTTGACCTGAAAACCAACAAGGGATAAAAAGTGTGAGAATACCTTTGGAACATGCCGGGTGAGACCAGACAGTTCCATATGTATGGCTTTGAAAGCCAATCACGACGGCTATAGAAGCTGTTTGTCGAAACTGGTTTATGATGTCATTCGGCAAGTATAAAGATGAAGCTCATAAACATGTTGAATGCCGAACACATAAATGACAAAAAGATAAAAGGGCAACTTGTAAATATAAAACTATCCAGATAACATATGCATAGGCTAATCCAACTAGTCTGCCGCACGTCTAGCCTTCATAAACCCGTCAAGCATAAACTCAAGCGAAGCTAATCCACCGCATGATACCACTTGCTATAAGTCTACACCACTCCTTATAATTAGATTAATCCACCGCATGATACGATCTAATTATAAGAAGCTAAAGCCATACATATGTCTGAACAGATCTATATAAACTCATTACTCATGTAAGCTTAACAGAATCGGCAAACTAGCCGAAATGGGGTCCATGAAGAAGGAACATACAAGCAAAGCATGATTAAACAATCTAAAACCTGCACCTGCCACACGGTACCCAGCTCTATCAAAGCCTAAACATGGTCGACATGCATGAACCACAACATGTAACAATCTAGATTGAAAGTTAATTCGGTCATCACGATCTTATGATTAGCAAAGCACAAGTAAACTCATGCAACAAGGCCGAACAAAGATCAATCTAGATTGGGAAAAAGTGTTATAGGAATTAAATAAATAAAACATATAACACATGATAACTTAATGAATCTATTAGATCTGCCAAATCTAACAGAGCCGATAACTATTTTTACTCATGACTTAATCCGCCGCACGATACAAGGCATAAGCAAAAACTTCCCGTCATAAGCTTAAATCCGCCGCACGATACTAAGCTTAACATACGAGACTACTTGCATCATATCTAAATCCACCGCATGATACTAGACATGATAGCAAGTTGCCGATACTTACGGAGGTCGACGAATCGATGATTCCTCTCGAAGAACTCGACGACACGACTAAGGACTCGAAGGTGGCACGGGGCCGGTTTGTATTGATATGGTTGTGAACGAACTTTTACAATGGTCAGGGTTTTATATTTATACCCTGGGCTGGAGACTTCGAACTAATCATGACGTACAAAACTTGACTCTAAAGAAATATCTAAAAAGGAAATAAAAAGACACATGGACTCTAGCTTCCTTTACGTAGAATCCTTTCTAATAATGTGTCTTGGCAAAACTCTTGTGCGGGCACATCCTGCTAGTACGTATCTTGATGCTTTCCATATTGCACGGAGATGAGGACAAATATCTTGATTGGCGTGTATGCACAATCACCATTGATCCATGTATACATATATCTTTCTCTTCTTCCCTCTCAGCATAATGAATTTTTGGGATACGAGACCACTTCCAGAATATATTACTTATTTCTCTGGTCGGTGAGAAGCTTCCTGGATGCAAGCACATATGCACTTTTCCTTTGCACAACTTGCATGTATATCTGTATATCTCCCGTGCACACAACCCTTGCACGCTCCCAATCACAATAATCCCAATGCAACAAGAACCAGCCAATTGACTTCTTTTTCTTGTATCTTGCATAG
>VDCT01000236.1:0-49580 GCA_009763385.1 Coix lacryma-jobi var. lacryma-jobi | reverse complement strand
GAACTATGCAAGATACAAGAAAAAGAAGTCAATTGGCTGGTTCTTGTTGCATTGGGATTATTGTGATTGGGAGCGTGCAAGGGGTTGTAGTGTGCACGGGAGATATACAGATATACATGCAAGTTGTGCAAAGGAAAAGTGCATATGTGCTTGCATCCAGGAAGCTTCTCACCGACCAGAGAAATAAGTAATATATTCTGGAAGTGGTCTCGTATCCCAAAATTTCATGCTTATGTGAGAGGGAAGAAGAGAAAGATATATGTATACATGGATCAATGGTGATTGTGCATACACGGCCAATCAAGATTTGTCCTCATCTCACGTGCAAATATGGAAAGCATCAAGATACGTACTAGCAGGATGTGCCCGCACAAGAGTTTTGCCAAGACACATTATTAGAAAGGATTCTACGTAAAGGAAGCTAGAGTCCATGTGTCTTTTTATTTCTTTTTAGAATTTCTTAGAGTCAAGTTTTGTACGTCATGATTAGTTCGAAGTCTCCAGCCCAGGGTATAAATATAAAACCCTGACCATTGTAAAAGTTCGTTCACAACCATATCAATACAAACCGGCCCCCCCGCACCTCCTTCCGAGTCAGTCGTAGTAGTGTCGCGAGTTCTTCGAGAGGAATCATCGATTCGTCGAGAGCTCCGTAAGCGATCTGGCTCACTTAGCTATCGCAACCTTGCTATCATTGTAGTATCATGCGGTGGATTTAGATATGATGCAAAGTAGTCGTTGTTAAGCTTAGTATCGTGCGGCGGATTTAAGCTTATGACGGAAGTTTTTGCTTATGCCTTGTATCGTGCGGCGGATTAAGTCATGAGTAAAAATAGTTATCGGCTCTTAGATTTGGCAGATCTAATAGATTCATTAAGTTATCATGTGTTATATGTTTTATTTATTTAATTCCTATAACACTTTTGCCCAATCTAGATTGATTTGTTCGGCCTTGTTGCATGAGTTTACTTGTGCTTTGCTAATCATAAGATCGTGATGACCGAATTAACTTTCAATCTAGATTGTTACATGTTGTGGGTTCATGCATGTCGACCATGTTTAGGCTTTGATAGAGCTGGGTACCGTGTGGCAGGTGCAGGTTTTAGATTGGTTTTAATCATGCTTTGCTTGTATGTTCCTTCTTCATGGACCCCATTTCGGCTAGTTTGCCGATTCTGGTTAAGCTACATGAGTAATGAGTTTATATAGATTGTTCAGACATATGTATGCTTTTAGCTTCTTATAATTAGATCGTATCATGCGGTGGATTAATCTAATTATAAGGAGTGGTGTAGACTTATAGCAAGTGGTATCATGCGGTGGATTAGCTTCGCTTGAGTTTATGCTTGACGGGTTTATGAAGGCTAGACGTGCGGCAGACTAGTTGGATTAGCCTATGCATATGTTATCTGGATAGTTTTTATAATTTACAAGTTGCCCTTTTATCTTTTTGTCATTTATGTGTTCGGCATTCAACATGTTTATGAGCTCATCTTTATACTTGCCGAATGACATCATAAACCAGTTTCGACAAACAGCTTCTATAGCCGTCGTGATTGGCTTTCAGCCATACATATGGAACTGTCTGGTCTCACCCGGCATGTTCAAAGGTATTCTCACACTTTTTATCCCTTGTGGTTTTCAGGTCAAACCGACTGGCACGCTTCCGGATTCAGTACACTCCGGGCACCCGATTGAAGCTAGCCTCGTTCGGCTTGCTGGGGTGCCTGGCGCGAGGCATCACGTTTTGCGTCAACACTAGTGTGACAGAACCGACCAATTTATACCAGATTAAGCACCGAATCGCTGCTTGCGCAGAGACTACAAGTACTTAAGCTCGTATAAACCGGGTAGTCCGGAGGAAATCTCAAAGGATTTCAAGGCATTCAACTTTAACCAAGATCGTAATAGATTAGCGTACATGTTCACGATCCACATTCAGTTCGCATATAGTTCAAAATACATCGGAGTTCAACAGTTATTACAAACCATAGTTATAATTCAAAAGCGGAAGCGACATAGTTCGAAACACAAGTCCTTATTTCACAATACAGTGCCATATGCTTGATCAGTCCACAAAAGCATCAGGGAAGATAAGATTGACCATGCCCATGGTCTAGTCACTGCCCTCGACGGGATACAGACAGTTCTCGCAATAGCCGAAGAAGCATTGCCCATCTGCAACAACAAGGGATAAAACCTGAGTACGAGAAGGTACTCAGCTAGACTTACCCGTCATAAACCAGAAATAATTGACACCAAGGATATGCAAGGCTATATCGGGGTTGGCCACACTACCTTTTGCATAAAAGCATTTATTATTAAAAATAATCAATAGAGTATTAGCAGTCACTTTTATGTATCAGCCTGATTATCTAGATTGGCACCTGATCTAGAGCAAACACTTGACTACTTATTCAAGCAAGAGTGACTATTCATCAATAGCCTTTCAGATTCACCAACCATAACCATCATTAATTCCATATATTACTACGGTAACACATGCTCAGTCAAGTTACTCACTAACCAGGAGCGATGGCGATTATAATCGATTCCTACCAGCTAGGGATAAAATGTCGCACACTCGCCCACCACACACCCTGCCAGGTGGCCGTTGGCGACCACTCAGGAGGTTCGAGAACCCAAATCGTGGGACGGCCATGGACCCTTCTACACGGGGTTATCTCAATGCCAGGTCGCTCAAGCTATTAACTGCCCACGGTCATGCCAGGTCGATCAGGCCCTGCCTGCCCTCGGACCATGCCAGGTCGATCAGAATAGTTGCCCACGGTAATATATAAGCCCTGGGTGTTAGGCGTCAACGTCTCCGTCACCGGCTCGAAACACCTTACTCGGCTTCAGGGAGGTACCCGCACCTGCTCCGTTAAGTGATTGACGCGTTCAAAATGACTGAGTGTGTGCCTCGTCGGTTCCTAATCGACACAGACGGGAGACTACTAGCACACAGAACCCATGTCCTGCTGTCCTACATCCCGCCCGGTCTCAAATTAATTATCACATGGTTATATTCCATGATAGCACGAGGCTAAACATGTTTCGTATCCACCTATATGCGGGAGACAGGAAATCACCCGACTTTTACCGGTTCTAAGCGGCCTAAGCATAAATCGAGCCTAGACCTAACAGGGATCACAAGATAATATTTGCAGGTGGACAAGGATAATTAATTAATCAAGCAACGGTATCACACAACTCCTATAACCTAATGCAACAATCATATCAGGTTAACTTGTAAACGGTTATTTGCAAACCGTAGGAGAAAATGCTCCGGGGCTTGCCTCGCTCGAAATCGGCGGGGCGGCGGTGATCACGGCACTCCGGCAGGTTTCAGCGTCTTCTTCCGGGATCCTCTCCTCGGGTGTCTCCTCCCGACGCTGCTCCTCCGGGTGTCTTGGCTTCCACTACCGACCCTGCATGATGCGGTACATGAATGAATAATATGAATGCCATGGGATGCATGGTGATGCAACATTGGAGTAACAATTCAGAAGATAGCACATGTCATCTACTGCTACTCACTTACTTAATTAACATACTACTTACTAGTCTTGTTATCACCACATCAAAGTTGCTTAACAGGTTATTACCCTCTAATTAATTGTGAATTAAATCTAGTTGAATAGGCCTATAACAGTAACCTATCCTAGAAAGCTTCACAAAAATCTATAAAAATTACTGGAGATTAACAACACTTGATCTAATTCCCTGTCCAAATTTCACCCCATTTGGACCTAGACTCTACCCCCTATGAAAAAGACAAATTCTATCATGAAAGGTGCTTTGAACTACACACCTTAGCACAAAGTGTCAAACAACAAATTTCATAATTTTCTTCTGAACTTCTTAGCACAAGAGCAGTCAGTAAAAATTACCAAGTCCATACTCTTCATATTTAATTATTACAAAAATAAACAAGAAAACAGCATTTAATCATTTTAATTACTACTGCCAAATTATTTCACAGAATAACTCATTTTACATTTTTCCCAGAAACTAGTCCTCAACACAAACTAACAAAACAAGAATCACATTTTCTGAGACACATACAATTTACTATGCATTTAACAAGATTTCAGCCTAAACATGAATTAAATATAACTACATAGAAAATCACCACAAACTGGACATATTATATTTTTCATGCATAGACCTCAACAAACAAACTAATAAAACTTTTTCACCTTTTTAGCATTTAATTTCACAGATATGAATTAAACAAGCAATACACCATTTCTGGAACTAATAACAAACCTGAAAACATTCAAACCTAAACTGCTACGTGCACCCAAACCAGTGCACACAGACGGAACTAGACTCACTGACGCGCGGGCCCTCAGGCCAAACTGACCCCACTCGTTCATACACGAGCAACAACAGGGGAGGAGGTTGACCATGCCGTAGCTCGCCGGCGGCGAACTTTCCGGCGAAGCTAACCCTACCGATGGACTCCCCTTCTCCTTCCGCACCCAACGGTGCCCCTACCTAGCCCGGCGCTTGCTCGGATAGAGCTCGCCGTCGACGATGGCGGACACGGCGGCGCGGGCGAGCTACGCCGGCCGACTCCGACCATGACGAGCTAAACGGACTCCCGAATCCTACTCTACTCCGGCGACCTTCGTAAACCTAACCCGAGGCTCAGAAGCCAGGGCTTCGGTTCCGAGCACCTGTGACCACGGCCGTACCATCTCCGGCGACCATGGCGAGCGGCGGACGGCGGCGTACTAACACAACCAAACCCTAATCGGCTTAACCGACACCTCCAACACCCTTCTACGAGCCTCGGCGATTCGCGAATGCTAGCTAGGGCGGATGGTTGAGCTCGGGAAGAGGGTTGGCCACGGCGGACCGAGCGCGTCGGCCATGGCGGTCATGGCGGACGCGGTGTTCCGCGGGCTCTTAACCCTAATCGACTAAACATCACCCCCTCCAACTCCTCCTTGGACCTCACTGACACCTAAACACGCACTAGGGCAACACCAACCACGAGACGGAGGCCGGCCACGGTGGACCGAGCTCGGCGGTCGTGGCGACCATGGCGGCGGCTCATCCCGGGGCTTGCCTACGGTCTCTCATAGAGCGCTAAGGATATCACAAGGGTGTAGCTCACGGCGAAGCTTGGTGGGTGGTTGGATGTATGGTGCGGTGGCGGAACGGCGGCGAACGGCGGCGGCGCCTTGCTTTCTCCCCTTTCCCCCCGCTCGAGCGCCGGCGAGAGCAGAGAGCGAGAGAGAGGCGCGAGCGGGGAACAGAATGGAGGGAGGAGTTCGGACAGGCGAGGCGGAGCTGGCCTTCCGTTTGCCACGCCGCGCGCGGACGCTGGCTTGGCCGGCCGTCGAGCGCCACGCGGCGGCAACGTCCTGGCGCTGTCGGCCACGACGCCGCGCGCGCGCCGCGCCGGCACGGCACGGCCCGGCCCGATTCAGTGCCATCAGGCCGACTGACGGCCAGACTTTGAGCGCGATTAACTCCTAATCCATTTGATGAAAAGCTAAACCACTTGCTCCATTGCTTAGAGCTACATACCGACTACCACTTTGGTTACAAGATTGATCTTTGGTTCGGCCTAGATTGCTCCCGAGAAAGCTCCAAAGATGGCTAGATGAAACTGTTTTGGGCAGTTAGGACTTAAAGAATTTTCTAAGTCTAAACTCCCTCAAATCTGCCTTGTGGGTCCCAAAACACCTTGTTAAACTCATTTTCATGAGTTGGGCCTTAAACAACTTTTGTTCTACTCAAAATTCTACACACTTTTGGTTAAGGGCCCACAGCCATGCGAAGCTTCTATCAAGAGGTCTTAGTTAGTCAAACAAAAGGACTCCTAGGGCTCTATTAAGGCAACTAGGGTTAGAGACTTGGTTAGCCAACATGACCAACATAAACCTAGCTTCATTTTGACTCCCCAACAAGGTTCAACTACTAAGGAGACTTAAGCACTCCACAAACAAGACACAAAGCATTCAATCAAGCATAGCATCACAAAAGGTCACATGAAATGACACTTAACAAAAGAAAGAATGCAACATGAAATGATGATGCTTTATGCTCATGAGATGTCAAGTTATGCACTTAGGGTTGCTTAACACCTAGGGTGTTACAGCCCTCCCCTCCTTAAAGGAATCTCGTCCCGAGATTTGAGTTACTAACCAGTCCTTATAAAACTGTGGGATATACTTCCTTTAGATAGTCTTCGTTTCCCAAGTGGCATCTCGGTCGTCTTGCTCACTCCAAGATACTTTATATTGCTTCAAGATTCTTCCGCGAGTTACCCTTTCTTTCTCGTCGAGTACTCGATATGGCTTCACCGGGTAAGTAAGGTCGGATTGTAACTTGATATTGGCCGTTTGTACTTCCTCTTCTGAACTCGAAGACATTTTTTTAGTTGTGACACATGGAAAACAGGGAATATAGCCTTAAATGTTCAGGTAACTGTAGTTGATAAGCCACTTCTCCCTTCCTTTCCATTATCCTGTAGGGTCCCACAAACCTTGGCGCTAACTTTCTTTTCACGCCAACCGTCTAACTCCTTTCATGGGTGATACTTTTAAATACACATAGTCACCTACTTCGAATTCAAGCGGCCTTCTTCTCTGGTCAGCATAACTCTTCTGTCGAGACTGTGCAGCTGCTATGTGTTGTTGGATTATTCTAACTTGTTCTTCTGCTTCCCTAACGAAGTCAGTTCCATAGTAACGACGTTCTCCTGGTTCAACCCTTACTGGTGGTTCTGCATCTTCTGCCATACAGAGCTTCGAAAGGTGCCATATGAATGCTTTCTTGATAACTGTTGTTGTAAGCAAATTCTGCTAATGGCAACCACTTCTCCCAAGATCCCTTCGCGGATACCACACATGCTCTCAACATATCCTCTAAAACCTGATTTACCCTTTCAGTTTGCCCTGACGTCTGGGGATGGTAAGCTGAACTATGGATTAACTTAGTACCTAATTCCTTTTGCATTTTCTCCCAGAATGGTGCAGTGAACTGTGTCCGCGATCCGAAACTATGACTTTGGGTATACCATGCAATCGGACAATCTGATTGATATAAATCTCTGCATAGTCTGGTGCTCGATAACAAGTTTTAACTGGTATGAAATGAGCGGTCTTGGTGAGACGGTCTACTATTACCCATATTGAATTGTTTCCCTTCTGAGTGGTAGGCAAACCGGTGAAAAATCCATACTCACTTCTTCCCACTTCCATTCAGGTATTGATAAAGGTTGAAGTGTTCCGGCTGGCTTCAGGTGAATGGCCTTCACTCGACAACACGTGTCGCATCTGGCTACATATGCGGCAATTTCCTTCTTCATTTTGGTCCACCAAAATCTTGGACGCAAATCTTGATACATCTTAGTGCTCCCGGGATGGATAGACAATTTAGAAAGATGAGCCTCATCCATAATCTGATTTTTGAGTTCCCTATTCTTGGGTACCACTAAGCGATTATCAAACCATAACACTCCCTTATCATCAACTCAGAAATGTTTTACGGGTTCAGTGGCAAGCTCTTAGCTTTTCCTTGATATAATAGATTCCTTGTCTGTTTTCTGCCCTTCTAGAATCTGATCAACTAAGGTGCTCTGCAGCTCGATGTGACGCAAGATCATAGGGTGTTTCAAGACTAAACTCGTCCTCTGGTTGTAACCTCAAGTTATTACAATGCGACTTCCGACTTAGAGCATCAGCAACTACATTTGCTTTTCCAGGTGATAATGTATCTGCAAATTGTAATCCTTAATCACTCAAGCCATCTTCTCTGCCTCATATTCAGTTCAGGTTGAGTAAAGATATACTTGAGACTTTTGTGGTCCGTGTACATGTTACAGACGTTACCAAGCAGATAATGTCTCCATATTTTTAGAGCGTGTACCACAGCAGCTAATTCCAAGTCATGCGTAGGATAATAACTTCATGTTTTCTCAACTGACGTGAAGCATTAGCAATCACTCTGCCTTCTTGCATAAGAACACAGCCTAAACCAACTTTCGATGCGTCGCAGAAGACATCAAACGGCTTCTCGATATCTGGTGGAGCTAAGACAGGGGCAGTGGTTATAGTTTCCGCAAGGTACGAAAGCTGTTTCACACTCTCTTTGTCCACTCAAACTTCTGATCCTTCTGAAGCAAACTTGTCATGGGCTTGGCAATCTTGGAGAAATCGGGAATGAAACGACGATAATACCCTGCTAACACGCTACCGAAAACTCCGAATCTCCCCAACCGAAGTTGGAGCTTCCCAATCCATTACTTCTTGTACTTTGCTAGGGTCCACAGAGATTCCTTCTTCTGACAGGATGTGACCAAGGAATTGTACTTGCTTCAACCAAACTCGCATTACTAAACTTAGCGTAAAGTTTATGTTCCCGGAGTCTTGTCAAGACGATCCTCAAATGTTCTGCATGGCCGTCGGGTTCTCAGAATAAACCAAAATATCATCAATGAACACCACTACAAACTTATCTAGTTCTGGCATGAATACCGAGTTCATCACACTCATAAAGTATGCTGGAGCATTTGTCAATCCAAAAGACATGACTAAATACTCGTACAGGCCATATCTGGTTGAAAAAAGCAGTCTTTGGAATATCTTGTGGTCGGATTCTAATTTGATGACATCCTGATCTCAGATCGATCTTGGAGAATACTTTGGCTCGGATAACTGATCAAACAAAATATCTATCCGTGGCAACGGATATTTGTTCTTAACGGTCACGGCATTAAGCGGTCGATAATCCACACACATCCGTAGAGACTTGTCCTTTTTCTTGACAAACAAAAAAGCTGGGCATCCCCACTCTGACACACTAGGTTGAATGAAACCCTTGTCCAAAGTTCCTTAATCTGCGTCTTGAGTTCGGCTAATCATTGGGCGGCATACGATAAGGTCTTCTCGAGATCGGTGCAGTCCCTGGTAACAGCTCAATGGTAAACTCTACAGCCCGCTTGGGCGGTAAACCCGCAACTCATCTGGAAAGACGTCTGGGAAATCCCGAACAACTGGAATTTTTGATAGGTCCTCTATAGATAAGGTGCAAGATAAATCAACAAAATCAGCCCCTCGAGGAAGAGAGATACGTAACTTGTTGTTCCTCCTTGGATCAGACAAGGTAAGAGTCCTATCTGCAGTGTCTAACACCGCTTTCCATACTCATCCAAACTCATTCCTAGGACTACATCCATACTGAGTCCTGGCAAACTACTAAATTAGCCCCAAACTTATGCCCTCCGATGTCGATGGTTGCATCACGTACCATCTGCCTAGACAACACACTACTCCCCACAGAGCTTACGCGAGACCCATAATCCATTTTCAGACACCTCTTGATCATGCTTTTGTGCAAATGCTTTACTCATGAACGAATGCGATGATCCGGTATCAAACAAAACAACTGTAGGATGATGGTTAACAAAGACACATACCAGCAGTCACGGGTTCTCCAGCACGAGCTTCTTCAGCGGTCATGTTGTGCAGGCGTGCGGGTTAGTTGGCCTCTTGCTTCTTTGGGTAGGGGCAGTACCCTGCGAAGTGCCCCTCTTGGTTGCAGTTGTAGCATGGTCCCCGAACCAACGGTTTGTTCCCTGAAGAACTGCCTTGACCTCCACGAGCCTGAGCAGCAGCTATCTTGTATGGCTTCTGATTGCGCTGAGCTTGTGGCTGATTCTTCTTCTGCGGCGGCCTAAACGTGCCCCCGGCGCTGGTGGTCGATACAGGTTTCGCTGAGCTGGTGGTCCTCTGGGTTGTGGTGATCCTGATTCAAAGGTCCTCTTTCGGGCCTTGCTAGCAGCATGCTTGTTGTTATGATTCTCTTGAATCAGATAGTCACTTATGAAGTCACTGAAATTGGTACGGGACGATGTACCCACTGACTTTCCCATTTTAGTATTCAAGCCTCTCTTGAAACTAGCAATCTTCTTAGCGTCGGTGTCGACGAAGTCTGGGACATAGCGAGCCAACGAGTTGAACAGATGATGATACTCTGTGATAGACCGAGTTCCTTGAGTCAGATTCATGAACTCTGCCACTTCATCTGGGTCAAGCCCGGTGGAATGTAATGACCTCGACAGCAGCACAGTAAACACCCTCCAAGTGATAGGAACATTGGCAGGGTAGGTGGTACGATGATGTCCCCACCAAATCCCGGCTGGTCCGTGCAACTGGTGCGCGGCATATTCTGCTTTCAATTCTTCTGTGAGCCTGAGCAAACGAAACCTCTGCTCCAAAGTATGCAGCCATTCTTCTGCCTCCAATGGTTCTGTAGCTTCCTTGAAGATTGGTGGTTTGGTATCCAGGAAATCCTTGAAAGAACTATATTGGTTCGGCTCAGGGCGTTGATGTCCATGGGCCAAGTTCTCCCTCAGCAAAGCTTCGATGTTGCGCTGGCTTCCAAGAAATTGAGCAAAAAGTGCTCAGCCGTCGGGATGGAGGAGGTGGTGGATTGCGGTTTTCTCTGGGGTCCTCATTCCACCACTCCACCGCCTGCTCCACTACGAGTTGTCGTCATCTGCATATAGGATAGTAAGCGACCATTAGGCGAAGTTGCAACTGTAGAGAACAATAAATCATACCACTGAAATTATTCGGAAAACAATTCACCAAACAATGACAGAGGTACAATAAATTTCAATCCACATCGCATCAACACATAACCAGATCACTTAACACATCATGCAAAAGATAACATGACATCCATCGTTTTGCCCATACATATGGGACTTTCCAAGGTCTCACACACATCACATAAGTCTGCTATCCAGCTTACATTCAGCCCAACACAACAAAAGATCGGCGTGCCAACTTACGCAAAAGACATCTAGACGCTAAGCATACGATCTAGACTACTCTCTAGCGATCTCACACCAACGTCACCGTCCTCACTAGACATATCTGAAGAACTACTATAGAACTACTCGGCTCCGGATCCTCCTGGGGAAAGATGGGGTTCCTCTCATTTTCCCTGCGATGGATCTCCTCGTGCAGACGGTCGTTGTAGTCCTGCAGGTGATGGAGTTGCAGCTCTAGGTCTCCCACTCGCAACCTCAGCAGCCTGTTCTCCTCTGAAACACGAATGCCCTCAACACAAACCCCCGAAGCGCCTCCTCAGTCTCCCTCATGACCTAGCCAGAAAGTAGTCCGACCCCTGCTGAATGGCAAGCTGATGAGCAGTCTCCTGCTCCTCTGAAGTGCCTGGTCTCTCTCTACTGTCAACTGAGCTAGCTGTGTAGTGAGAGGTCTATCCCTGTAGCGTGCTCCTCCTGACGGCGATGCTGCGCTGCAATCTCCTCGCTAAGAACATGGTCCAACTGCTCATAGCTGCGGGATAAGCAGCCATAAGTAGCCATCAGTGCAGCCATGGCACTCCCTGCTGGCCCGGCACAATGCTCCCTCTCAAGCGAACTACCCTCCAAAATAGTAGCTCCTGGCTGACGCCACACCGAAGATACGGATCCACTGTCGGGAAGATACTGGCAGTAGCCTGAGCAACCACCCTCCGATGGTCCTCCATGATGTCCTGAAGAACGGTATAGCAACCTGGTTGGCTGCAATCCCAGGGGTTCCTCCCTGCAAAGCAAACACTCGACGGCACCAGACGTGATCCTGCTCATCACGGCTGGGTACGTCCACCTCCACCGTGTACACGTGACGATCCTCTGACAACTGCACACGGTGCCAGTCGACTGCGGCTCCTGGCCCTCCTGATATCCCACCACGTGCAGAACTCTCCAAAGAATAGAGGGCATCCCAAACTCCTCTAGAAAGTCCTCGTTCCCTCATCGGTCCATGGCCCCAGCATATAGTTAGGCCTCTTGCCTCCCGTGGACTTGCGAGCAGTGCGCTTGTGCGTGCCATCTGTAAGAAGTTTATCCACACAGAGATTTTTATTAGTTTGAGACACGCTTTTATTAGGAAAACGGGACGGAAACCATAAGGAAGGAGTAAGATTAATGCAAGATTATATGATCATGATGGCATGCACGTTTCATACGTCCTCACTGCCTAACAATCTGCTAACGGCTAGACGGTGGCATACACGTTCACTCATAGCGTTAACTATACGTACTACACGTTCGCAAGTTAGCGTACCTGCAGAAAACCATTTCAGCCCTTCCACAGTATGAATATCATGCACTGCGGAAATTTAAATCTAATACTCCTTAGGTGTACACCCGGTATACACGTAAGCAGTATATATCACCCATCAGAAATTATTACTCCCACAATCAATACTTTCACATATACTTGTGTGGAACAGGTATACGCATCAGTATCATATAAGCACTTCCCTAGATTGGCGGTTGTCCAATCATGCTCTCACAACTCTCATTACCTTTAGCGTAGAGGCAATTGATCCACATTACTATTCCGAGGAATAGCATCCATACAATTTCACCCTTGCCGTATGGACGACAGAATAAACAGAAAATAAGTATGATGCACGACCCCCAAAGTTAGTACTTAAATAGCCACCTAAGTTCCTATTGGGCATAAGGACTTGATCAATGGCACACCTAAATCTTTATAAGAAGGGTTTTTCAGAACCTACTATAGCTACAAGTTTTGACAATGAAGGAATTTTATTTGAAAATACAGTTTTTCAAATAGAATCATGAACAGTAACGCTAACCACGCTCCGATGCCAGCTGTGACAGAACCGACCAATTTATACCAGATTAAGCACCGAATCGCTGCTTGCGCAGAGACTACAAGTACTTAAGCTCGTATAAACCCGGTAGTCCGGAAATCTCGAAGGATTTCAAGTCATTCAACTTTAACCAAGATCGTAATAGATTAGCGTACATGTTCACGATCCACATTCAGTTCGCATATAGTTCAAATACATCGGAGTTCAACAGTTATTACAAACCATAGTTTGAATTCAAAGCGGAAGCAACATAGTTTTGAAACACAAGTCCTTATTTCACAATACAGTGCCATATGCTTGATCAGTCCACAAAAGCATCAGGGAAGATAAGGATTGACCATGCCCATGGTCTAGTCACTGCCCTCGACGGGATACAGACAGTTCTCGCAATAGCCGAAGAAGCATTGCCCATCTGCAACAACAAGGGATAAAACCCTGAGTACGAGAAGGTACTCAGCTAGACTTACCCGTCATAACCAGAAATAATGACACCAAGGATTATGCAAGGCTATATCGGGTTGGCCACACTTACCTTTTTGCATAAAAGCATTTTATTATTAATAATCATCATTAGAGTATTAGCAGTCACTTTTATGTAATCAGCCTGATTATCTAGATTTGCACCTGATCTAGAGCAAACACTTGACTACTTATTCAAGCAAGAGTGACTATTTCATCAATAGCCTTTCAGATTCACCAACCATAACCATCATTAATTCCATATATTACTACGGTAACACATGCTCAGTCAAGTTACTCACTAACCAGGAGCGATGGCGATTATAATCGATTCCTACCAGCTGGGGATAAAATGTCGCACACTCGCCCGACACACCCTGCCAGGTGGCCGTTGGCGACCACTCAGGAGGTTCGAGAACCCAAATCGCGGGACGGCCATGGACCCTTCTACACCGGGGGTTATCTCAATGCCAGGTCGCTCAAGCTATTAACTGCCCACGGTCATGCCAGGTCGATCAGGCCCTGCCTGCCCTCGGACCATGCCAGGTCGATCAGAATAGTTGCCCACGGTACATATAAGGCCCTGGGTGTTAGGCGTCAACGTCTCCGTCACCGGCTCGAAAACCTTACTCTCTCGGCTTCACGGGAGGTACCCGCACCTGCTCCGTTAAGTGATTGACGCGTTCAAAATGACTGAGTGTGCCTTCGTCGGTTCCTAATCGACACAGACGGGAGACTACTAGCACACAGAACCCATGTCCTGCTGCTCCTACATCCCGCCCGGGTCTCAATTAATTATCACATGGTTATATTCCACGATAGCACGAGGCTAAACATGTTTAGTATCCACCTATATGCGGGAGACAGGAAATCACCCGACTTTACCGGTCTAAGCAGGGCTAAGCTATAATACGAGCCTAGACCTAACAGGGATCACAAGATAATATTTGCAGGTGGACAAGGATAATTAATTAATGCAGCAACGGTATCACACAACTCCTATAACCTAATGCAACAATCAATCAGGTTAACTTGTAAACGTAATTTGCAAACCGTAGGAGAAATGCTCCGGGGCTTGCCTCGCTCGAAGTCGGCGGGGCTGTGATCACTGCACTCCGGCCGGTCCGCAGGTCTTCAGCGTCTTCTTCCGGGATCCTCTCCTCGGGTGTCTCCTCCCGACGCTGCTCCTCCGGCGTGTCTTGGGCTTCCACTACCGACCCTGCATGATGCGGTACATGAATGAATAACATGAATGCACATGGGATGCATGGTGATGCAACATGGAGTAACAATTCAGGAGATAAGCACATGTCATCTACTGCTACTCACTTACTTAATCTAACATACTACTTACTAAGTCTTGTTGTCACCACATCAAAGTTGCTTAACGGGTTTATTACCCTCTAATTAATTGTAGAATTAAATCTAGTTGAATAGGCCTATAACAGTAACCTATCCTAGACAGCTTCACAAAAAATCTATAAAAATTACTGGAGATTAACAACACTTGATCTAATCCCCTGTCCAAATTTCACCCCATTTGGACCTAGACTCTACCCCCTATGAAAAAGACAAATTCTATCATGAAAAGGTGCTTTGAACTACACACCTTAGCACAAAGTGTCAAACAACAAATTTCATAATTTTCTTCTGAACTTCTTAGCACAAGAGCAGTCAGTAAAAATTACCAAGTCCATACTCTTCATATTTTAATTATTACAAAATAAACAAGAAAACAGCATTTAATCATTTAATTACTACTGCCAAATTATTTCACAGAGTAACCTCATTTTACATTTTTCCCCAGAAACTAGTCCTCAACACAAACCTAACAAAACAAGAATCACATTTTTCTGAGACACATACAATTTACTATGCATTTAACAAGATTTCAGCCTAAAACATGAATTAAATATAACTACACAGAAAATCACCACAAACTGGACATATTATATTTTTTCATGCATAGACCTCAACATAACAAACCTAACAAACTTGTTTCACCTTTTTAGCATTTATATTTCACAAGATATGAATTAAACAAGCAATACACAATTTCTGGAAACTAATTAACAAAACCTGAAAAACATTCAAACCTAAACTGCTACGTGCACCCAAACCAGTGCACACAGACGGAACTAGACTCACTGACGCGCGGGCCCTCGGGTCAAACTGACCCCACTCGTCATACACAGCAAACAGGGGAGGAGGTTGACCATGCCGTAGCTCGCCGGGCGAACTTTCCGGCGAAGCTAACCCTACCGATGGACTCCCCTTCTCCTTCCGCACCCAACGGTGCCCCCTACCTAGCCCGGCGCTTGCTCGGATAGAGCTCGCCGTCGACGATGGCGGACACGGCGGCGCGGCGAGCTACGCCGGCCGACTCCGACCATGACGAGCTAAACGGACTCCCGAATCCTACTCCGGCGACCTTCGTAAACCTAACCCGAGGCTCAGAAGCCAGGGCTTCGGTTCCGAGCACCTGCGACCACGGCCGTACCATCTCCGGCGACCATGGCGAGCGGCGGACGGCGGCGTACTAACACAACCAAACCCTAATCGGCCTAACCGACACCTCCAACCCTTCTACGAGCCTCGGCGATTCGCGAACGCTAGCTAGGGCGGATGGTTGAGCTCGGGAAGAGGGTTGGCCACGGCGGACCGAGCGCGCCGGCCATGGCGGTCATGGCGGACGGCGGCGTTCCGCGGGCTCTTAACCCTAATCGACTAAACCATCACCCTCCAACTCCTCCTTGGACCTCACTGACCCTAAACACGCACTAGGGCAACACGCAACCACGAGACGGAGGCCGGCCACGGTGGACCGAGCTCGGCGGTCATGGCGACCATGGCGGCGGCTCATCCCGGGCTTGCCTACGGTCTCTCATAGAGCGCTAAGGATAGCACAAGGGGTGGGAGCTCACGGCGAAGCTTGGTGGGTGGTTGGATGTATGGTGCGGTGGCGGAACGGCGGCGAACGGCGGCGGCGCCTTGCTTTCTCCCTCCCCTTTCCCCCGCTCGAGCGCCGGCGAGAGCAGAGAGCGAGAGAGAGGCGCGAGCGCGGGGAACAGAATGGAGGGAGGAGTTCGGACAGGCGAGGCGGAGCTGGCCTTGCCGTTTGCCACGCCGCGCGCGGACGCTGGCTTGGCCGGCCGTCGAGCGCCACGCGGCGGCAACGTCCTGGCGCTGTCGGCCACGACGCCGCGCGCGGCGCGCCGCCGTCACGGCACGGCCCGGCCCGATTCAGTGCCATCAGGCCGACTGACGGCCAGACTTTTGAGCGCGATTAACTCCAATCCATTTTGATGAAAACTAAGAAACCACTTGCTCCATTGCTTAGAGCTACATACCGACTACAACTTTGGTTACAAGATTGATCTTGGTTCGGCCTAGATTGCTCCCGAGAAAGCTCCAAAGTTGGCTCCATGAAACTGCTTGGTCAGTTAGAGACTTTAGAAATTTTCTAAGTCTAAACTCCCTCAAATCTGCCTTGTGGGTCCCAAAACACCTTGTTAAACCCATTTTCATGGTTGGCCTTAAACAACTTTTGTTCTACTCTAAATTCTACACACTTTTGGTTAAGGGCCCACAGCCATGCAAAGCTTCTATCAAGAAGGTCTTAGTTAGTCAAACAAAAGGACTCCTAGGGCTCTATTAAGGCAACTAGGGTTAGAGACTTGGTTAGCCAACATGACCAACATAAACCTAGCTTCATTTTGACTCCCCAACAAGGTTCAACTACTAAGGAGACTTAAGCACTCCACAAACAAGACACACAAGCATTCAATCAAGCATAGCATCACAAAAGGTCACATGAAATGACACTTAACAAAAGAAAGAATGCACATGAAATGATGATGCTTTATGCTCATGAGATGTCAAGTTATGCACTTAGGGTTGCTTAACACCTAGGGTGTTACAGCCCTCCCCTCCTTAAAGGAATCTCGTCCCGAGATTTGGTTACTAACCAGTCCTTATAAAACTGTGGTATACTTCCTTTAGATAGTCTTCCGTTTCCCAAGTGGCATCTCGGTCGTCTTGCTCACTCCAAGATACTTTATATTGCTTCAAGATTCTTCCGCGAGTTACCCTTTCTTTCTCGTCGAGTACTCGATATGGCTTCACCGGGTAAGTAAGGTCGGATTGTAACTTGATATTGGCCGGTTGTACTTCCTCTTCTGGAACTCGAAGACATTTCTTTAGTTGTGACACATGGAAAACAGGGAATATAGCCTTTAAATGTTCAGGTAACTGTAGTTGATAAGCCACTTTCCCCCTCCTTTCCATTATCCTGTAGGGTCCCACAAACCTTGGCGCTAACTTTCTTTTCACGCCAAAACGTCTAACTCCTTTCATGGGTGATACTTTCAAATACACATAGTCACCTACTTCGAATTCAAGCGGCCTTCTTCTCTGGTCAGCATAGCTCTTCTGTCGAGACTGTGCAGCTGCTATGTGTTGTTGGATTATTCTAACTTGTTCTTCTGCTTCCCTAACGAAGTCAGTTCCATAGTAACGACGTTCTCCTGGTTCAACCCAACTTACTGGTGTTCTGCATCTTCTGCCATACAGAGCTTCGAAAGGTGCCATATGAATGCTTTCTTGATAACTGTTGTTGTAAGCAAATTCTGCTAATGGCAACCACTTCTCCCAAGATCCCTTCGCGGATATCACACATGCTCTCAACATATCCTCTAAAACCTGATTTACCCTTTCAGTTTGCCCTGACGTCTGGGGATGGTAAGCTGAACTATGGATTAACTTAGTACCTAATTCCTTTTGCATTTTCTCCCAGAATGGTGCAGTGAACTGTGTTCCGCGATCCGAAACTATGACTTTGGGTATACCATGCAATCGGACAATCTGATTGATATAAATCTCTGCATAGTCTGGTGCTCGATAACAAGTTTTAACTGGTATGAAATGAGCGGTCTTGGTGAGACGGTCTACTATTACCCATATTGAATTGTTTCCCTTCTGAGTGGTAGGCAAACCGGTGATAAAATCCATACTCACTTCTTCCCACTTCCATTCAGGTATTGATAAAGGTTGAAGTGTTCCGGCTGGCTTCAGGTGAATGGCCTTCACTCGACAACACGTGTCGCATCTGGCTACATATGCGGCAATTTCCTTCTTCATTTTGGTCCACCAAAATTGGACGCAAATCTTGATACATCTTAGTGCTCCGGGATGAATAGACAATTTAGAAAGATGAGCCTCATCCATAATCTGATTTTTGAGTTCCCTATTCTTGGGTACCACTAAGCGATTATCAAACCATAACACTCCCTTATCATCAACTCGGAAATTTACGGGTTCAGTGGCAG
The DNA here is from genome assembly GCA_009763385.1 of Coix lacryma-jobi var. lacryma-jobi. Classification (NCBI taxonomy): domain Eukaryota; kingdom Viridiplantae; phylum Streptophyta; class Magnoliopsida; order Poales; family Poaceae; genus Coix; species Coix lacryma-jobi. Next base: position 31,134 of record VDCT01000236.1, on the reverse strand, counting down.
CTCTTAGCTTTTCCTTGATATAATAGATTCCCTTGTCTGTTTTCTGCCCTTCTAGAATCTGATCAACTAAGGTGCTCTGCAGCTCGATGTGACGCAAGATCACAGGGTGTACGAGACTAAACTCGTCCTCTGGTTGTAACCTCAAGTTATTACAATGCGACTTCCGACTAGAGCATCAGCAACTACATTTGCCTTTCCTGGGTGATAATGTATCTGCAAATTGTAATCCTTAATCAACTCAAGCCATCTTCTCTGCCTCATATTCAGTTCAGGTTGAGTAAAGATATACTTGAGACTTTTGTGGTCCGTGTACATGTTACAGACGTTACCAAGCAGATAATGTCTCCATATTTTTAGAGCGTGTACCACAGCAGCTAATTCCAAGTCATGCGTAGGATAATTAACTTCATGTTTTCTCAACTGACGTGAAGCATAAGCAATCACTCTGCCTTCTTGCATAAGAACACAACCTAAACCAACTTTCGATGCGTCGCAGAAGACATCAAACGGCTTCTCGATATCTGGTTGAGCTAAGACAGGGGCAGTGGTTAATAGTTTCCGCAAGGTACGGAAAGCTGTTTCACACTTCTCTGTCCACTCAAACTTCTGATCCTTCTGAAGCAAACTTGTCATGGGCTTGGCAATCTTGGAGAAATCGGGAATGAAACGACGATAATACCCTGCTAAACCGAGAAAACTCCGAATCTCCCCAACGAAGTTGGAGCTTCCCAATCCATTACTTCTTGTACTTTGCTAGGGTCCACAGAGATTCCTTCTTCTGACAGGATGTGACCAAGGAATTGTACTTGCTTCAACCAAAACTCGCATTTACTAAACTTAGCGTAAAGTTTATGTTCCCGGAGTCTTGTCAAGACGATCCTCAAATGTTCTGCATGGTCGTCCGGGTTCTCAGAATAACCAAAATATCATCAATGAACACCACTACAAACTTATCTAGTTCTGGCATGAATACCGAGTTCATCAAACTCATAAAGTATGCTGGAGCATTTGTCAATCCAAAAGACATGACTAAATACTCGTACAGGCCATATCTGGTTGAAAAAGCAGTCTTTGGAATATCTTGTGGTCGGATTCTAATTTGATGATATCCTGATCTCAAATCGATCTTGGAGAATACTTTGGCTCTGGATAACTGATCAAACAAAATATCTATCCGTGGCAACGGATATTTGTTCTTAACGGTCACGGCATTAAGCGGTCGATAATCCACACACATCCGTAGAGACTTGTCCTTTTTCTTGACAAACAAAGCTGGGCATCCCCACTCTGACACACTAGGTTGAATGAAACCCTTGTCCAAAAGTTCCTTAATCTGCGTCTTGAGTTCGGCTAATTCATTGGGCGGCATACGATAAGGTCTTCTCGAGATCGGTGCAGTCCCTGGTAACAGCTCAATGGTAAACTCTACAGCCCGCTTGGGCGGTAAACCCGGCAACTCATCTGGAAAGACGTCTGGGAAATCCCGAACAACTGGAATTTTTGATAGGTCCTCTATAGATAAGGTGCAAGATAAATCAACAAAATCAGCCCCTCGAGGAAGAGAGATACGTAACTTGTTGTTCCTCCTTGGATCAGACAAGGTAAGAGTCCTATCTGCAGTGTCTAACACCGCTTTCCACATACTCATCCAACTCATTCCTAGGACTACATCCATACTGAGTCCTGGCAAAACTACTAAATTAGCCCCAAACTTATGCCCTCCGATGTCGATGGTTGCATCACGTACCATCTGCCTAGACAACACACTACTCCCCACAGAGCTTACGCGAAACCCATAATCCATTTCAGACACCTCTTGATCATGCTTTGTGCAAATGCTTTACTCATGAACGAATGCGATGATCCGTATCAAACAAAACAACTGCAGGATGATGGTTAACAAAACACATACCAGCAGTCACGGGTTCTCCAGCACGAGCTTCTTCAGCGGTCATGTTGTGCAGGCGTGCGGGGTAGTTGGCCTGTTGCTTCTTTGGGTAGGGGCAGTACCTTGCGAAGTGCCCCTCTTGGTTGCAGTTGTAGCATGGTCCCCGAACCAACGGTTTGTTCCCTGAAGAACTGCCTTGACCTCCACGAGCCTGAGCAGCAGCTATCTTGTATGGCTTCTGATTGCGCTGAGCTTGTGGCTGATTCTTCTTCTGCGGCGGCCTAAAACGTGCCCCCGGCGCTGGTGGTCGATACAGGTTTCGCTGAGCTGGTGGTCCTCTGGGTTGTGATGATCCTGATTCAAAGGTCCTCTTCCGGGCCTTGCTAGCAGCATGCTTGTTGTTATGATTCTCTTGAATCAGACAGTCACTTATGAAGTCACTGAAATTGGTACGGGATGATGTACCCACTGACTTTCCCATTTTAGTGTTCAAGCCTCTCTTGAAACTAGCAATCTTCTTAGCGTCGGTGTCGACGAAGTCTGGGACATAGCGAGCCAACGAGTTGAACAGATGATGATACTCTGTGATAGACCGAGTTCCTTGAGTCAGATTCATGAACTCTGCCACTTTCATCTGGGTCAACCCGGCGGAATGTAATGACCTCGGACAGCAGCAGTAAACACCCTCCAAGTGATAGGAACATTGGCAGGGTAGGTGGTACGATGATGTCCCCACCAAATCCCGGCTGGTCCCTGCAACTGGTGCGCGGCATATTCTGCTTTCAGTTCTTCTGTGAGCCTGAGCAAACGAAACTTCTGCTCCAGAGTATGCAGCCATTCTTCTGCCTCCAATGGTTCTGTAGCTTCCTTGAAGATTGGTGGTTTGGTATCCAGGAAATCCTTGAAAGAACTATATTGGTTCGGCTCAGGGCGTTGATGTCCCTGGGCCAAGTTCTCCCTCAGCAAAGCTTCGATGTTGCGCTGGCTTCCAAGAAATTGAGCAAAAAGTTGCTCAGCCGTCGGGGATGGAGGAGGTGGTGGATTGCGGTTTTCTGGGGTCCTCATTTCCACCACTACCGCCTGCTCCACTACGAGTTGTCGTCATCTGCATATGGATAGTAAGCGACCATTAGGCGAAGTTGCAACTGTATGAGCAAACATATCATAACACTGAAATATAGAATCGGAAAACAATTCACCAAACAATGACAGAGGTACAATAAATTTCAATCCACATCGCATCAACACATAACAAGATCACTTAACACATCATGCAAAAGATAACATACATCCATCGTTTTGCCCATACATATGGGACTTTCCAAGGTCTCACACACATCACATAAGTCTGCTATCCATGCTTACATTCAGCCCAACACACCAAAAGATCGGCGTGCCAACTTACGCAAAAGACCATCTAGACGCTAAGCATACGATCTAGACTACTCTCTAGCGATCTCACCAACGTCACCGTCCTCACTAGACATATCTGAAGAACTACTAGAAGAACTACTCGGCTCCGGATCCTCCTGGGGAAAGATGGGGTTCCTCTCATTTTCCTGCGATGGATCTCCTCGTGCAGACGGTCGTTGTAGTCCTGCAGGTGATGGAGTTGCAGCTCTAGGTCTCCCACTCGCAACCTCAGCAGCCTGTTCTCCTCTGAAACACGAATGCCCTCAACACAAACTCCTCGAAGCGCCTCCTCAGTCTCCCTCATGACCGAGGCCAAGAAAGTAGTCGACCCCTGCTGAATGGCAAGCTGATGAGCAGTCTCCTGCTCCCTCTGAAGTGCCTGGTCTCTCTACTGTCAACTGAGCTAGCTGTGTAGTGAGGAGGTCTATCTCTGTAGCGTGCTCCTCCTGACGGCGATGCTGCGCTGCAATCTCCTCGCTAAGAACATGGTCCAACTGCTCATAGCTGCGGGATAAGCAGCCATAAGTAGCCATAAGTGCAGCCATGGCACTCCCTGCTGGCCGGCACAATGCTCCCTCTCAAGCGAACTACCCTCCAAAATAGTAGCTCCTGGCTGACGCCACACCGAAAGATACGGATCCACTGTCGGGAAGATACTGGCAGTAGCCTGAGCAACCACCTCCGGATGGTCCTCCATGATGTCCCGAAGAACGGTATAAGCAACCTGGTTGGCTGCATCCCAGGGGGTCCTCCCCTGCAAAGCAAACACTCGACGGCACCAGACGTGATCCTGCTCATCACGGCTGGGTACGTCCACCTCCACCGTGTACACGTGACGATCCTCTGACAACTGCACACGGTGCCAGTCGTACTGCGGCTCCTGGCCCTCCTGATATCCCACCACGTGCAGAACTCTCCAAAGAATAGTGGGCATCCCAAACTCCTCTAGAAAGTCCTCCGTTCCCTCATCGGTCCATGGCCCCAGCATGTAGTTAGGCCTCTTGCCTCCCGTGGACTTGCGAGCAGTGCGCTTGGTGCGTGCCATCTGTAAGAAGTTTATCCACACAGAGATTTTATTAGTTTGAGAACAACTTTTATTAGGAAAACGGGACGGAAACCATAAGGAAGGAAGTAAGATTAATGCAAGATTATATGATCATGATGCATGCACGTTTCATACGTCCTCACTGCCTAACAATCTAACGGCTAGACGGTGGCATACACGTTCACTCATAGCGTTAACTAAACGTACTACACGTTCGCAAGTTAGCGTACCTGCAGAAACTCCATTTCAGCCCTTCCCACAGTATGAATATCATGCACTGCGGAAATTTAAATCTAATACTCTCTTAGGTGTACACCCGGTATACACGTAAGCAGTATATGCACCCATCAGAAATTATTACTCCCACAATCAATACTTTCACATATACTTGTGTGGAACAGGTATACGCATCAGTATCATATAAGCACTTTCCCTAGATTGGCGGTTGTCCAATCATGCTCTCACAACTCTCATTACCTTTAGCGTAGAGGCAATTGATCCATACATTACTATTCCGAGGAATAGCATCCATACAATTTCACCCTTGCCGTATGGACGACAGAATAAACAGAAAATAAGTATGATGCACGACCCCCAAAGTTAGTACTTAAATAGCCACCTAAGTTCCTATTGGGCATAAGGACTTGATCAATGGCACACCTAAATCTTTATAAGAAGGGTTTTTCAGAACCTACTATAGCTACCAGTTTTGACAATGAAGGAATTTTATTTGAAAATACAGTTTTTCAAATAGAATCATGAACAGTAACGCTAACCACGCTCCGATGCCAGCTGTGACAGAACCGACCAATTTATACCAGATTAAGCACCGAATCGCTGCTTGCGCAGAGACTACAAGTACTTAAGCTCGTATAAACCGGTAGTCCGGAAATCTCGAAGGATTTCAAGTCATTCAACTTTAACCAAGATCGTAATAGATTAGCGTACATGTTCACGATCCACATTCAGTTCGCATATAGTTCAAAATACATCGGAGTTCAACAGTTATTACAAACCATAGTTTAAATTCAAAAGCGGAAGCGACATAGTTTTGAAACACAAGTCCTTATTTCACAATACAGTGCCATATGCTTGATCAGTCCACAAAAGCATCAGGGAAGATAAGGATTGACCATGCCCATGGTCTAGTCACTGCCCTCGACGGGATACAGACAGTTCTCGCAATAGCCGAAGAAGCATTGCCCATCTGCAACAACAAGGGATAAAACCCTGAGTACGAGAAGGTACTCAGCTAGACTTACCCGTCAAAAACCAGAAATAATTGACACCAAGGATTATGCAAGGCTATATGGGGTTGGCCACACTTACCTTTTTGCATAAAAGCATTTTATTATTAAATAATCATCATTAGAGTATTAGCAGTCACTTTATGTAATCAGCCTGATTATCTAGATTTGCACCTGATCTAGAGCAAACACTTGACTACTTATTCAAGCAAGAGTGACTATTTCATCAATAGCCTTTCAGATTCACCACCATAACCATCATTAATTCCATATATTACTACGGTAACACATGCTCAGTCAAGTTACTCACTAACCAGGAGCGATGGCGATTATAATCGATTCCTACCAGCTGGGGATAAAATGTCGCACACTCGCCCGACACACCCTGCCAGGTGGCCGTTGGCGACCACTCAGGAGGTTCGAGAACCAAATCGCGGGACGGCCATGGACCCTTCTACACGGGGGTTATCTCAATGCCAGGTCGCTCAAGCTATTAACTGCCCACGGTCATGCCAGGTCGATCAGGCCCTGCCTGCCCTCGGACCATGCCAGGTCGATCAGAATAGTTGCCCACGGTACATATAAGGCCCTGGGTGTTAGGCGTCAACGTCTCCGTCACCGGCTCGAAACACCTTACTCGGCTTCACGGGAGGTACCCGCACCTGCTCCGTTAAGTGATTGACGCGTTCAAAATGACTGAGGTGTGCCTTCGTCGGTTCCTAATCGACACAGACGGGAGACTACTAGCACACAGAACCCATGTCCTGCTGCTCCTACATCCCGCCGGTCTCAAATTAATTATCACATGGTTATATTCCACGATAGCACGAGGCTAAACATGTTTAGTATCCACCTATATGCGGGAGACAGGAAATCACCCGACTTTTACCGGTCTAAGCAGGGCTAAGCATATAATCGAGCCTAGACCTAACAGGGATCACAAGATAATATTTGCAGGTGGACAAGGATAATTAATTAATGCAGCAACGGTATCACACAACTCCTATAACCTAATGCAACAATCATATCAGGTTAACTTGTAAACGGTAATTTGCAAACCGTAGGAGAAAATGCTCCGGGGCTTGCCTCGCTCGAAGTCGGCGGGGCGGTGATCACGGCACTCCGGCAGGTCTTCAGCGTCTTTTCGGGTCCTCTCCGATCCTCTCCTCGTGTCTCTCCGACGCTCCTCCGGGTGTCTTGGGCTTCCACTACCGACCCTGCATGATGCGGTACATGAATGAATAACATGAATGCACATGGGATGCATGGTGATGCAACATGGAGTAACAATTCAGGAGATAAGCACATGTCATCTACTGCTACTCACTTACTTAATCTAACATACTACTTACTAAGTCTTGTTGTCACCACATCAAAGTTGCTTAACGGGTTTATTACCCTCTAATTAATTGTAGAATTAAATCTAGTTGAATAGGCCTATAACAGTAACCTATCCTAGACAGCTTCACAAAAATCTATAAAAATTACTGGAGATTAACAACACTTGATCTAATCCCCTGTCAAATTTCACCCCATTTGGACCTAGACTCTACCCCCTATGAAAAGACAAATTCTATCATGAAAAGGTGCTTTGAACTACACCTTAGCACAAAGTGTCAAACAACAAATTTCATAATTTCTTCTGAACTTCTTAGCACAAGAGCAGTCAGTAAAAATTACAAGTCCATACTCTTCATATTTTAATTATTACAAATAAACAAGAAAACAGCATTTAATCATTTTAATTACTACTGCCAAATTATTTCACAGAGTAACCTCATTTTACATTTTTCCCAGAAACTAGTCCTCAACACAAACCTAACAAAACAAGAATCACATTTTTCTGAGACACATACAATTTACTATGCATTTAACAAGATTTCAGCCTAAACATGAATTAAATATAACTACACAAAAATCACCACAAACTGGACATATTATATTTTTCATGCATAGACCTCAACATAACAAACTAACAAAACTTGTTTCACCTTTTTAGCATTTATATTTCACAAGATATGAATTAAACAAGCAATACACAATTTCTGGAAACTAATTACAAAACCTGAAAAACATTCAAACCTAAACTGCTACGTGCACCCAAACCAGTGCACACAGACGGAACTAGACTCACTGACGCGCGGGCCCTCGGGTCAAACTGACCCCACTCGTCATACACAGCAAACAGGGGAGGAGGTTGACCATGCCGTAGCTCGCCGGCGGCGAACTTTCCGGCGAAGCTAACCCTACCGATGGACTCCCCTTCTCCTTCCGCACCCAACGGTGCCCCTACCTAGCCCGGCGCTTGCTCGGATAGAGCTCGCCGTCGACGATGGCGGACACGGCGGCGCGGGCGAGCTACGCCGGCCGACTCCGGCCATGACGAGCTAAACGGACTCCCGAATCCTACTCCGGCGACCTTCGTAAACCTAACCCGAGGCTCAGAAGCCAGGGCTTCGGTTCCGAGCACCTGTGACCACGGCCGTACCATCTCCGGCGACCATGGCGAGCGGCGGACGGCGGCGTACTAACACAACCAAACCCTAATCGGCTTAACCGACACCTCCAACACCTTCTACGAGCCTCGGCGATTCGCGAACGCTAGCTAGGGCGGATGGTTGAGCTCGGGAAGAGGGTTGGCCACGGCGGACCGAGCGCGCCGGCCATGGCGGTCATGGCGGACGGCGGCGTTCCGCGGGCTCTTAACCCTAATCGACTAAACCATCACCCTCCAACTCCTCCTTGGACCTCACTGACCCCTAAACACGCACTAGGGCAACACGCAACCCGAGACGGAGGCCGGCCACGGTGGACCGAGCTCGGCGGTCATGGCGACCATGCGGCGGCTCATCCCGGGGCTTGCCTACGGTCTCTCATAGAGCGCTAAGGATAGCACAAGGGGTGGGAGCTCACGGCGAAGCTTGGTGGGTGGTTGGATGTATGGTGTCGGTGGCGGAACGGCGGCGAACGGCGGCGGCGCCTTGCTTCTCCCCTTTCCCGCTCGAACGCCGGCGAGAGCAGAGAGCGGAGAGAGGCGCGAGCGCGGGAACAGAATGGAGGGAGGAGTTCGGACAGGCGAGGCGGAGCTGGCCTTGCTTTGCCACGCCGCGCGCGGACGCTGGCTTGGCCGGCCGTCGAGCGCCACGCGGCGGCAACGTCCTGGCGCTGTCGGCCACGACGCCGCGCGCGCGCCGCGCCGGCACGGCACGGCCCGGCCCGATTCAGTGCCATCAGGCCGACTGACGGCCAGACTTTGAGCGCGATTAACTCCTAATCCATTTGATGAAAGCTAAACCACTTGCTCATTGCTTAGAGCTACATACCGACTACAACTTTGGTTACAAGATTGATCTTTGGTTCGGCCTAGATTGCTCCGAGAAAGCTCCAAAGGGCTCCATGAAACTGTTTGGTCAGTTAGAGACTTAGAAATTTTCTAAGTCAAAACTCCCTCAAATCTGCCTTGTGGGTCCCAAAAAACACCTGTTAACCCATTTCATTGGGTTGGGCCTTAAACAACTTTTGTTCTGACTCTAAATTCTACACACTTTTGGTTAAGGGCCCACAGCCATGCAAAGCTTCTATCAAGAAGGTCTTAGTTAGTCAAACAAAAGGACTCCTAGGGCTCTATTAAGGCAACTAGGGTTAGAGACTTGGTTAGCCAACATGACCAACATAAACCTAGCTTCATTTTGACTCCCCAACAAGGTTCAACTACTAAGGAGACTTAAGCACTCCACAACAAGACACAACAAGCATTCAATCAAGCATAGCATCACAAAAGGTCACATGAGAAGACACTTAACAAAAGAAAGAATGCAACATGAAATGATGATGCTTTTGCTCATGAGATGTCAAGTTATGCACTTAGGGTTGCTTAACACCTAGGGTGTTACACTAAGGCTCTCATAGAGAAGATGGTGTCGAACCAAGGATGGAATGACGAGAGACTGCAGCCCCGTAAGCGAGGTATGCATTCCCTTAAGAGGCCGACATGATCGTGGCCAAGATGGACGTGCTGGCAAAGAAGCTGGACAGCTGTGAGAAGATGAACCAACAAGAGAGTGTCCAATCTCTGGAATCCTACATGACTTGTGAAGTCTGTGGAGAAACCGGACATTCTGGGAACCACTCTCGCCCGAGTTTACATGAAGATTTGAACTTCATCAACAATAACGACAACAACGGTTTCCGTCAACAGAATCAAGGATGGAATCAGCCTGCGAATTCTCAAGGTAACAATTCATTCCCCCACTCTAATTTTCAGAATTCTGATAATTTCTCGTTCTTAAAGAATCTAGTGTACTCTCAAGGTAGAACTACTGAATTTTTGAATAAGAAATTAATGTCAATTGATAAAATGCTTGAGAATATATGCTAAATTGGAAGATTTTTATCTGCTCTGAAAAATCAACTTAGCTTTAATAAGATGTTAGAAACCCAATTAGCTCAACTTGCTGCTATCATACCATTTTTTGAAACTGGCAAAATTCCTGCTAAACCTGACATGGAAACTGCAAATATGGTTGAAATAAAATATTTTAACTATTATGAAGATCAAACCATGACTGTTAAAAAGGGTGATCCTGGTAGTCCCATAATTAGATGCTCAATCTTTGGTGAAGTCTTTAAAATGCCATGTGTGATTTAGGATCAAGTGTGAACATTCTATCTAAAGATTTTTATGAAAACTCGTTCTTTTCCACCATGTCATCCACATCTGCCTATGTCGTGCTAGCTGATCAATCAACATGCTATGTAGAAGGAATAGTTACTGATTTACCTGTTCATATTAGAGGTTCATATGTTCCTACTGATTTCATAATACTAGATATGGGAAATAGGAAAGTTGTGCCTCTAATCCTAGGTAGACCTTTCTTGAACACTGTTGATGCTTGCATATATGTGGGGAGTGGTAAAATGCAAATGACATTAGGAGGGAGGAAGGAAATATTCTCCTTTTCCCGTGGTCCCGCATATGCCGCTAACATGCAGGAAGCAAAATCCGTTCGTACCAAGAAGAGGCGCCCAAGAACAAGGTGGAACAGAAAGGAAGAACCACCTCTCCTGGGTTGTGTAATTCACATGACAAAGGAGAGGTGCCAAAGAAGAAGAAAACCCGATGAAGTACTTAAAGAAGAAGCACCCAAGGAAGAAGATCTACCCAATAAGGATGAAATTCCATGGATCTAAGGTATGGATTTACTTTTAAATTTCCCTTCAAATTTTTCCTTTTTTCAAATAAATAACATATGTCATGCATGTAACTAAAAAAATATCAGTTATCATTAGTTATATGCATAGGTATATGTTAACTTATCTAGATTAATAAAATATCATTAGGATAATTTCCCTTTTCACAACATTAGATTAGTTTCCATTTTAAAAATAAAATAAAACAAGAGCTCCGACTGAGAAGAAGAAGATCTTTTACCAAGCAAGAAGCCAGCTTGGGGGAGACTCCGCTCCAATAAGGTATGTCTCAAGCCTACACTCAGTTTTTAATTTCTATATCTTTTGAAGTTTTGAATGTTACATGCTTGCCTAAGTAACCATTCCATGAATAAAATTGATGAAATCAGTTGAAACCGAATAAGATTTGAAATATGTCATGCAAATGCTATTGTCATGGTTTGAATAACTGGTCTTATCTAAGTTGTAGTTGTAGCTTTGTGGGTTGCACATGCTTTAACTGAAATCATGCTTAGTGAATAAAGTTAGTAAGAAATGGAGTAGTAATTCTTTTAAACTGCTAAGGTTGAAATTAGGACCTAATCTGGAGGATTTCTTTAAAAATCTTTGAAAACCTTGCTAAAAGTTCCTCCTGGATTTTATCCCATCCCACCACTAGCCAAATATTTGTTAGTCAAAACCACAAAGAGCTTTGTCTGTGTTGTGCTTTGTTAGACCTCATAGATCTTAGTAGAGAAGCTTATCATATCTTTTGATCAAGATTCACACACCCACCATAAATTGCCTACTCTCCACTTTGAAGTTTGCAACCACCAAATAAATTGCTCATTCTCTACACTGGAGATATGCAATACCTTGCCAAACGTTCCATTGCTAGCCTTATGCTATTCCTACACTGGGAATAAGCATTTCTCTCTCTTCCCCCTTTCATTTCTAAATCCTTTCTTATAGACAATCTGGGGAAATTAGAGCTAAAAAAAAAGAGAGATATGAAAAAAAAGAGTGAGCAAAGTAGCTCAGAGAGGACTATGTCCTAAGAAAATGTGAGGACACATTTTTATCTACTCACTATGTATTCAAAGAGAGAGAGAGAGAGAGAGGAGAGGAGAGAGAGAGAGAGAGAGTTACATTAGCTTTAGACCCCAGAAATTAACTAGGAAGGATTATGAAATATCTCTATAATACTTCGACATAACACACATGCACATCTTGATCATTTTTTATGATTTGCTGCTCCTTATGATCTGAGTGTCTAGCTTAACAATAAACATTAGGCAATTTGCTCATGATTCTTAGCCTACCTATAACTCCACATATCATTCTTTAGAAATAGGAGAGGCTACATTTTGGCCTAAGTGAGGATTTAAACACCATTGAGTGATTGAGTGAATCTTGGAGGACTTAAGCAAGTTTTTATCTTTTGAAAACCTTAAAAAATCTCCAGACAGAATCCAAGTCAAACCTAAGCAAGATAAAAGTTTCCTATCTACTGCTTTATTTCACTCTTGCATGTTTGAAGTGAAAAGCTATAAGCCCCACATTGCTATGATTAATGATATATCCTAAGTTATTTCTCACTATACAATATGCACTTGTATACATCTTAAGTTGCTATCTATTCATGCTCAATGCTTAAACCACATTGTTGCTCGAGGACGAGCAACAGGTTAGCTTGGGGGAGCTTGTTGATGGTCCTTAAACACCTGTTTTAGCATCAACATTTTACCGTAAAATTACCAAAAAGGCATGAAATGTAGTCAAATAGGTTTCAAACTAACCGAATTCCACATGTCCATAGATTTTGATTTGAATGCAGGATTTGAACCAAATTTGGATATTTGAACCACCAAAGGCCAAGCCCACTAAGCAGGGCCCAATTGGGCCTCAGGGGGGTGGCACCCGCCACCCCTAGGTGGCGCCCGCCATAAGGAGAGGCCCAAACCTCCCCCCTGCCACGTCACTGATCCGTGTGACCACCCCAGGGCCAAATCTTGGCCCTTGGTCACTAGGTCAGTGGCATCAGAGGGCTCAGGAGGGGAGTGGCGTGGATCATGACCGAATGACGGTTATCTGGACATGCAACCGACTTAACCACCGCCTTGGAGGAGTCCCTGGAGGCGCGTAGGATCAATGACGGTGCATCCAATGACCAGGGGGGTGGCGGCCGCCACCTAGGGCTGGCGCCGCCACTAGGGTTTGCCCTAGGTCGGTTGGCTGCCCCCTATAAGTACCCCCTCACTCACAAGGCTATAACTACCCCCTGGAGGCATCACTTCATTTCAAAGAGAGGGAAGCAAGCAGAAAGCAAGAAGAAGCAAGTGAGAGCTAGGTTAGAAGCTCAGAGAGCTTAGGCAAGTATGTGTAGTAGGAGAAGGCATCCTGCCTCATTGCCCTCGCGGTTAGCGCTGCTCAAGGCTTAGCTCAAAGAGTAGAGCGTGCGAGTGATCGTCCTGGAGCTGGGAAGAGTTCTTCCTTCATCTCAGTTCAGGTTTTGCTCTGTTACTCAAGCACTTTACTATATTCTAGTCATCATTTCAAGTATTTACTTATTCTACTTACCAGTATTGAGTAGTATACTTAATTGATTGCTGGAGTGCCTAGCATCCTACAGTTCAATTCACTTAGCCATAGTAGTTAATCTCTAGTGTGCTTAGTGTTTGATCTTGCCAATAGTGAAGGACCGAGAAAGCACTAGCAAAGCGACCAGAGGGGGGGGGGGGGTGAATGGGAGCTCAAAAATTTCTCTCAAACTTTGGCAAATGTCCCAAAATCAACCCCGAGAAAAGCGACCGAAACTGTGATGCCCACGACCCTTGGAAGAGGGTGGATGATCCCTAGGATCACAGCGAGGCACCACAAGAAGATAGCAAACCAAATGCCAAAGCTCCGGCTCGAACACAACCCCAAAAACCAAGTCCCGAACGTAGATTGTTAGCTACGTCGAGAAACTCCTAAATACCTATGCTAACAAGTAGCAAAGATACCTAGAGAGGTTCCTTGGTCAACTCTAGGGCCAAACGAGAAGTCCGGAAACAAAGGAGCAAGCCGGGAGAGCAAACGCACTAAACCGGAAGACACAGCAAATCCCGGACTGTCCGCGGTACGGTCCCGGACTGTCCGCAGTAGTGCCGGACTGTCCGCGGGCGAGTGGCGGACTGTCCGCTAGCAAAACTCGTCAAACAGCAAGGTTGGCGAAGTCCCTGGACGTTCCCGGACTGTCCGCCAAACACAACGGCGGACTGTCCGCCGGTCAAGTTTCAGCACTGTTCACCGAGACACGCAGCCACTGCTTGGCTGAATCCCGGATGCGCGGACTGTCCGCGCCCTGAGTGGCGGACTGTCCGCGGTCACTCAGGGAGGGCGATTTGTTCGCCCTTCACCCAAATCAATCCCAAATCGATTCCAATCAAAATCCCACGTTCCCAAACTTGGAGAGGATGATCACGGAGTAGTTAGGAGACTATCCCCAAGAAATCATCCGCTCAAATCGAGTCAAACACCGGGAAATCAAAAGGGGGAGGGATGAACCGAAAGCGCCATGAAAACGAAATCAACCCGATCTACCCGTCATAAGGAGATAGATAAATTCCTTCGGTGGAAATGATCTCCTTTCAAATACGAACAAGATGATTCAAACGGATTTCGCAAAGACGCACAGGAGAGGAGAGATCGAGTGATGGGAAAATCACAAGGAGGAGAAACGAAGAACGCGAAGAACACGAACAATAAAACACGAATCAACACATCGATCTGCAACCGTGTGGCTACCACACGCTACAACAGTGAGGTTACGGCCTCACTTCCTCAAAATCTCCAGTACACAGAGGTATGGTTCTCTGCGGATCTCAGCTAGCTACAGCACGGGATTGGGAGAGCAGGAAACCCTAGAGGCAAAGAGCAAATGACTGAGATAGGAAGGGAGGAGGGTGTCTCTCTTACTTATCCTAATTTCTAATTCCTACTCTACCCCTCTCTAATTACAGAGCAACCAGCTAAACCCTAAGGTTATTCTGGACCAACTCGGTGGTAGGTGTATCCAACGGCCACGCCCGCACAACTCTAGCGTTGCCTCGACGCAACCTCCCGATTGCCGCCACGTGCCGCCCGCTCTGCACCCTCGGTTTTGTGGCCCAAACCGGGAAACCAGCCTTTTCCAGCCAACCCCCGGTTTTGAGGCCCAAACCGGGAAACCAGCCCACCAGCATCTGAGTTTTGAGGCCAAACTCAGCAAACCCTCTGCGCCCAGGTTTTGAGGCCCAAACCTGGAAACCCTCCTCAGCCCGAGTTTTGTGGCCAAACATGGAAACCATCCGCACCCAGGTTTTGAGGCCCAAACCTGGAAACCGTCCACCCGATGTTTTTCCCTAGCTCTACCACCAAACCGACGTCGTAGATGGGATGCACCTCCCGTGCACCCCGTCCACCGACACGTGTCCCAAGTCCACGACTCAGGCAACACATGACCGCAAGTCTTCACTTGTAGCTGCCACAGGCTGCCAGCCACCACAGCTGATCCTCGGGCCTCTGGTTCCTCCGTCCAAGCCTCACGTCCGCCCTTCGCCACTCTCGGTCCATCGGCACGGCACGTCTCTACTTGACCTTCACCTCGCCTTTGATCACTGCATTCGTGCTCGACACCTGCACAACACAAGCCAAAGAACATGCGCATCATCCCAGTTGACAATCACTCATCACTCAGAGACTCGGCATACACCCATGTATCCGCAATCTCCCCTTGATGAGTGCATTGTCAACTACCAACACAAATCATAATGAGAGAGAAGAAGGAAGAAGGAGAAGAGAGAACTCGACCAAATGACCCAAAAGCATAGCAAAGCCGAAGAAGGTCAAGTGGAAGAGCAAAACAACTTGGTCCCCAAAGACATGGGCAACGGCTCGACGCAACCAAGCAAAGCAAAGCTAGCCCTCAAGAAGAGGTAGAACAGGCTCAACACCGCTAGCAAAACCAATTTAAAATATCAAAGCAAAATGCTAGTCCCTCAAGACAGAGGCACAGAGGCTCAACACAACTAGCAAAGAAAGCTCGATACCAATGCCTTATGGCCAACAGGAGCAAGAAGAAAAACTCCCCCTCAAATAGTGAAAAGCAGGGTTATGATTGCAATCTCTCCCCCTAGTTGAATGACTAATCAAGAAAACAATTCTCCCCCTTAGTTGAAAATGCACTTATCAAGAAACATTTCTCCCCCTGGGTAAATGCACCAACAAAAATTGCCAACACGCAGAATTCTCCCCTTCCAAAATGCAATGAGTCAAAATGCAAGTTAGGAGCTTCAGGAGTATACTCAAAAGAGTGCAAAGGATGCTCTACAGAGTTCTGAACCGATGACTCAGAAAAATGCACAGAATGCTAGCAAAGGCTCAAACTGATCACTAAGTCTGAAATGAGAGCAAAAGAGCAGTTTGTAACCGAAAAGGTATTCACCATCAAAATAGCACAGACATGTATAGACAGGAAGTTCAAACAAGTGCTAATATGTATACAAGGTGAACTACCCCTAGCATAGTTCAAACATCATGCTGATATCAATTTAGGCATATACTTGTGATTTCAGATTTTAATCGGAGTTGCAGCGGTGAAATTACACAAGTTCAGAAAACAGCATGTGACTGCGAGAGGTTGAATGCTTGTTATTGCCTAACTTTCCAACTGTGCGAAGCCTATGCATAAGCAATCAGAAGCTTAAAGCAACAGTTTCGGTCATACACTACACAGCTCAAGTTTAACTCAAAGTGCAATGAGAAACAGTCTCGAAACTGTGAGGTGCTAACAAGCAAACCCATCTCGATCTTTCCAATTCACTTAACTTGGTTCAGATTTTAAACAGAATATGACATACCAAGCACGTGAATGGGATCAACAATAAGACTAGCACCCTCGCATATATGAAAAGTACACTGTGACTTCAACACATCCTACACATGCTAGTTGCATATCTCAATGGTGAATATTTTCAAGTTTTAAGTTCATTAACAAATTCACCATTCAAAAATAGCTCAGCTCATAGTATGCATTAGTGATCAGAAAGAGCATAAGCTACAACATCAACATAAAGCATCGAATCAAAAACTACACAGAGCATAGTTACATTCTTCAGATTATACACATGAAGCTCAGAATGTAAAAGCGTATGCTGAAATGCAAAAGATGCACGAAGAAATCAAAAGGAGCAAAAACAACTGAAAACCAAAAAGTCAGTGTATCATACAAATCCAAAGTGTTTCCCCCATCTAAAAGGGGGAAACACACACCAAGCTCACCTCTCAACCGATTAAAGGTTGATTGGTCCAAAGGCTTGGTAAAATATCAGCAAGCTGATGATGAGTATCGACATGGCGAAGGTCGATATCACCCTTCTCATAGTGATCTCGCAGAAAATGAAAGCGCACATCAATGTGTTTGGTCTTCGAGTGAAGCACGGGGTTCTTAGCAACGCTAATCGCACTCGTGCTGTCACAAAGCAATGGAACACGAGAAAAGCTCAGACCAAAATCACGCAAAGTGGCCATCATCTAGAGTAACTGGGAACAGTAGCTAGCCGCAGCAACATACTCAGCCTCCGTGGTAGACTGAGCGACGCTAGACTGCTTGCGAGAAGACCACGAAACAAGAGAAGAACCAAGAAACTGGCAAGTCCCAGAAGTGGACTTGCGATCAATACGGCAACCAGCAAAGTCGGCATCGGAATAACCGCAAAGGGAAAGGGTGGAGGAAGCGGAATACCAAATCATGAATTCTGGAGAGAAGGATAAGTACCTCATAATGCGCTTGACTGCCTGATGGTGAGAGGTGCGCGGCGACGCCTGAAAGCGCGCGCAGAGGCACACCGCGAACTGGATGTCCGGGCGTGTCGCCGTCAGGTACAGCAGCGACCCGATCATACTTCGGTACTCCTTCTGGTCCACTGCTTCTCCCTCCTTGTCCGCATCCAGGGCCGTCGTGGTCGCCATGGGTGTTGGAAGAGGCTTGGCCTCACCCATGTCGAACTTCTTCAGGATATCTCTGGTGTACTTGCCCTGGTGCACAAACGTTCCTTCCCGGGATTGCTTGAATTGCAACCCGAGGAAAAACGTCAACTCGCCCATCATGCTCATCTCGAACTCCCTGCTCATAGTGTCTGCAAACTTGGCAACCAAAGCGTGAGAAGAACCACCAAAAATGATATCATCCACGTAAATTTGGACCAAGAGAGTATCACTGCCTTGCTTGAGGAGAAAGAGCGTTTTATCTACACATCCCATTTTAAACCCTTAGCAAGCAAAAAGGTTTTCAACCTATCATACCAGGCTCTAGGGGCTTGTTTCAAACCATACAAAGCTTTGTGAAGTTTAAAGACATGGTTTGGAAACTTGGGATTTTCGAAACCGGGGGGGTTGTCTAACATACACCTCCTCTTCTATGTAGCCGTTTAAGAAGGCACTCTTGACATCCATTTGAAAAAGTTTGAAACCTTTGGATGCAACAAAAGCCAAGAGTATCCTAATAGCCTCCAAACATGCTACAGGAGCAAACGTCTCCTCATAGTCTATCCCCTCCTTCTGACTATATCCCTGGGCTACGAGTCTGGCCTTGTTTCTCACAACATGGCCATCTTCTCCCTGTTTGTTTTTGAAAACCCATTTTGTCCCGATTGGATGACATTCAGAAGGTGGAGACACTAGAACCCAAACCCAATTTCTCTCAAAGTTTTCTAACTCCTCATGCATGGCATTGACCCAATCCGGATCCGTCAGAGTGTGTCCAACATCTCGGGGTTCAAAATCAGCAACGAATGCAGAATGAGCAAAGTGAGAGATTTGCCTTGACCGGGTGACGCGCTCGTCGATGCTGCCGATCATCTGCTGAGGCGGGTGCTGGTGCTGAATGTGTCGTGGCACCTCCCTTGCCGAAGTGATCTCCACCTCAGCAGCAGCTAGTGCCTCCCTGGGTACAAAAGGTACTGCTCAGGGTGGCAGATCCCACGGCCCCCAGGAAGAAGAGGTGTCCGGACCGTGAGTCGTCGTAGAAGCCGCTCTTTGCGACACAGCAGGTGGAGGAGGTGCTGGGTCATCTATCCCTTCAGCACCTTCATCTTCATCATCGAAAAGAGGCTCGCCAACCTCATGATCACCTACACGCTCAAAACGAGAAGAAGGACGAACCATGGTCTCGTCGAAGGTGACATCGGATGTCTCCATGACTCGGTTAGTGTCAAGGTTAAGTACACGATAAGCTCGAGTGTGAGTGCCATAACCCAAAAACACACTGTCAGAAGAACGAGACTCAAACTTGTCCAAGTTGCCCTTTTTGAGTATAAAACAATGGCAACCAAAAACTCGAAAATAACTCACCTTGGGTAGTTTTCCAAAACACAACTCATAAGAGGTCTTTTTCAAGAAAGCTCGAAGAAAAATGCGATTGGAAATATAGCATGCAGTGTTCATAGCTTCGACCCAATATCGCCTAGGAGTCCTATGCTCATCGAGCATCGTCCTGACCATCTCTACAAGGGTCCGATTCTTCCTCTCTACAACGCCATTCTGAGGCGGTGTGTAGGGGGAAGAAAACTGATGCTCTAACCCAAAAGAGTCATAAAACTTCTCAAAATCCGAATTCTTGAACTCGGAACCATTATCACTCCGAATTGCTCGCATAGAGTTCAAAGGGAACTCATTCTGAAGACGCAAAATCAGATTGCGAGCAAAGGAGAAAGTCTCGGTCTTCTCAGCTAAAAAGAAGACCCACGAATATCTCGAAAAATCGTCGACAACAACAAGCACATACCACTTCCCCCTAACCGAGCTCACCCGAGCCGGACCAACAAGGTCCATGTGCAAAAGCTCTCCAGGGCGCTTAGTCATGACCTGAGTCAGTGGATGGTGGGGAGCGGCTACCATCTTCCCATGTCTACAACAATGGCAAACAAGATCCTTCTCCATGGATAACTTGGGCAATCCTCGGATTAAGCCAAGTGAACTAAGCCTTGCAAGCAAGTCGAAGCTTAGGTGACCTAGTCTCCTATGCCACTTCCAAAGATCAGAGGAGGAGGGTCCAGCCAAAACACAACGAGAAAATCCGAACGACTCCGAGAAATCTGCACGAATGACTTTTCCAAAGGGCGAAATCACACATACAAGATTGCCCTCAGGGTCCAAAATACGACTGAGATTCGGATTAAAACGAATCTCATAGTCGTCGTCAAAGAGTTGCGAAACGGAAAGAAGGTTAAAATGCAAGTTAGAAACAAGAGTAACATCGCGCAACACAAAGTGCTCATTAACTCGCACAGACCCACAAGACAGCACCTTACCTTTGCTGTTGTCGCCGAAGGTGATATACTCCTTTCCGGCAACCGGACTAAGACTGGAGAACTACTTGGCGTTTCCGATCATGTGCCTCGAACACCCAGAATCCACCAACCAAACGTTCTCCAATCGTTTTACCTACATCAATAAAAAGACATAGGGTGAGCATACGAGCCAACACTGGGGTTAGTGTAATAAGGGGAATACCAGTGTTGGGCCGACTGCTCAAAAGAACGGTCAGTGAAAAAACCATTCCTAGCACATATACGAAGGAAGCGATCATCACGTTTAGAAGAACGTGGTCCACTGGGGAAGGAGCGCTCACCGCGATACTCAAAACACGGTGGAGGAAAACGCTCAACTACAAAGCCACCGCCACGGGGTCCATGGCCTACAACAGCAGGCTCCCGCCGGGCACGCTCTCTACGAGGCCTAGGTCTAGGAACTTGAGGCACTGCACCTCTAGGCCTAGCATCTCTCCTCGGAGCTCTCCTCTGTCTAGGCCTGGGAACTTGAGGTTCTGGACCTCTGGGCCTAACAGCACATCTCGGGGCTCTCCTCTGAACATTTGACACATGTACATCATGGAAAGGATGGTACATGTCCGTGTTGTTCATCTCCTTTGCACGACGCGCCTCTCTCTTGCGCCGAAAGCAGAACTCACTCAGGTGTCCATCCCTCCCACAGTGCTCACAATGGTACCTCACCGCTCTCAAAGGGGGTTGTTGGTACTCACGGCTGTGGGTGTGGATCACTTTGCCCTTCTGTGGCAAACACTCCTCCTGGATAGGTGGCATCGTATCAAGCTTGTTCTTCAAGTGATTGGGTTTGGGATGCCACACTTGGTTCTTGGGTGGAGCTCTCGGAGGTTCCTCAAACACCCCATCCTTGGTGTTAGGCTTGAGAGGCTCTTTGGGTGGAAGCTTGGTTAGTTTGGGAGTAGTGGTGGAGTTGGGCTTCTCACTTGGGTTCAAACCACTCGACTCTCCAATCTTCCCAAAAGCAGAAACATCAACACCCAGAGCAAAACCTACATCGGGACCTCCAGCAGCTCGCTTGAATTGGGAGATCATCATCCCGAGCTGTGGCTCACCACAAGACACCCATGACAAGATGGTCCGAAGGTATGTGTTTTCCTCCTCGGTTTGCATCTTGTCATGCTTCACATTGGCAATCTCCATCTCCAAACCCTCACAAAAAGCGCACCTAGTCACACAAGTGCTACCCGAGCTGGCCTCCTCAAGAGACACAATCTTGGCATTCTTCTCTGCCAACTCGGATTGCAAGACAGGACAAGTCTTGCACGCACCCAACAGCGAGGGTCTAGCCTTCAGCTCATCCACCTCTCCTACCAACGCAACATACTTACTTCTCAAAGTGAGAAGATTAGTCATGTGTGGTGCACGCCTCGCACTGCTCCTCATCTGTGACAACTACGGTGGACTTGACAGAATCAAGTTCCTTCACCGTATCCTCCCACTTCTTCCTAAACTCCTTGCGCTATCTAGCGGCTCGCCTAAGCAACTTATCTTGACTAAGGAGTGCGGCAGTAAGTTTCTCGACCTCAGCGGAAAGCTCATCGTGGGTTAGAGATACCTGGGAGGTGTCGTCGTCGTCGTCGTTCTGAGGGGAGTTCACCAGCTCGTCGTCGACCTCCTTGCCGAGGGCCATGGTGCAGAGGCCATCGTCGTCGGCGAAGAAGCAGAGACCGTTCAGCTTGTCCTCGATCCTCTTCTTCTTCTCGGACTCGTCATCGCTTGAGCAAGCGGAGTCGTCATCCGAGCCATCGACGTCGCTGAGCGTGGCGAAGAACGCACGCTGCTCAGCCTGGGCCTTCTCCAAGTACTTCTTCTTGATGTACTCCTTGTCGAAGCCGCCCCTCCGCTTGTGCCTCGCGGGGACGTACTTCTCCTTGCGCTTGCCGGAGTCATACTTGTGCCCATGATCGCCCTTCCCAGATGAATGCTTCTTCTTGGGGCAGTTGGCGATGAAGTGATCGGGGTCGCCGCACTCATAGCATCCTGAGCGTCCTCCTCCGCGGCGACGGTTCATGCGGTTGTTGTGAAACCGCGAGAAGCGGTTGGCGAGCATTGCCAACTCGTCATCCCTCAAAGACTCCAACTGGTCCTTTGTGACAGAAAAGAGAGACGAAATGAGCAAAGCCTCCAGAGGGGTTAGCAGAGAGCCAGAAACCAAAGCCATAGTCGGGCCAGAAGGATTCTCATAGGAAGCCCTCGCCATGGCATCAATCTCACTGGACTTGAGCTTACTAAAGAGCTCGTCGCACATGAGGGTCTCATAGTTAGGTGATTCGATGATCGCCTAAACTTTGGAGTCCGACACCGATCGATCAAGAGTATGCAAAAGCTTCAAAGCTCTCTCATGATTATCGAAAGGCAACAACTCCTTGTTTAGCCCTCATCCTGTTGACAATCAGCTGAAAGCGAGCGAATAAACTTTCTATGCTCTCGCCAGGCATATGTCGAAAGTTCTCATATTCTCGCTTGAACGACTCGTAGAGACGGTTTTGACTGAGAGGTTCCCTCATGAAACGCATGAGGGTAGCCCAAATCTCCCGAGCCGTAGCGAGGTGAGAAACACGATCAAACTCACTCATGCTCAAGCATGAGAAAAGAGCATTACGGGCTCGGCTATTGGCATCGTGCTCATCGATTGAAGCTGAGAGACACGAGCAGCCAAGACACGTAATCGGCAGAGTTGCAAATATCCAGATGGAAGCACAAACTCTGCAGATAGAACGAATGCGTATCTTCCAATACGCATAGTGTTCGTCCCATCGAAAAACGGCGGTTTGCCCACGCCGTGATCCATGTCACCTTCGTGGATCTGGAACCGGCTAAGGTGGAAGATCCTTAACCCACTCTGATACCAATTGAAGGACCGAGAAAGCACTAGCAAGGCGACCAGAGGGGGGGGTGAATGGGAGCTCAAAAATTTCTCTCGACTTTGGCCAAATGTCCCAAAATCAACCCCGAGAAAATGCGACCGAAACTGTGATGCCCACTACCCTTGGAAGAGGGTGGATGATCCTAGGATCACAGCGAGGCCACACAAGAAGATAGCAAACCAAATGCCAAAGCTCGGCTCGAACACAACCCCAAAAACCAAGTCCCGAACGTAGATTGTCGGCTACGTCGAGAACACTCCTAAATTACCTATGCTAACAAGTAGCAAAGATACCTAGAGAGGTTCCTTGGTCAACTCTAGGGCCAAACGAGAAGTCCGGAAACCAAGTGAGCAAGCCAGGAGAGCAAACGCACTAAACCAAAAGACACAGCCAAATCCCAGACTGTCCGCCGGTACAGTCCCGGACTGTCCGCAGTAGTGCCGGACTGTCGCGGGGCGAGTGGCGGACTGTCCGCCGGCAAAACTCGTCAAACAGCAAGGTTGCTGCGAAGTCCCTGGACGTTCCCGGACTGTCCGCCAAACACAATGGCGGACTGTCCGCCGGTCAAGTTTCAGCACTGTTCACCGAGACACGCAGCCACTGCTCGGCTGAATCCCGATGCGCGGACTGTCCGCGCCCTGAGTGGCGGACTGTCCGCGGTCACTCAGGGAGGGCGATTTTATTCGCCCTTCACCCAAATCAATCCCAAATCAATTCAAATCAAAATCCCACGTTCCCAAACTTGGAGAGGATGATCACGGAGTAGTTAGGAGACTATCCCCAAGAAATCATCCGCTCAAATCGAGTCAAACACCGGGAAATCAAAAGGGGAGGAGGATGAACCGAAAGCGCCACGAAAACGAAATCAACCTGATCTACCCGTTCGTAAGGAGATAGATAAATTCCTTCGGTGGAAGTGATCTCCTTTCAAAAACGAACAAGATGATTCAAACGGATTTCGCAAAGACGCACGGGAGAGAGAGATCGAGTGACGGGAAAATCATGGAGAAACGAAGAACGCGAAGAACACGAATAAAACACGAATCAACACATTGATCTGCAACCGTGTGGCTACCACACGCTACAACAGTGAGGTTACGGCCTCACTTCCTCAAAATCTCTAGTACACAGAGGTATGGTTCTCTACGGATCTCAGCTAGCTACAGCAGGGGATTGGGAGAGCAGGAAACCCTAGAAGGCAAAGAGCAAATGACTGAGATAGGAAGGGAGGAGGGGTTCTCCCTCTACTTATCCTATTTCTAATTCCTACTCTACCCCTCTCTAATTACAGAGCGAACCAGCTAAACCCTAAGGTTATTCTGGACCAACTCGGTGGTAGGTGTATCCAACGGCCACGCCCGCACAACTCGTAGCGTTGCCTCGACGCAACCTCCTGATTGCCGCCACGTGCCGCCCTCGCTCTGCACCCCCAATTTTGTGGCCCAAACCGGGAAACCAGCCTTTTCCAGCCAACCCCCGGTTTTCAGGCCCAAACCGGGAAACCAGCCCACCAGCATCTGAGTTTTGAGGCCAAACTCAGCAAACCCTCAGCGCCCAGGTTTTGAGGCCCAAACCTGGAAACCGTCCTCAGCCCGAGTTTTGTGGCCAAACTCGGAAACCATCCCCACCCAGGTTTTGAGGCTCAAACCTGGAAACCGTCCACCCGATGGTTTTTCCCTGGCTCTACCACCAAACCGACGTGGTAGATGGGATGCACCTCCCATGCACCCCGTCCACCGACACGTGTCCCCAAGTCCACGACTCAGGCAACACATGACCGCAAGTCTTCACTTGTAGCTGCCACAGGTTGCCAGCCACCACAGCTGATCCTCGGGCCTCTGGTCCCTCAGTCCAAGCCTCACGTCCGCCCTTCGCCACTCTCGGTCCATCGGCACGGCACGTCTCTACTTGACCTTCACCTCGCCTTTGATCACTGCATTCGTGCTCGACACCTGCACAACACAAGCCAAAGAACATGCGCATCATCCCAGTTGACAATCACTCATCACTCAGAGACTCGGCATACACCCATGTATCCGCAAATAGGTTGCTTAGTTAGTTTAGTGTTTATCTTATTAAGTCATGTATTTGCTCTGACATCCTCAAGGGTGTCTCTATTCAAAGCTAGGGTAGAGATAGTTAGAATATAATTAAGCGTGGTGCTTAGTTATAGACTTACCTTCAGATACGGCTGGACCCCTGGATAGCTGTGGTAGCAAGCAGGTGGTGACAGCCCTGTGCGCCTTGAATTCCACCACGTAGTTGGCCCAGTTGAACAGTAAGGCTCGTTGTGCTAGCGTTCAACCTAAGTCAGTGGTAAAGGCTAGTACGCCTCGGTACTTGATAAGATAGGAATAAAACTATACTTAACTTGGTTGCTTTATTGACATTTGCCTGTCTTGCTTCGTAATTATCTTGCTTCGTAGTTATCTTGCTTCGTAGTTATCTAGGAGTAGTTAGTAGTTACTAGTTAGTTATCCTTAGTTATCCTATTCCCCTTATCTACCTATCCATCCACCTTACCTTACCATCCATTTCATCCTTACCTATCCACCCATATATTCTTTCTAGCCCTTTCATCTCCTCTCTTCTCTTCTCTACTTTCTCCTTTTCTTATTCTTTGACTCTCATCCCCTCCTTGACTCGACTCATACACCACCCTAGCCTTCCCTTGGGATCAAATAAATCGACACTTGGTACTCCCAGGCAAAGTGCTACTATGATAGTTCTGTGCGCTTGCAGAATCTCATCTAGGTAGATTGCAATCTCTCTAGCTAGCTCCTACTAGTGTCGGGATTGACAACCCCATTTGGCATTAGTAGATAGCTGCTTTAATTTCACTCCTTTAGGTATAGTGACTGGACTTGCTTCAAGCATTTCTGACACCGTTGCCAGGAATAGATTCCATAGTCTACTCCTAGTAACGATGTTGGGAAGTGTAAACAACCATTTCTGGGCCGTTACCGGGGATAGTTGCCTAGCTCTATCTTTAGTGAAGTTAAGAACTACCAACAAAGGTCGGACGAACGAACCGCGGACGAAAGCGTGCAAAACTTCACTGACCGGACTCTGATGAGCGTCAGGTCAGGTTGGATCGGACGCGTCCGGTCAGCTCGAGAGCATTCTGGAAGCTGTCTGTGTTGGACCAGACTCATAGGGGGAAGCGTCCGGTCACAACACTTGTGCGTCCGGTCACAGGAACGAAAACGATGAACAGTGCGACAAGCGCGTCCGGTCACGTGATTTTAGGGAGTCCGGTCAGTTACGCGTAGAAAAATCTCGCTCAGCCTTCAACGACCGGACTCACTGGTTAGAGTCCGGTCATCCCGAGACTGTGCTGTTCGTTCACCGATTCGACTCAATCTCACCCTAAACGAAACCTCTAAGGCTCAAACTTGGTAAGAGGAGTCACAAGGATGATAGTGAGCTACTTCTAGGAGATCATGGCTCGAACCTATCTCCAAATCGTTGAATCGAAGAAGTTCGGGGAAGAGAAGAAAAAGTCGATCCAAAATGAAAACCAACCAATCTACTTGTTCATGAGGTTTGAGTTGAATTCCTTCAGTGGAAATAATCCCCTCATAGCTAAGAACAAGTTGATTCAAACGATTTTCCAAACGGAGCAACGTAGAGAGAGATCGATCGATGGGAAAATCGTGGAGAAAAGATGAACGCAAAGAACGACTCAAGAACATGAATCACAACCACGATTTCCAGCCAAAAATTGTCCCCACGAGGAGACAACGGGAATCCGATCCCGTTTCCGCAAAATCGAAATACACAGAAGTATGATTAGCCATCTCTGCGGATCTCAGTAGCTACAACAGGGAGTGGGAAGCAGAAAACCCTAGAGGAGAATAGCAAATGACTGAGATAGTCTGGAGGGAGGGGTGGCCTCTCCTTATATAACCTAATACAATTATTCCCCTTCTACCCTTACTGCTAATGAGCGAGCAGGCTAACCCTAAGGGTATTCCTGACCAACTCGGAGTGTAGTCGATCTGATGGCCACGCCCGCACATTCGGTAGCTTTGCCTAGACGCGACCTCACCTGATGCCGCCATGTGCCGCCACACGCCATCCGTCCATTTCCAAGACCTCCCCCCGGTTTTGAGGATGAAACCGGGAAACCTTTCCTCAGGCTGAGTTTTGTGGCCCAAACTCAGAAATCCGCCATCGCCCAGGTTTTGTGGCCCAAACCTGGAAACCATCCTCAGCCCGAGTTTTGAGGCCCAAACTCGAAAACTGGCCAGCACCTAGGTTTTGAGGCCCAAACCTGGAAACCATCCACCCGGTGGTTTTTCTGGGACTCAACCACCAAACCGAAGCCGTAGAGGGATGCACCGCCAGTGCACCCCGTCCACCCACATGTCTTCACTTGTCACTGTCCCAGGCTATCAACCACCACAGCTGATCCTCAGGCCACCGATCCGTCAGTCCAAGCCTCACATCCGCCCTTCACCGCTCCGGGTCCATCGGCACAACACGTCTCTACTTGACCTTCACCTTACCTTCGATCATCGTCTCCGAGCTCGACACCTGCACAACACAAGCCAAAGAACATGCACATCAAACCAGTTGACAATCACTCATCATCTCAAGATCCGGCATACACCCATGTATCCGCAATCTCCCCCTTGATGAGTGCATTGTCAACTACCAACACAAATCATATGGAAAGAGGAAAGAAGAAGAAAGAGTGAACTCATCCAAACGACCAAAGCAATTCAAAGCCCAAATAAGGTCAAGTGGAATGAGCAAGACAACTTGGTCCCCAAAGACATGGGCCACGGCTCGACGCAACCAAGCAAAGTAGAGCTAGCCCTTAAGAAGAGGCAGAACAGGCTCAACACCACTAGCGAGAAGTTCGGAGCAAGGAAGCCACAAATGAGTAAACCAGCTAGTCCCTCCAGAAAGAGGCAAAGGCTCAACACAACTAGCTGAAACACAGCTCCAAACCAATCACCGAAGACTTCTCAAGAAACCAACTCGTCAAAGCAAAATGAGCAGAGCTCCCCCTGGACATAAACTCCCCCTTCAACAATGCACACAACTAGAACATGATTTGTCAAATTTCTCCCCCTTAGTTGATAATGCACAAAACAAGGCTAAACAAGAAAGCCTGAAAGGAAACAGCAACTGCATATGAGTCATAAATGCAGGTTAGCAGCTTCAGGTGTATAGTCAATAGAGTGAATAGATGCTCCAAAGAGTGCTGATCCGACTACTCAACAACAAGTGTAAATGCCAGCAAAGGCTCAAATTGATCACAGAATACGAAATATGAACATATGAGCATAGTGAGCAATTTAAGCCATTCAGAAAGGATTTCACCATCGAAGTAGCAGCAAACATATATAGATAGGAAGTCAAACAGGTGCTAAACATGTATACAAGGTGAACTACCCCTAACAAAGTTCAATCAACATGCTATAGAAAGAACATAGACTTGTGTTTACAAATTTTATCGGAGTTGCAGGGGTGATTATACACAAGTTCAAGTTTTTAGCAAGTGATTGCGAGAGGTTGAAAGCTTGACATTGCCTAACTTTTCAACCGAGCTAAGCCTATGCATAAGCAATCAGAAGCTTGAAGCAACGATTTCAGTCTTACACTGCACGGCTCAAGTTTAACTCAATTTGCCATGAGAAATAGTCTCGATACCGTGATGTGCTGTCAAGCAATCCCATCTTGATCTTTTCAATTCACTTAGACTTGGTTCAATTTTAACAGAATATGAACATACAAAGCAAGTGAAAAACTCAGAACTAGAGACATAGCAACCTAGCATATAGGAATAGCACAAGTAACTTCAACACATTCTACACATGCTAGTTGCCAATCTCAATGGTGAACAAGTTTCAAATTTTATGTTTGATTAAGCATATTCACAGTTCTGAGAAGAATAGCTCAGCTCACAACATGTATCAGTGATCAAGAGGAGCCTAAGCTACAAGCATCATCATATATCATCGGAGCATACACTAATCATAGCATAGATTGATTTTAAAGATTATAGACATGAAGCTCGAAAAAGTAAAGATGCAAATATGATGAAATGCAAAGGCTAAACAAGAACAAAACAAAACAAGACAAAAGGAGTCAGTGATGATACAATAACCAAAATGTTTCCCCAACTAAAAGGGGAAACACACACAAGCTCACCTCTCAACCTAGCAAAGGTTGATTCATCCAAAGGCTTGGTAAAATATCTGCCAACTGATGATGAGTATCAACATGTCGAAGGTCGATATCACCTTCTCAAAGGGGTCACGCAAGAAATGTAAGCGCACATCAATGTGTTTGGTCTTAGAGTGAAGCATGGGTTCTTAGCAACGCTAATCGCACTCGTGTTATCACAAAGCAAGGGTACTCGAGAAAAACTTAGACCAAAATCACGCAACGTGGCCATCATCCACAACAACTGGGAACAACAGTTAGCCGCAGCAACATATTCAGCCTCTATGGTAGATTAGGCGACACTAGACTGCTTGCGAGAGGACCAAGAAATGAGAGAAGAACCCAAAAACTGACAAGTCTCAGAAGTGGACTTGCGATCAAGTCGGCAACCAGCAAAATCCACGTCACAGTAACCGCAAAGAGAGAGGGTAGAAGAAGCAGAATACCAAAGCCCAAACTCAGGAGTGAAACGAAGGTACCTCATAATGCGCTTGACCGCCTGACGGTGAGAGGTGCGCGGCAACGACTGAAATCGTGCACAAAGACACACCGCGAACTGAATGTCCGGGCGTGTTGCCGTCAGGTACAACAGCGACCCGATCATACTCCGGCACTCCTTCTGGTCCATGACTTCTCCCTCCTCATCCGCATGCAGGGCCGTCGTGGTCGACATGGGTGTTGGAAGAGGCTTGGCCTCACCCATATCGAACTTCTTCACTATGTCCTTGGTGTAGTTGCCCTGGTGCACAAACGTCCCTTCTCGGGATTGCTTGATTTGCAACCCGAGAAAGAATGTCAACTCGCCCATCATGCTCATCTCAAATACCCTGCTCATAGTATCTACAAACTTGGCAACTAAAGCATGAGAGGAACCACCGAAAATGATATCATCCACATAAATTTGAACCAACAGAGTGTCATTGCCTTGCTTGAGGAGAAAAAAAGTTTTATCCACACATCCCATTTTAAAACCCTTAGCAAGCAAAAAGGTTTTCAACCTATCATACCAGGATCTAGGGGCTTGTTTCAAACCATTCAAAGCTTTGTTAAGTTTAAAAACATGGTTTGGAAACTTGGGATTTTCGAAACCGGGGGGTTGTCTCACATACACCTCTTCTTCTATGTAGCCGTTTAGGAAGGCACTCTTGACATCCATTTGAAAAGTTTGAAACCCTTGGATGCAGCAAAAGCCAAGAGGATCCTAATTGCCTCCAAACGAGCTACAGGAGCAAAAGTCTCCTCATAGTCTATCCTCTCCTTCTGATATATCCCTGGGCTACAAGTCTACCCTTGTTTCTCACAACATGGCCGTCCTCTCCTTGTTGTTTTTGAAAACTCATTTTGTCCCAATAGGATGACACTCAGGAGGAGGTGGAACTAGAACCCAAACCCGATTTCCCTCAAAATTTTCTAACTCCTCGTGCATGGCATTGACCCAATCCGGATCAGATAAAGCGTGTCCAACATCTCGGGGTTCAAAATCAACAACAAATGGAGAATGAGCAAAGTGAGAGATTTGTTGTGACCTTGACCGAGTGACACATTCGTTGATGTTGTCGATCATCTGTTGAGGAGGATGTTGGCGCTGGATGTGTCGTGGTGCCTCCCTTGCTGAAGTGACCTCCCCCTCAACAGTAGCTAGTGCCTCCTCGGGTATCACTGGCAAACCCCGAGGTGGTGGATCAACCGGCCCCCATGTAGTGGAATAAGATGGGTCGGGGCCGCGAGCAGTCATGGTTGAAGTCAATCCCAAAGGAACAATAGGTGGAGGAAGATCTGGATCATCTATCTGTTCAGCTACATCTTCCTCATCATCAAAAAGAGGTTCTCCAACCTCATGATCACCTGCACGCTCAAATCTGGAAGAAGGACAATGCATGGTCTCGTCGAAGGTGACGCCAGATGTCTCCATGACTCGGTTAGTATCAAGGTTAAGTACACGATATGCACGAGTATG
>VDCT01000235.1:0-17386 GCA_009763385.1 Coix lacryma-jobi var. lacryma-jobi | reverse complement strand
GGCTTTGGTTTCCGGCTCTTCCTCTAACCCCTCAGCTGGCTTTGCGCTTTCTTCTCTCTTTCTGTGACAGAGGACCAGCTGGAGAGAATAAAAAGAAGACCCACGAATACCTCGAAAAGTCGTCAACAACAACCAAAACATACCACTTGCCACCAACCGAGCTCACCCGAGCCGGACCAACAAGGTCCATGTGTAAAAGCTCTCCGGGGTGCGAGGTCATGACCTTAGTCACTGGATGGTGGGGAGCGGCAACCATCTTCCCATGTCTGCAAGAATGGCAAACTAGATCCTTCTCCATCGAAAGCTTGGGCAATCCTCGGATTAGGCCAAGTGAGCTAAGTCTTGCAAGCAAGTCGAAGCTTAAGTGACCGAGCCTCCTATGCCACTTCCAAAGATCGGAGGAAGAAGGACTAGCCAAAAGACAGCGAGAAGAACCAAACGATTCCGAGAAATTCGCGCGAAAGACTTTCCCAAAGGGCGAAATCAGACATACAAGATCGCCCTGAGGATCTAAGATGCGACTAAGGTTCGGTTTAAAACGAATCTCATAGTCATCATCAAAAAGTTGCGAAACAGAAAGAAGGTTAAAATGCAAGTTAGAAACAAGAGCAACATCGCGCAACACAAAGTGCTCATTAACCCGCACTGTCCCACGAGACAATACCTTACCTTTACTATTGTCGCCGAAGGTTATGTACTCCTTTTCGGCGACCGGGCTAAGGCTGGAGAACCACTTGGCGTTTCCGGTCATGTGCCTCGAGCAACCGGAATCCACCAACCAAATGTCCTCCAACCGTCTCACCTACATCAATAAAAAGACATAGGGTGAGCATACGGTCCAACACTGGGGTTAGTGAAGTAAGGGGAATACCAGTGTTGGGCCGGCTGCTCAAAAGAAGGGTTAGTGTAAAAACCATTCCTAGCACGTCTACGAGGGAAGCGATCACCACGCTGAGAAAAACGTGGTCCGCTGGGGAAGAAGCGCTCACCGCGATACCCAAACTGCGGTGGGGGAAAGCGCTCAACAAAGCCTCCGCCACGGGGTCCGTTACCTGCAAAAGCAGGACCCCGTCGGGCACGCTCTCTACGAGGTCTACGCCTAGGAGCCAGGGGCTCAACTGCTCTAGCGTCTCTCCTCGGAGCTCTCTCCTGCCTAGGCCTAACAAACTGAGGTGCTGGACCTCTAGGCCTAGTCTCCCTCCTCGGGGCTCTCATCTCCTGCCTAGGCCTGGGACCCTGACGTCCGGACCTAGCAGCTCTCCCCTGGGCCTTCGGTACATGTCCACCATGAGCTGGATGGTACATGTCCGGGTTCTCCATCTCCCGAGCCCTGCGCGCCTCTCTCTTGCGCCTAAAGCAGAACTCGCTCAAGTGACCATCTCTCCCACAAAAATCACACTGGTACCTCACCGCACGCACAGGGGGTTGTTGGTGACCAGGGCTGTGGTTGTGGCTCACTTTGCCTTTGCCCTTCTGTGGCAACTCCTCACGAATGGGTGGCATGGCATCAAGCTTGTTCTTGAGGTGGTTTGGCTTGGGTGCCCAAACTGGGTTCTTGGGAGGAGCTCTCGGAGGTTCCTCAACCACACCATCTTCGGTGATAGGCTTGGCAGGCTCTTTGAGTGGAAGCTTGGCAAGTTTGGGAGTAGTGGTGGAATTGGGCTTCTCACATGGGTTCAGACCACTAGACTCTCCAATCTTCCCAAAAACTGAGAGATCAACACTCTGAGCAAAACCTACACCAGGGGTACCAACAGCTCGCTTGAATTGGGAGATCATCATCCCGAGCTGCGGCTCACTACTGGAGACCCATGACAAGATGGACCGAAGGTATGTGTTTTCTTCCTCGGTTTGCATCTTGCCATGCTTCACATTTGCAATCTCCATCTCCAGCCCCTCACACAAAGCACACCTCGAGACACAAATGCTATCTGAGCTGGCCTTCTCTAAAGACTCAAGCTTGGCATTCTTCTCTGCCAACTCAGATTGCAAGACAGGACAAGTCTTGCACGCACCCAACAGCTGCGGCCTAGCACGGAGCTCATCCACCTCTCCAACCAACGCAGCATACTTACCTCTCAGAGTGAGAAGGTCAGTCATGTGCGCGGTGCACGACTCGCACTCCGTCTCCTCCGACACTACCACGGTGGACCGAGCGAACTCAAGCTCCTTCACCGTGTCCTCCCACTTCTGCCTAAACTCCTTGCGCTCTCTAGCGGCACGCCTAAGCAACTTATCTTGGCTAAGGAGGGCAGCAGTCAACTTCTCAACCTCGGAGGAAAGCTCGTCGTAGGTGAGAGATACCTGGGAGGTGTCGTCGTCGTCGTCGTTCCGAGGTGTGTGCTCCAGCTCGCCTCCGACCTCATCTCCGAGCGCCATGGTACACAGGGCTTCGTCGTCGGCGAAGAAGCATAAGCCGTTGAACGTGTCCTCCAGCTTCTTCTTCTCGGACTCGTCATCACTCGATCGAGCGGAGTCGTCATCCGAGCCGTCGACGTCGCTGAGCGTGGCGAAGAACGCACGCTGCTCAGCCTGCTGCTTCTCCAAGTACTTCTTCTTGATGTACTCTTTGTCGAAGCCGCCCCGCTTCTTGTGCCTTGGGGGAACGTGCTTCTCCTTGTACTTGGAGTCGCGCCTGTGGCCGTGATCGCCCTTCCCCAGATGCTTGTTCTTCTTCTTGGGGCAGTCGGCGATGAAGTGGTCGGGGTCGCCGCACTCGTAGCATCCCGTGCGTCCTCCTCCTCGACGACGGTTCATGCGGTTGTTGTGGAACCGTGAGAACCGGTTGGCGAGCAAAGCCAACTCGTCATCTCCCAAAGACTCCAGCTGGTCCTCTGTCACAGAAAAGAGAGAAGAAAGCGCAAAGCCAGCTGAGGGGTTAGAGGAAGAGCCGGAAACCAAAGCCATGGACGGGCGAGAAGGATTTTCAAAAGAAGCCCTCGCCATAGCATCAATCTCACTGGACTTGAGCTTACTGAAGAGCTCGTCGCAGGTGAGAGTCTCATAGTTCGGGGATTCGATGATCGCCTGAACTTTGGAGTCCCACACGGAACGATCAAGAGTGTGCAAAAGCTTCAAAGCACGCTCATGATCATCAAAAGGCAACTGCTCTCGGTTAGCCCGCATCCTGTTGACAATCACCTGAAAGCGAGCGAATAAACTCTCTATGCTCTCGCCAGGCTGATGTCGGAAGTTCTCATACTCCCTCTTGTACGACTCGTAGAGTCGGGTTTTGACTTGAGAGGTGCCCTCATGAAAGCGAATGAGGGTAGCCCAAATCTCCCGAGCCGTAGCAAGATGTGAGACACGATCGAACTCCCCAGCGCTCAAACACGAAAAGAGCGCATTACGGGCTCGGCTATTGGCCTCGTGCTCATCGATCTGGATCTGAGTCACACGGGCAGCCAAGACCACGTAATCGGCAGAGTTGCAAATATCCCAGATGGAAGAACTCAAACTCTGCAGATAGGCTGACATGCGTATCTTCCAATACGCAAAGTTCGTCCCATCGAAAAACGGCGGTTTGCCCACGCCGCGATCCATGTCGCCTTCGGTGGATCTGGAACCGGCTAAGGTGGAAGATCCTTAACCCGCTCCGATACCAATTGAAGGACCGAGAAGCTACCCGAAAGCGACCAGAGGGGGGGGGGGTGAATGGGAGCTTTAAAATTTCCTTGCGGAAACTAGATGCCACTGTCCCAAACTCAACCCCAAATGCAAACCCTAGAGCCGACAAGTGTCCACGACCCTAGATGTAGGGTGGATGCTTCCTAGAAGCACAGCGGGACACTAGACAACCCTAGAAAGCCAACCCAAAAGACGGAACTCGAATGCGTTGACAAACGAACGAACCGCGAACGAATCGGCGCGAAACAGCTACGACCGGACTCTGGCCAGCGTCCGGTCAGCAGAGACCGGACGCGTCCGGTCGTCCAAAATCGGCTCTGGAACCTTACTGTTCGCGACCGGACTCACGAGTACGGAGCGTCCGGTCGTGTACAGTGCGTCCGGTCGAAACCGACAAAGCCAGGAACAGTGCAAGCGTAGCGTCCGGTCGAAATGCAAACAGAGCGTCCGGTCGAGAGCGTCCGGTCAGTACGCAGAAAAGCTTGGCGCCGTGCTCAACGACCGGACTCTGAAAGCGTGCGTCCGGTCAGCCCGACAGAGCGTCCGGTCACCCCGCGACTGCACTGAAACTCCGGCGATTCAACCCGATCTCCTCCGAGTCAAGTGCTCTAGGCTTGGGATTCGATCTGAGGAGTCACAAGGAGGTTAGTGAGCTATCTCTAAGAGATCATGGCTCGAACCTAACTCCAAATCGGTGAATCGAAGGAATTCGGGGGAAAGAAGAAAAAGAGACCCGAAACTAAAACTTGATCGATCTCCTAGACCGTGAGGTTAGAGATGATTTCTTTCGGTGGAAAGAAGTGCCTCACGATCTAGAGCAACTCAGTTCAAACGGAATCGTAAAAGATGAACCGAGCACAAAGATCAAGCGACGGGAAAACTCAAGGCACAAAGCAATCCGCGAAGAACATGATGAACATGAAATCAAAACGCGAATTGACACCAAGAGATGGGATCCAAGGTGAGGATACGGCCTCACTTCCTCGAATCAACAGTACACAGAGTGGAGTCTCTCTGCGGATCTCAACTAGCTAAAGCAGGGGATGGGAGAGTGGAAACCCTAGCAAATGAAAGCTCTAACTGCGATTGAAATTGAGATGGGGAGGAGGGTGTCTCCCCTGGACTACTTATACTAACCTAGCCTAAGTCTATTTCCTACTCTACCCCTCTCTACTCTAATTACAGAGCGGACCAGCCTAACCCTAAGGCTATTCTAGTCCACCCGCTGGTGGTAGGTAGATCCGACGGCCACGCCCGCACGGTCTTCCGCGTCGCCTCCACGCAACCTTCAGATCGCCGCCACGTGCCGCCACCACTCTGCACCCCCGGTTTTGTGGCCCAAACCGGGAAACCAGCCTTTTCCATCAGCCCCCGGTTTTGAGGCCCAAACCGGGAAACCAGCCTCCAGCCCGAGTTTTGTGGCCCAAACTCGGAAACCCTCAGCGCCCGAGTTTTGAGGCCCAAACTCGGAAACCGGCCCACGCCCAGGTTTTGAGGCTCAACCTGGAAACCGTCGCGCCCAGGTTTTGTGGCTCAACCTGGAAACCCAGCACCCAGGTTTTGAGGCCCAAACCTGGAAACCGTCCACCGTTGGTTTTTCCCGGGCTCTACCAACAAACCGGCGTCGTAGAGGGGATGCACCGCCTGTGCACCCCTTCCACCGACATGATCGCACTTCTCCGCTTGTCGCTGTCGCAGGCTGCCAGCCACCACAGCTGATCCTCCGGCCTCCAGTCCATCAGTCCAAGTCCACGTCCGCCCTTCACCGTCCGATACATCGGCATGGCACGTCCGCCGCACGGCACGCCCATCCTTCATCGCGCCCGGTCCGTCGGCACGGCACGTCGCAACTTGACCTTCACCCGCCATCGATCACTGTCTCCGTGCTCGACACCTGCACAACACAAGCCAAAGAACATGCGCATCATCTCCGTTGACAATCACTCATCACACAGAGACTCGGCATACACCCATGTATCCGCAATAGGTTGCATGTTAGATTGCTTGTAAAGCCTATACCTTGACGCAACCCTTTCCCCTGCACACCCGCTGTTAGGCTAGACACCGCTTACTATATATACTTGCTACTCACTTCTACTATGCATTATATCTGTGATGTGATGCTTGGTGGATGTTTGCTTGTGGGTGGCTAAGGCACATGGTGCCGTGATAACGGGATGATGACTTGGGGAGATCTTGGCGTGTGTCTTGGGTGCGTGTGGTGAGGGTTGAGTCGACTGGATAGGATCTACGACGAGTCCAGTGATGAGTCTTGCCAAGGGGATGTGACCTGGGCATCACCTGGGGAGTACCTGTGGTGGGTACATTGTGATCTCGAGAAGAGGTCCTTGGGAGGAGTGTCTTCGTGGGACGAATCCCCGGGATAGAGGTGCTGTGTCAGCACGGGGGCGATGGAAGCTCCTAGGAGGAGATATCCTGTCCGGTCCGTAGGACTTATTGCGCTGGGGCTACGGCCATAGTACCTTCGTGCGCACCACTTGTTCTTGTATGGGCGGGAACCGTTCCTACCCCCTGGGCGAAACGATGTCGTTACTACTAGGCTGAAAGGTGATAAGTGTATGGAGGTAAGGGCTGGATACCCACACCCTCCTAAGACAACGTGGTGTTTTATTTGGTACGCCAGGATCCACGTCTCACAGTCTCAGCGTTACGGTGGATTTCCACCGGGGTGCCCTAGGGCTGAGTGGTAGGATGGCATCGTTGCGGATTAGGGGGAAGTTCAGAATCAGCTTAGACGAGCCGGATCGTCGAAGATAGCTAACCTGTGGTTCCAGGCGTACACGCTCTGCAGAGTCGATCCATTTATACGTATAGCCGTGTCCACGGTCATGGACAACACTATGGTGCTCAGAGTCCCCCGGACTTAGTGAGAGGTGTCCTTTCTTCTTCTCCCCCTGGGTTGATAGGTCCGGCGCTGGCCGTTGAGGCAAGGTACGAGTGGGAGTCGTCCTTGCTGCCTAGAGAGTGAGAGTGTGGTGAGATGTGTGGATGGGATGGATGGCTGTATGGCCGGATGTTTGGTCGATGGCCGAATGGAAGGCCTTGTGGCTGGGTATATGGACTAAAATTTGATGATTATATTTATAAAATATTGATTACCTGCATAGGAAAACTACAGCCATAAATAGATTCCTTTTGCTCTACCCTTGCATTCCACATACCACATAGCAAATGCAAGCATAGGATGGGAAAATGTGGCCAGTACAAACCGTACTGAAAATTAACGACAGGTTGGACGACTTCTACCGCGACGATGGCGGAAGCTAGATGGATCAGGGAGTCTCGTTACTATACGCAAGTTTGGATGAGAAGATGAAGACGGAGTCTTCACCCGCTGCTACAACAACTTTGATGATGCCCGTGAAGGAGGAGCCTTCACACGCCGACGCTCTACGCCGACTCCAGCGTCGATAGGTGTGCGTTACCGATATAGTTTGTACTAGGTGGTGTTTCCCATGTGATGTAATGTCTTGTAAATCTGTACTACCGCGTTGTATGAACTATGGTAACAACTGAATAATGATAATGTGATGGTTTAAGACTTTTGGACTATCACATTATGATGTATCTGCGGATTTCCCTTCGAGGAAATCATGGGTCGTTTCAGTTATTTATTGCATCATCATATTTAATCATTGCATCATCATATTTAATTCACAAATATTTTAATTTCTGCATTGCATTAGAAAGGAAAATAAAAATTTTGCATTTGCTACACTACATCATAAACTATGAAGCCCCATGTGAATAATTCTATGGTGTGTAAAAACCCATATGAATGTTCATCGTGGTGGCATAAAAATAATAAAAATAAATATGCATGCATTCATCCTGTGCATTTTCTCTTGCATCGAAAAAATATAAAATACAAAAATATTGAGAAAGAGATCTTACTGAAATTCTAGACAACTAAGGCTTAAGTGGCCAACCACTAACGCTTAATCTGTTCCACAAGGTTTCTTGTCTATTTGAGTTTCATAGGATCTGAAAGACCAAGAAAAGCTGACAAGCAAGTGGATGTTCCATTCACTGTTGGAGCACTATTTGAACAAACATCAACATCAATCAAAGCTCCGACAGAGGAAACACATTTCCACCGCCAGTCTGCTACATGGCAAGATTGAACGACTACGTCAGCATTCAGCTTGGGGGAAAGCACCCCCGTGTATCCAGGTAAGTGTCCTTATCATCTTAAGTTTTCTTTCTATACGTAAATAAAATAAAATGAAAAAAATGTGGGCACATGAAGGATCACCATTAATTAAAAAGAAAAAAAATATATGAGCACGTGAAGGCTCAACGCTACTGAGGGAACCGGCTTGGGGAAGACCAACCCTGTTATCTTTGTAATCCAGGTATGTCTTATTCACTATCTTAGTTATTTATAATAAGTGTGTGTTAGATTAAATAAATAGTTTGTTAAGTTTGTTCTAAAAAAGTTGATAATAAAAGAAGAACTCTCTCTCTATTCTTTATATGGAAATGATGAATAGTTGCTCTATCTAATTTCATTCAAGTACCTAGCCTTCAAAGCATGAGTTCTCCTGATTAATAATGATGCTGAAAAATGAAATTAAATATATGAGTAGTAAATGCTTGATCCAGAGTCTAGGTAATTGACAGATATGATATGTGATGATGTGAGCTGCTATTATCTTGTTCTAAACAACACTAGAGTTCCGGAGATTTCTTAATATTAATATGACTAATAATTGCATTGAGTTAAATTAAGTTTTGTTGACCCTATGAGAAGTTATCATGCTATTGAATTGAGATCACTTACACATTTCATCCATCTTCCGCATAAATGCTCATGATTATCTATTCTTATCCTCTCAAAAGTTTTTGGAAGCATATTGCTATTGAAAAAAAAGAAAAAAAATCCGAGGAAATAAAAAGGGAGAAGTGTCCGAAACCTCAAAAAGATAGATCGTGAGGAAATAAAAAGGGACAAGTCTCCGGAACCTCGAAAAAAAGGAAGAAAAAAAAGAGAGAGAAAAAGAGAATATCAGAAAAAATGGGCATGTGCCCGTTAGTAGAATTAGCCTGATAGCCATGTGTCTCTGATAAACAGAAGAGAGTGATATATTCAAAAGAGCATCCGCCTCCATTTTCTATACACATGCACTTCTTGATTCAATGGTGTGGTTTATTTTCTCTTTGGATCCATTGTTTCATTTGGCAACATATGTTTTTAATCTTTTCTGAAAATTCATAAAACTCCGGGATAATGGTGAAGTGAAAGAGGTAGAGACATAGTGCTTGATTAGATCGTTCTATCTTTCAATTACTCAAGATTCAAGGTAAAGTACTAAGCCCCATGATAAATAATATGATATCTTTTTATAATCTAAATGAGAACTTTTGTTTGAATGCATATGTACTTGTTAGTAGTGCAGATATTGCAGCAACTCCTCATCCATTGTTGAGATTGGCTTTGCTCCAGACGAGCAAAGGGTAAGCTTGGGGGAACTTGTTGACGCTCACTATTACTCATAATTAACCATCAACTAATGCATGAAATGACACTAAATGAATCACAAAGCATAGTTGTAGGGTTTCAAACTAACAAGTTCCACGAGTTTTGGTGCTCTCACTTGTTTTGTAGGACATCCATATTTTTACCATATAAAAGTATCTCAAGTGATGAAACAGAGCACACCATTGCGAAGACCTCGTTGAGACGATCGAAACAGACATATGATTTGTTATATTTGGAGTCCCGGAGCGAGAGTCCTCGATGGATACGACTTGGAAGATTCTAGAACATTCCAAAACATTCCAGAAGACACGAGAAGGCGACCCACGGAAGGCGGGCCCCACCTGTCATAGGGGCAGACCGATCGGTCTGGTATAGTGCCCAAACTCGCCCCCTTCGCGTGACGCACTCCAACCGACTTCTTCGACGCGTTTTGGCCCATTAAGGCCCATGTGCATATGGCGAAGGATTTAGTCCCACATCGCTTGCCCAAGGTGGAGGGGAGGCCAGGAGCCCCTATATAATAAACCCAGGACCCCCCTGAGGCCACACATCATCATGGAGTTGTAGAGGCGTCCCTCGAATGGATAACCTCTCTTCTCTATGTAATTAGGTTTAGATTTTCCAAGGTAATAGCTTAGCTCTAGTCGGGAGTTAGGGAGAGCGAAGCTGTGCTCCGGTTCCAGAGGAGTCTTCAGAGTTTTGGTATGTCTTTGTATATTTTCTTTGTAAGACTTATGCTTTAATATATTTATCTTCTCTATTTACTTTATGCTTTATTATATGATTAGTATAGTTGTTATATCTTGGCATGGGATCTTCGCTCGTATTGAGTGCTCTAGTTATTCACGGTAATTAGAGTAGTAATCATTAGTGTAGATGCGATGTCTAGGCTAGTGTTTACCTGTGCTTGCGCCCAATCCTCCGGATAGTTTTGGTAGCTACAGGGGTGACAGCTTTGTAGATTGTTATAATCCACCACGTTAGGATTGGTGTTTTCGTAGAGCTTTTTGGCAGCCTTCCCCTGACTACCTTCTTCCCAGTCTTTTTCGAGAGTCAGAAATATACTGTTGCTCCAAAGTGCCAATGTGTATAACTGCTATATCTTTTCATCTTTGTTGCCTTAGAACCCAAGTAATAGAGAAGTATATAGGAACCTTGATCTCTCCCGTTGTCCTCCCACTATAGTTATCTATACATTTATCATTGAATTCTCTTTTATGTGCTTTCCTTATTATATATATCATATATCAACTACTCCTGCTTTAGTCTATTCAGTACTCTGAGTTAGTAGATGCATGATAGTGAGTTATCATATTCTTGACCCTAGCTTCCCTGTGGTAAAATATAAATAACGATCCTAGAATACTCCCGGTAAAATGCTACAATGGTGTTCTGTGCGCTTGCGGAATCTTTCATATTCTATTTGCACTAACAAACGTCAACAGCGGGCGCCAGCCCTAGGTGGTGGCCGCCACCCCCCTGGCCCTTGGATGCACCGTCATTGATCCTATGGTCTCCAGGGACTCCTCCAAGGCGGTTCCAA
The DNA here is from genome assembly GCA_009763385.1 of Coix lacryma-jobi var. lacryma-jobi. Taxonomy (NCBI): domain Eukaryota; kingdom Viridiplantae; phylum Streptophyta; class Magnoliopsida; order Poales; family Poaceae; genus Coix; species Coix lacryma-jobi. The sequence goes on along the minus strand of VDCT01000235.1, from coordinate 6,713 downwards.
GGTCGGTTGCATGTCCAAATAACAGTCACATGGGCAATTAGGTCATGTTCCACGTGACATCTCTTCTTAGCCCTCCGATGCCACCGACCTAGTGACCAAGGGCTAAGATTTGGTCCTGGGGTGGTCACACGGATCAGTGACGTGGCATGGGAGAGTTTGGGCCTCTCCTTGGTGGCGGGCGCCACCCCACTAGGGCCCAAATGGGCCCTGGTGAGTGGGCTTGGCCCCTGGTGGGTCGATTCTCCAAATTTGGTCCAAATCCTGCATTCAAATAAAAATCTATGGACATGTGAAATTTGGTTAGTTTGAAACCTATTTGACTACTTTTCATGCTTTTTTGTTGAATTTTTGGGTAAAATGGTGATGGTAAAACAAGTGTTTAAGGACCATCAACAAGCTCCCCCAAGCTAACCTGTTGCTCGTCCTCGAGCAACAATGCGGTTTAAGCATAGAGCATGAAATAGATAGCAACTTAAGATGTATACAAGTGCATGTTGTATAGTGAGAAATAACTTAGTGTATATCATTAATCATTGCAATGTGGGGCTTATAGCTTTTCACTTCAAACATGCAAGAGTGAAATAAAGCAGTAGATAGGAAACTTTTATCTTGCTTAGGTTTGACTAGGATTCTGTCTGGAGGTTTTTTTCAGGTTTTCAAAAGATAAAAACTTACTCAAGTCCTCCAAGATTCACTCAATCACTCAATGGTGTTTAAATTCTCACTTAGGCCAAAATGTAGCCTCTCCTATTTCTAAAGAATGATATGTGGAGTTATAGGTAGGCTAAGAATCATGAGCAAATTGCATAATGTTTATTGCTAAGCTAGACACTTAGATCAGAAGGAGCAGCATATCATAAATATTGATCAAGATGTGCATGTGTGGTTATGTGGAAGTGTATAGAGAGATATTTCATAATCCTTCCTAGTTAATTTCTGGGGTCTAGAGCTAATGATAACTCTCTCTCTTTTTTCGATACATAGTGAGTAGACAAAAACGTGTCCTCACATTTTCTAGGAAACAGTCCTCTCTTGAGCTACTTTGCTCACTTTTTTTATATCTCTCTTTTTTAGCTCTAGATTTCCCCAGATTGTCTATAGGAAAGGATTTTAAAAATGAAAAGGGGGAAGAGAGAGAAATGCTTATTCCCAGTGTAGGAATAGCATAAGGCTAGCTATGGAACGTTTGGCAAGGTATTGCATATCTCCAGTGTAGAGAATGAGCAATTTATTTGGTCGTTGCAAACTTCCAAAGTGGAGAGTAAGCAATTTATGGTGGGTGTGTGTGTATCTTGATCAAAAGATATGATAAGCTTCTCTACTAGGGGTGGCGGCCCCACTAGGGTCAAAATGGGCCCTCGTGAGTGGGCTCGGCCCCTGGTGGGTCCATTCTCCAAATTTGGTCCAAATCCTGCATTCAAATTAAAATCTATGGACATGTGAAATTTGGTTAGTTTGAAACCTATTTGACTACTTTTCATGCCTTTTTGTTGAATTTTTGGGTAAAATGTTGATGGTAAAACAAGTGTTTAAGGACCATCAACAGCGGTGGCGGCACGTGGCGGCAATCGGTGAGGTCGCGTCGTGGCGAAGCTACATATTGTGCGGGCGTGGCCGTCGGATCAACATCTACTTCGAGTTGGTCCAGAATAACCTTAGGGTTTAGCTGGTTCGCTCTGTAATTAGTAGGGGTAGAGTGGGAACTAGAATTAGGATAAGTAGGGGGAGACACCCACCTCCCAAACCATCTCAGTCATTTGCTATTCTCCACTTAGGGTTTCCTGTTCTCCCACATCCCTGCTGTAGCTACTGAGATCCGCAGAAAACCATACCTCTGTGTTCAAGAGATTTTGAGGAAGTGAGACCGTAATCTCACTGTTGTAGCGTGTGGTAGCCACACGGTTGCAAATTCGTGGTTTGATTCGCGTTTTGAATTTGTTCTTTGCGTTCTTCGTTTCTCCATGTTTTTCCCGTCACTCGATCTCCCTCTCTACTGCGTCTTTTTGAAATCCACTTGAATCAACTTGTTCTTTGATGTGAGGAGATCATTTCCGCCGAAGGAATTCATCTTACTCCTCACGAACAAGTAGATCCGGTCGATTCAAGTTTCGTGGCACTTTTTTGGTTCATACACCTTCCCTTTCGATTTCCCGTTGATTGAGTTGATTTGAGCGGATGATTTCTTGGGGATAGTCTCCTAACTATCTTGTGATCATCCTCTCCAAGTTTGGGATCGAGGGATTTTGATTTGGATCGAATTTGGAGAGATTTGGGTGAAGGGCGACCGAATTCGCCTTCACTGGGTGGTCGCGGACAGTCCGCGGTTCCACCAGCGGACAGTCCGCGCGTCGGGGCTGAGCCAGACCAGTGGTGAAATGACCTGATTTTCCACGAAGGGAAAATCCACAGAGTCAAGTGTAATAAAACTCTTTCAAGTCAAATTACCCGATAATCCAGTCAAATATCATAATCCATACTTCGAATAATAAAAGTACTTAATACGATAATACATTTATTACATCGCCAACAGGCGAAAATTTAGATAAACAGCATCCGGAACAGCTTGAAGTAGACGAAGAAGCGCGATCGAACTCCAAACTTGAGCGTAGAAGCGAAAACCCCCTACTCCTCGAACTCCTCGGAGTGGTACTCCTCCTCGGAACCTGAAACCTCAATTTTCAGTACGATTTGTACTGGCCACACTTTCCCATCCTATATGATTTATATGTGGTAGTGGATGCAACAGGTAAAAGAAATTCAGACCTAACCGGCTGGGTTTTCCTATGCATAACAGTATAATAGTTATGTATGTTTATCATGTTTCACCATTTTAACTTATCACCGTATCCATCACCAATTCACCATTCCCACACACACACATACTCTCGCTCAGTCGACAGAGGCCAGCTCCCTCCCAGCCTTTGTCTCAACGGCCCGCAGTCTCACCTGACTCACGGCCGGCACACTCTTACCAGAGGGAGAAGAGAGAAGCTCTCACTAGTCGGAAACAGGTCAGGGAAGGAGGTCTGCGGCCAACGAATTGGCCAACGTATCGATCGATCAACCATACACTCTGCAGAGGTTCTACAATATCCACAAGATCGCCATCATCAGCACCCCGGATGTGCCTAGGCGGATACCGGCCGCTTGCCAACCTAGAGTAATGCTACCCTACCACTCAGCCCTGGATTCACCTCAAGTATGTCTGGGTGGCTAAGTCTGTGAAGTCACGATCCCTCTCCCGAAGGGGGAGCCGTGATCGTCTCGGAAGGGTGTGGGACTCTGATACCCGTACCTTCCTCGCACTCTCTCGCCTAGCAGTAATGGCATTACCCTACCAGGTAGTTCGACCGTCCCCGTCCATAAGGAGCGAGTGGCTTGTAAAGGTATTTCCCCGTGGTCCAGATCCCGCACCAATCTAGGGTGACTAAGCCGGAATGTCTTCTCAAAGGTTTTTATTATATGTGCCACCACAGCACGCTCCTGATCTGGGCTCCACCAGCGGCTCACACCCCGATCCACCTCATGTCACCATTTAACCCGCCACAGGTTTCACACCACAGGGGCATCCAGATATGCCCCACGGCAAGACTCGCACCAGGCTCGTCGTATATTCCGGCTCGGTCGACACAACCCTCACCACCATACTCACCCAAAACACACGCAGCACACTCCCCGATATACACAGTATTACAATATGCACCGGTTTTCACCGTAGCATAAATAAATATGATCAAGATAGTATTTACAGCGCGTGTGTCTATCCTATCAGCTGGGTAGCAGGGGATAGGTTGCGTCAAGGTATGGGCTTACAAGCAAATCTATCATGCAAGTCCTATACTGAGCATCATTAAATTAGAAAGATAATTTAGCATGTGTAATGGGATCTACGAGGTTGGATGGGCTGTGGCACCTTGAGATTGATCGTTGTCTTGTTCCTCCTCGTAGTCGTGATCCTCGTTGTCAGGCGTCCCTTCCGGCTCTGAAAACGTACGAAAACGGTCGCATTAGCGACATCTATAGAATAGCACAAAGAACAAATGGAAATTCAAAGATCCAAATGCACTCAAACATGGTACCATTAGGTAGATCTCGATTTTAGATGAATTTAGCAACTTGAACCACCATTTTTGGAGTCTGTATGAATTAGTTATGAATTTCCGAAGTTTATTCTATTTTCTTAAAATAACAAATGACTGGTTAAACAGGGTGACAACACGTGTCGCTCTGTGACTGGTCAGTTCGGTGTCAGTGAATGACAGGTGGGTCCCACGGTCAGTGTTGATCTGATCAACGATGCTGATGTCAGCATGACGTCTGCGTTACGTCATCTCGGACGCTTCTGTTCGCGTCCCTCGAGCGAGCCGAGGCCTCCCTTGGACCGTAAGCCTCGAGGACGCCGAGACCTACCCTCGAGTAAGTCGAGGCCTCCCTCGGACGGTGATGCCAAGGACGCTACCCTTCGAGTAAGTCGAGGCCTCCCTCGGACGGTGATGCCGAGGACGTTACCCTCGAGTAAGTCGAGGCCTCCCTCGGACGGTGATGCCGAGGACGTTACCCTCGAGCCTCGGGCGAATCGGTGTTTTGCTCTGAGGCTTCTCTCGAGCCTTGCGCCTCGGGCGAGGCGGACTTTTGCTCCGAGGCCTCCTTCCGCCTCGAGCCTCGGACGAGACGGACTTTTGCTCCGAGGCCTCCTTCAGCCTCGAGCCTCGGAGTTCTTTCCCTTTCTCCTCTGTTTGTTACGGCGGCGCCCCGCCAGCGACGAGCTCGCGCCGGTGCTCCGACTCTCGCCTCTTCGGACTCGATTCTGAGCCCCAGCGTGATCGTGCTTCTACGGCGATTCGATCCAAACCACCAATTGCCTACTCTAGTGCTCCTAGCGGCCGGCGTAGGAGATTTGGCGGCGGAACCGCGGCGGTGTTATGCCGTTTGGTTAGTTCCGCTCCTCCCCAACCAAATTCAATCATACGGTCACCTTCCCATCCCCTCTACTGCCTCCAGATCATGTTGCTGACATCGGTAATCCCGGCAGCAACTCCACGCGTATGATCTCGCACGGCGGCACACAGCGGCGCGACCATGCGTCATCGGGACAAGCTCATTAACGGTGCGACCAGGTTAACTACGGCGCTCACGTGTTTTCTCCATCACTCGGTTGGTGCTATACGGTCTATTAGTTTTCCCAACCGCGGCCCGTGGCAACTGGAACACAGGTTCGCCACGCATGCCCAGCCGTGACGTCGCGCATGGTGCAGCGCGGTCTCGCCTTCTCGGCTAGAGTGCTCCTTGGTCCTAATGGCTTCACTAAGTGTTACGGGATTCTACTCGCGTGGTGATCACCATCGGCTATCTCGCATCGGTCCTTGTGGTTTGCTATCCTATACGTTTGGGGACAGGGCCGGGGCTCCCGCGGCGCGTCATCGCGGCACCGTGCATATGCCCCCGCCCGTTCATCGCCGTGAGCTCGGTCTCCCCTACCTAGTTCGGAGTGCGGTTCTGAGCATCAACGTGTGCCGCGGTGGCGTGAGTTCGCTCGAGCCGGTAAGGCTCTGGCCTGCGCGCTCCGTATGGGCGCCATGGCCGATGTGGAGACGAAGTGGCGACGGGGGGGCATGAGGTTTACCGTGGTGGCGGTGAAGATATGGTAGCGTTGCGAGGCGATTCGAGGTCCGTTAGCTCCGGTGCAGTGCCGTGCAGCTCCTTGTTTCCGCCCTGCTCCCGCTCGCGTCTTCTTCCTTGGCCCGACGCGATCCGCGGGGGGCGGGCGCCCGATCCTCCACGGCTCCGCGCCTTCGCTACTCTCTTCTTCTCTCGGCTGGTGTGGTGGTGAGTGCGCCACGGTGTGGCGACGCTTGCCTTGGGAACCCAGGGTTTCCGGCGAGGGCCCTCTGTTTTATATAGGCACAGGGTGCTGTCACGGCGGATGCGGATTGGCCGCGTCAACCTTGATCAAAGTGGTTACGGCAGACACCTCCGATTCCACACGTCTCCCAATTCAAACAATCGCCAGGGCAATATCCCTTTTTGTTAGGATGGTTTGTTAGCCGCGGTCGGCCGAGGTTGGCACGGTGGGGGCCCGCCGCCGCTGCCGTTGCCTCTGCCTTCCGGCTTGCGCAAGAAGAATAGAACAGAGGTGGTTGCTCACTGAGCGCTTAGGCCAGTGTGTCCATGGTCTCGGCGCATAGGCGAGCGGGAGCGCACGTGATGGCAGGGCCGCTCCCGCTCGTTTGGGCTATCCCGAGGGCCGGTGCATGCCGCGGCCGGTTGCTCGTTGGTTCGCTTGCTGCACGTTGGCCGTGTAGTGATTTCCCTCTGCTGTTCTAGCTGGGCTGCGCAGAGGGTTTTCGGCCCAGTCAGTTCTTTACCGTTTCTCCTTTCCTTTCTAATTAACTCAATGCTAGTGGTTGCTCCTAATCCAATATTGATCTTAGTTATGGTTTTGTTCACGTAACATGCTTTGCAAGTTTGTATATTGGTATTTTGATGCATTTCACCAAGAAATCCAAGAAGAGGCCAATCACATATGCTTATTAATTGGTTAGTTAGTTGCTCACTATGCTACTAAGCAAATAGTCAATATACATTGTTAACGCATATGTTTAAAGGGTGAATACAAGAGGGTGTCTCACTCATCATGCAAGGTAAGAAGAAAGAAAAATTTTTTGGTGGGATTTTAGGTAGAATTTTGTGGGTTGTTACAGTCCTCCCCCCTT